>JAPKLX010000080.1:731445-805604 GCA_026898415.1 Leonotis leonurus
AGTCTATGTATTAAAAAAGCACGCACATACACTACGGTTTTTAAAAACCGTAGTCTATTGTTAATATACACTACGGTTAATTTTATAACCGTAGTCTTTTTCCAAAAAAACGCACATACACTACGGTTTTTATATCAACCGTAGTGTATGGACTGTAGTGTATGTTTAAATTTGTAGTAGTGATGGTTTGATTAGGAATCATCGAACGACCCTCCTAGAATTTAAATCTGAAACTCGAACGATAGCCGAGTTAAAAGAACCAAGAATAATTCTCAAATTACAAAGGATAATAATTCCTTACACTTAGAGAATATTAGATGTGCTCGAAAATGTTATCTCACTTGAGATTTCTTTTAAGGGTACGACGAAAGGTCAGGACCGCAGTTCGAGAAAGAAGCAGTCGTCAGTCAAGACGATCCAGGTAGGCTTTCTATTACAAAGAAAATTATGTGTGCACGTATACTATTTATGTTGTTTTCGAAAGGGATTCAAATCGAAAGTATGTTTCAAAGTATTGTCTTGCCGAAATGATTTATGTTTTGTATGAAGCCTATCTGGTTAAGGTTCCTGGTTTAAGGTTCCAATTATGAAATCGAATTCGGGTTCCAGTGGGTGGATTACCCCACTCGAACTAGTGTACACAAGTAACCGTGAGTCATCGATCGGGTTGGCCGGTTAAAGGATCGTGAGTCATCGATCGGGTTGGCCGGTCAGGTGTCCGTAGAAGGTGGCCACCTTCTCGGTACCCATAAAGAACAGATATGACATAATACTAAAGAACTTAGACTGATCAGTCGAACTCAGGATCTTTCACAAAGAGAATTTAGTGAACGTAGGTGCTTTTAAAGACAAAATCCCTATGTTTCACTCTTACGGCATTGACAATTATATATGTATGTATGCGTTTTCGGCATGTGCCTACTGAGTACGTTTGTACTCAGTCCTGCATGTATTTATAAATGTGCAGGTTGAGACGTGATGAATGGAGGTGCTATGACGGGCTTGTCAGTCTTTTGCGTAGTTGAACTCTTGGGGGTTTACGTGTCTTCATACACGTGGACTTTTGTAGATCCTTTTTCCGCTGCAAGAGGTTCTATCAGTTTTGTTTGACGAAGGTGTCAATTCAGAATTAAACTCTTTGTTATGAACTAAAACTCTGTTATCGAAATATCTTTTGTTTCAGTCAAAGCTTTCAGGGTTCCACTTTACCTTTATTTATCTATTCTATAGTCGCGCACCCGGACTTTACCACAAGGGCGGAGGACGGGGCGTGACATTAATTGCATGCGTTTCAATGATTAAGGTGGAATGTGGAGAATGGGGGAAGGAATGGTAGCACCTGTTAGTAAAATTATGTTCCAAAATGAAAAAAGCACCTTTTTTGTTAACAAGTTTAAACTGAATTAAATGCATGTTTTTTATTGGGGTAATAGGTAAAATTATCGATTTTCATAAAACAAAGATAAAGAAATACTCATTCAAAAATAAAAAAAAATACTCACTTTACATGTTAACATGAGAAATTTCTTTATGTGCTCATGTTATTTATATTATTTTGTGTATTAAAATACATGAGCACATGATCAATTTCCTCATATGCTCATGTATTTGGATATTTTTTATCTTTTATTTTTAAGTGGATATTTTTTATCTTTTAGTTTTTAAAATGACTATTTTAACTCGTACCCATTTTTTATTTTTGGTGCACACTGCATCAGTACTCCCTTTGTTTCATAAATACATGCACCATTTGACCCGACATGAGTTTTAATAAAACGTAGTTGACTTGAGTGATAAAAGTGTTATTAAATGTTAAAATATAGATGATTTGCATGGTAGTTGAAATTGAGACCTACAAAAAGGTGTTATTAAGTGTTAAAATATAGTTGATTTAAATGATAGTGGAGATTGAGACCCCAAAAAAATGGTATTGATTTCCAAAAATAGAAGATGCATGTTCGTGTGAAACGCACTAAAATGACAAAAGCTGCATGTTTACGTTGAAGTATTAATTTTCATCCAAACTTTGCAATTATTGATTGATTGACATATGTAACTATTTTCTAAATGGGAACGGAGGACTTAATGAGAGTTAAATTTAAATAAAAAACAGTTTTTATTATTTGGTCTTTCTTAAAAATCCATTTCTTTCATTAAAATTTTAAGATTGTTTTACGGTGTGTAGCAATTAAAAAATAATTTGCTATTGAAAGGTTCAATTATCTTTCTATTTTTAAAATAATTTTCTTTTTATGTTTACTCTTTTATATATATAAAATGAAAACAATATATTAAATCTAAAATCACTCGCTCTACATCAAGTTTGAATTTGAAGAACACTTTACGACATAAAAACATAAAAAGAGTCGTACTTGGTTTTCGAGATGTATCAATTTATGTGATTAGTGTTATTTTCTCCTTTTTCTAAAAACTCGATACATAAAGCTCACGAACTAGCAACCTATACTACAACCATACAAAATTATGTATCTTTTGATGTTCCTAGTTAATGAAATTTTTGGTTCTCCATTTCAATAAAAAAAAAAAAAGAAAAAGAAACATCAATATGGTTCATTCTTTCCCAATAAACTCGATTATTGGCTAAGCATATTGCAAACCAAGGCCACAAAAAGTCAAACTCCCTCTTAGATTGCTTTTGTTAATTAAAGCCATGTGCAATGCTTTCTAATATGACCACACCTATATGACCACACCACCGCATGTGGTGGGCGAAATTTAACGTACTCATTGTTGGTGTGACAATGTCATATTAACATACGAGTTATTATAATTTTTTTTATATTTTATATTAAATAATATTAAATTATATTCCAATCAGAAAGTGATAATTAATAAAAAAAATATTAAAAATTTAATATTTATATAAAGGACATGTCACATCGTTTGCGGACGTATTAACTTCCACCCACTACAGATGGATAATCATTTTTGTGATTCCTAAATAGTAGAGAAAGTAAGTTGTTTTCCAAGTACCAATTGAATTAAGATGACATATTAACTTCCACCCGCGGCATACATGTGATCATTTTTGTGATTCCTAATTAGTAGAGAAAGTACGTTATTTTTCAACTACCAATTGAATCAAAATGACTTATTAACTTCCACCCGCGGCAGACAGATGATCATTTTTGTGATTCCTAATTAAGTAGAGAAAGTAAGTTGTTTTCGAACTACCAATTGAATCAAGAATAACGGATAACTTCTTGTCAACATCTCCACTATAACTATAATTGTGATAGCTTATCACCAAACAAGTTGTATCACCATCACAAATGAGATCAACATGAGATATACCTTTCTTGGAAGCGGAACATGAGACATACCTTTAAGATACTTGTTCGACTGAGATTGTTTTGAGTCATCCGCAATCTAACGAGATCGTCTAGCAATGATAAGCCAACTCAAGTCGTATTCTCAAGGAAGACTTAGCAGAGCAATATAACTCTTTGTTCAATATAAAAGCAAATAAAAGATAGTTTGAAGGTTTTAAAATCTAGGCGGAGAATATAATTGCGAAAGAATGTAAATCCTAAGCTAACGAAAATAAGCGAAGAAATGAATTGCGATTAAAGAAAAGCTAGTTGCGAATTAAAAATAATAAAAGTAACTTGGAATTCAAAATTAAAAAGAAAGTAGAAAGTACTTTCGAATTTGAAATCGAAGAGAACGTAGAATAAATAAACGAAATAGAAACACGAAAGTATAAACAAATAAACGAACCAGAGTATAAAATAGAAGCAAACTTGATTAATAAACTGGAATGAACTTGAATCCACAACGATGAATGGAAAAATAACGAACTAGAATATTGCAATCGGCTATCCTTTGAAATCGAATACTAAAGCTAAAAATGACTAACTAAAATCCATAAATCTCGACCCTAGAACAATAGGTCGAGAGGTTCTCAAAATATAAGTGCAGATAATCGGGAAAAAGGTCTTTTCAAAGTGTGAAACGGGTCGATTATTTATAGACGAAAGTGAAGGTCAGCAGCCGCTCATGGTCAGCGACCGCTGAGTGGTTCGGTTAGATGCTCCTCGCACACCATCCGCTAAGGCCGTTAGCTGTTGGGGTTAGCGGCCGCTGACCCTGGCTCGTGCTCCCTCTCGCGCGTGGCTCGGCCCGGCGCATGTACCTCCTAGTCAACAGTCTCCTAGGGTTACACGACCGCTGACTTGTGCTCTCGGCTCTCATCTTCATTCTCTCGTCATTTCTTGATCTGTTCATGTCGCGTTTCCAACTTTAACACTTGTTTAGGCCCGTAATCCTGAAACATAAAATGAAACGTAAATCGAGCCCGAAAAATCATGCAAAATGGGAAAACAATAAGAATAAAGACAAGAAAAATATGAGTTTAGACGACCAAAAAGAGGCTAAACAACCCCTCCACACAAAAAACGTTACTTGTCCTCAAGCATAACTTAGTCTAAAATATCCATAGGGAAAATCTAACACGACATGAATTATTGACAAGACTTCAAATCAATCCCAAAAATTAATCTTCCTATCATCGCGTCACGTCACATAGAAGCAAGTGGTCCATTTAGACTATTTACTCATCAATTCGAACAAAACAAGACAATGATGCAAACGGTAATCATTGAGATCACATAACCGGCTAGAGTTTTTATCGTCACTTTATTAGCGTATCTTTGTCTTTTCTTTTGTTTTCAATCATGAGGAATATAAGGACAATGTTCACCGGGTGTGTACTTCGAATGTTCGGTTTTTCCCAATGTGGTTTCCCATGCCCATCTCTTTTATAAATTTTAATTTTTGATTAAGAGAGCGGGGTAGAATCCTTATGTATTCCTATTTTAACGAACTCAAAAAGACAATTAGAACAATGTCAAGTTATATGGTCATTGTCGCGAGGTGTGAACAATTTGGGGTTCCCTAATGTATCCTCACGCGGTTTCCCGTGCTCATGGTTCCCATAGGAGTAGAGACCTCTTGACAAGTTCAATTCTCATTACAAACATGGATACGCAACAAGAAGGGCCGGCCCTGAGGGGGGTCGAGCCCGGGCGACCGCCCAGGGCCCCGAGTTATCGGGGGCCCATAAATCTAGATTCTCAATATATAATATTAATGTCTTAATAATTATGTATATTACTTAGTTCAATGGTTATAAGATATTTTTATTAATCTACATAGATTCAAGTTCGATTCTTGGTAACTACATTTTTATCAACTTGTTTAATTATAGATGTATCCATTTTTAAATTTGGGTTATATATAAAATATAAAAAGTCTAATTATAATAAAATTGATAATTATAATAAATTTTCTAGAAGAATGATAATTTATATAAATAATACATATAAATATAAGCTTAAAATAGGAACTTTTTTCATACATTTTTTGGATTTTCTTTGAGCATTTAAGGTTTAAGGTGAACCTTTTTTATTATATAATTATTTATAATATTTAATTTTAAAATAGTATAAAATTTGAATTACTATTACCGTTGCTTGAAAAAAAACTTTTTACAAAGTGAAAAATGTTAATTAAATAAAACGATTAATTATTCCTCAAAATAATATTTTCTTATTTACATGGGACCTATTTTCATAATATTGCCACGGACCACTTTATCGTCAGGACTGGCCCTGGCAACAAGTGGTACTAAACAACTAGTCAGTCGAATCAATCAATTCATACCATCAGACATCACTATCTTGATCATTCTACTAAGATTAAGAATCTGGTCATAATGTTTCACACATTCCTAGTCCATCTACATTTCATAACACGAATCAAGTCAAATTAATCAAGGTTTTCAAATCATATCATATCGCAAACACATGTCACGACTTGATTCAACCAAAGATATCAAGACAAAGTAGTTTTAAAATAATCAAGATGTTGCATAAACAATACACTAAAATAAAACGACGAATGCATGCACTAAAAAGACACCCCTCCCCCTACAAAGATAAAGCAATGCCCTCATTGCAGAAAAGACATCACTGAAGTGTTGCATTCAGAGCGACAAACGAGAAGAACAACCTAAAAATAAACAAGAAAACAAAAGGAAAAAATAAATGTTAGCCAATCACACACTCACACTAAAGGAAATAAAGCAATAAAATGGAAAATAGTGTGGGTTGCCTCCCACGAAACACTTCTTTTATGTCACTACCTTGACGAGAAAACTCAATCAACCGGGAGTGTAAAATTTGGGAGTTGACTCCACAACTTCAGGCATGGAGTCATTCTCGATATATGACTTTACTCGAAACTAATTTACTCGAAATGACATCTTCCACTTTTTAGCATGTGATGCATCACCCTTTGATGGTATAATTTTTCTGATAATGAGTGGGGCGATCCTTTGGGATTTGATCTTGCTGAGACGTGTTTTAGGTACGGTGTTTGGGCGCATGAGGGCCTCCACGTAGGTCAATGAAGAGGCAGGCCAAGAAACGGAGTCAGCGGCCACTGAGGGGTCAGCGACCGCTGGCTCGGGATTAGGGTGCAGCTTGGCGTTGATGCGGCCCCTGTCGCCGGGTGGGCACTAGGTCAGCAGCAGGTGAGTGTGCCGTGGTCGCAAACTATGCCTCACGTAAAAAAAATTCGCGCACCTATCTGCGGGCGCTGAGTTGCCGCACTCGCTGACCTGCTTTCTCGTCGGGTCTCGCTCGCCCTTCAAAGATTTTACTTGTTAGGTCCCCTGTTTCGTGTCCTTGCCCTTCCTTTGAGCGACGTCCTTACTACGAAAATCTTTTAATGTAGATTTTCAACCGAAAGTGTGGTGTGATTCTGGTGCGCAGAGAACGATACTTCTTTGTCAAGGATAGACATTTTAATGGTACCATTTTTAACATCAATTAGTATTCGTGGTAGCCATAAAAGGTCTTCCTAGAAGTAATGTATGCTCAACTTTGTTCTCACGCACATCTCATATCTCAAGGACGACAAAATCCACAGGAACAATTAATCCACCTATTTTAACAAGAACATCTTTGATTATGCCTCTAGGGTGTCTCACAGACCTATCCGCTAATTGTAAGCACATGCGAGTTGTTGGGAACCCCACAAATTTATTTATATTTTAATGATGTTTTTCGAAACCACACTTAATCATTTCAAGTTATATAAAACCAAGTGATCAATATCATCTGTTAGAGAAAAAGTTAAAAATAAAAGGAGCAGATTGTCTATTTTACAATCTGTATTATTCTTATAATATTTTCCAGGACATATTAATTATTAAAATTGACAAGTATCTTTCATTTTTATAGACAACTAGTTCATATTAAGAACAGATCGTTTTCTTTTAAGATAAATAATGATATGTCCTTAATACTTTGCAGCTCACTGTTCATTTTCACTTGTCATGGTTTTAGGGTGTTTGTAGAATAGATTTTTAAACAGATCAAAATTGTAAAAAGGAAGTTTGAATTTTCAAACTCACCTATAAAAATGATATGTCGTTCTAGAATTGACATCAACTGCTATGTAAAAGAACAGATTGTTATTCTAACCATCTGTCCTATAGGTCAAGCTGTTTCATAAGGTGAACTACTTCCAAGACCGTCTCGAAGAGGACAAATCTTAAAGAGCAGATGGATTCAACTATCCCAGCAGCCCGCTGTCGGATATCAGATCGCTCTATCAAAAACAATATGTCCTTATCTTTTGTTACTACTATCAAGAGATTGTCTGTGGATAAAACAAAGAAGGTAATTGGGTATCAAACCAATTAAACATAAGAAGCATCTCAACAAATAGATCGTAGGAAACAATCTGTTAAATCAAAGACAAACTAGCTACTCCTCACCTCAACTATGGTGGACTGCCAACATACCTACATTTGTCATAAGTCAACCACTCAGTGAGCCATCACATCAAAGAGCATATTTTGAGGAATGAAGTACGAGAATATCAAAATGGAGGTACGGTAAATCATTCCAAGTATGGTAAAACACTGGGGAATCGCGTGAAAGGTGGAACAAGATGCATTACGGGCGGTGCGTGTAACATCAACACGACCATGCATTTAATGCAGCCATTAATGCAACGGAGAAGGAAATTTCTCTCTCTAACGAATAGTTCCAGCCATGGTTCTATAAATACCACCTTCACTTCCAGAATTGCGTACGAGAATTCAAGCTATCAATTCTGCCATTACTCTACTCAAATTTCTTCAAGCTTTAAACGTTCGAAACACTCCATCACCAACCTAGAATTCTCTTGAGTATTTACTGTGTTTGAAGAAAATATTTCTGGAAATCTGTTTTACAAAACCTAAGTTAGGATCTAGTTTTGATCCAGTTGTAATCCAAAATAGTAGTCTTCTATCTTCGGAAGAAGTATAATCTCACGAAATTATCTAGTTTTGATAATTCGTGTGACTCGTACTCAACAAGTAAAAAGAAATGAGAAAGTTTAGTGGATTATCGATCTAGTTCTTGATCGAGTCGTGGACGTAGGGAAAGTTTATCCCGAACCACGTTAACTACTTGTGTTCTTTAATTTCTTGTTTACTTCATTCTACACCTTATTTATACTCTTCATTTAAAACTGTTGGTTTAACATTTTGGAGTAAAGAAAACATTTTCATCAACAAGAGCATTAACCACTGAATTCCACACACAACATAAATTAAGTTTAACTCATTAAGTTACTCTTAATTTTTGTCTTTCACTATATAAGATTATATTTGAGTAAGATTAACTCTTTTTAACAAGAAGAGATTTACTTGCTACCCAAGCTATCTTAAATATTAAGTATGCTTAAGCCTTATAACTTAATCACAAACAAGAAACCCGCGGGCCCAGGGGGTCCCAATCTTGCTCTTTCGGGACCAACACGAGTGATTTTCAGTTTACCTAATCCTAGTTGTTTAAAAATAGCATAAGACATAAGATTAATTTCAGCTCCTAAATCTAGCATGCCAGATGTTGCCTTACCATTTCCTAAAGTAATATCGATAACGAAGCTACCTGGATCGTGCTGTTTAGGAGGTAGAGACTGCTGCATGATTGAGCTTGCCACTTCGGAGACTGTTACCAACTCTTGATCGTCGAATTTCTTTTTCTTTGAGATCAGCTCCTTGAAGAACTTGACATATGAGGGGATATTCTTAATCACTTTGAGGAGGGGGACATTGACAGTGACTTTGGAAAGCATCTTATATAAGTTTATGAATTGCTGGTCGCTTTTAACATTCCTTAACCTGATGGGATAAGGAATAGGTGGTACATACGGGTTGACCGTCTGTTGGGAACCCCACAATATTTAGTTTTGATGATGTTCTCTCGAAACACACTTAGATTTAATTCTGTTTGCTAAGTCTTGATCTGTTCTACCTATACCAGATCACTAACATATAAGGTGAATCTGATAGAGAACATGATCTTTAGATCAGATTTTGAGAATGACTTGAAATGTAAAGGAGTACATCCTGTAGAAGTAATTCTGTCTTTTATTTGTTCGAGGACCAGATCAACAGCAGACTACAAGTAGCAGATGATCTATCCGAGTACCACTCGATCTGGTGATAGGACGAGTAAGACAACCTATGATGTTATCGCCATGATCAACCAGGCATACAGATTGAAGGATGAAGGGATGACCCTGGATGAGATCACTGTGAAGCTTCAGGAAGCTGTGGAGCAAGTGATGGTGATTCCCATTGCCTACATGGGAAGAATGTTGCAGAGGCACTACTCCAACCAGGCTACAAGCTGGTCTTCGAGTTCGTGCAGCACATCTTTATGACGCACAGTGGATCATATGATCAAGTCACCCCAGAGAAGTTCAGAATCATGATTGCAGTAGTTCTGAATTTGAAAGTCAACTGGAGCAGAATCCTTTTTGACTTGCTGGCGAAAGATGCTCTTCTAGTGAAGTGGAACAGGGATGCCAAGGGCAATGTTGTGTCCGTGGAATTTATAAGAAATCTGAGGCATTCCACCAAGATCAGCTTCATGGTGGAGAAGTTCTTCAAATAGCAAGTCTGGGAGAATGTTGTGGAGTTCAACTCCAGGTTCACCATTCCCAAGGATCAACATCAGATTGAGATGTCCCTGGGAATCACTCCAGCTCTTTTTAACAAAGTCACTGACGAAGTGCATCATGCTGCACTGATAGAAATGGGAAGCTCCAATCCCATCTGGGTACAACCAACCAAAGTTGGTGAGAAGAAGGAGAAAGCTCCAAAAGAGAAAGTCCAGAAGGAGAACACAAAGAAAGCCATGTGCCAAGAGGGCAAGTTCTATAGACACAGACACCTCCACTACCACTCAATAATCTAAGAAGAAAAGGAGGAGATTGAGAAAAGTAACACGAATCTCCACCACATTTTTGAGGAAACCCAACCAGAGACTGCCACCCACCAACCATAACATGAAGCTCAACAACCTGGAAGTTCCATTCCTCAGCAAGCAGAGGAAGCACAAATTGCTACTGAGGAGCCTCAGTTCGTTAAACCAGAATCGAGCTTTGATCCCAACCAGGACACAGATTTCTCCCCAGCCAGAACTGCTACTCCCTCACCAGATCGATGCAAAGGATCAGTGAGGATGATGAAGAAGATGAGGAGATTGATGAGGAGGAGACAAAGAAGTAGGCAGCAGAAGTCATTCACCTACTGGAGAATGAGGCGGATCATTCTGTCCTCAAGGACTTTCGGGGAATCCATCTGCTTCCTGAAAGTTATAGCGCTGCACAGAGAGTGAAGTTCTACTTGCTGGTCAAGGACATTGAGTATTATATTTTTGATGCATTACTTCAAACCAGATCGATGGAGGAATTGAAGAAGGAGGAAGCAACCCTATTGAGTTTGCTCCAAGCTACTACAGTTGAAGAAGTCAGAGCAGAATACCACCAACTTATACTGGACATCATGAAGCACGAGGCCAGATTACTTAAAGTTGATCTGAAGTCTTTCTATACTGATAGAATGGACTTTTATACAAGTGTTGAGGGATCAGATGATGAGGCTGATCCAGATGTTGCCATGGCAGAACAACCCAGCTCATTTGGTCCAGCTGAACCAATTCCACCACAACCTGAAGTCTCACCAGAAGCAGCTCAGAAGAAGCAAAGGAAGAAGAAGACCACCATAATCTATCTGGATCTGGTTGATGAAGAACTAGTTGGCCAGATCATAGGCGGTGAACTTACCAACGAGATATACACACAAGGCGCTGTTGAGAAGTTGAAAAAGCACATTTTATTCGTTGATCTGGAAGATATACTGGAACGAGAGCACAAGTCATTCAACAACATACAGGTTGATGACTTGATTTCTTTGAGGATCCAAGATCATCTGACCACTACATGCAACCTGATGCAAGAAAAAGCTACACAAATCCTTGCTGATTTCAACCAGCATCAGAAGGATTATGTCAATGATATGGATCAGGACATCCGTCGGAAGCTTAGGGACCAGGTCAAAGAGCTCAACAAGAAAATGGATAACGAAAGGGCCACTATTGATACTACTAGAGAAGAGTCGGACCTTAAGCTGGAATCAGTGGAGAAGAAGGTCCAGACCGTCCAAACTTTGGTCACGGACATGCTGGCCAAGGACAAGGAGAGAATTGATGTTGCCATCAAGAGTCAAACTGCCGCCACTACAGTTGAACTCAAGGAGGCCACAACCCTGGAGATTCATTCCCAATTGGCGCAGTATGAAGAAGACAAGTTCTTCAATCTCATGAAAAAACATCAAGTTAAAGTTCTGGATGATCTTCTTTATCCTACCCCAACAGAGCTCGACCACCAAAACATAAGGATTAACACACTCGAGGAGATGCAAGATACATACGACAAGACTCTCTCCATTATGAACAACAATCTGGAGAAGAAGCTCGAAGCCACTAACCAGACAGTCGACCTCTTGCTGCATTTTAAAGCTGATGCTGAGCAGAAGATGGAAGACATGCAGGCAGAGATTGCTTCCCTCAGAACACTCATCAAGACCACTTTTGATGATGTTGAAAAGGGGGAAAGATCAGGCAAGGGAGGAAAAGAAGGAGGCAAGGGAGGAAATACAAATGAAGGCAAAGATGGTGCAGGACCAGATCAAGGTCCAACAGAAGAAGTTCAAGGCACTGAGCCAGTCCAACAAACCAAGGAGAGACCCACCACTCCACCAAGGCCTGATCCAACCATTGAAGCAGAACAACAACAACAACAACAACAGCGACAACCAGCACAAGATAAAGGGAAGAAGCCTGTTGATGAGGGCGACCAAATAGCTGAGCTTCTGCTGTTCGGGATTAGTAGTGAACAAGCATGTGATCCCATTTTTAGGGCACATTTCTACATAGATCAAGCAAAACATGAGAAGAGATTGGCAGAGAAGGAGGCTAGAGAAAAATCTTATCAAACACCATTCTCTCCACCTTCATCAGAACAATCTCGTCAATCATCTCAGTCAAGTACCCAATCGAGAAAGAAAAAGAAGAATCCATTCACTGCTTGGAACCTCTCATTAAAGAAGAAGATGCCCAAGGATAATTGGGTACCAGAAGGTGATCAGAAGGAGTGGGAGTCTCTAAAGAAAGGGTTCATAATGAACAGATACTTCTTGAAAGAGTCCACCTATTCTGAATCAACAGCAGATGAGGACTTCCAGCGGTACATGGAAAACTTCGTGGACAAAGAGCTAGTCCAGAGGATCAGATTGGCGGCTGAGAACGCTAAAATCCAGATTAAGGCACCTGCAAGGGAATACATGGTCTGCCCAACAGTCCCTGGAAGCACTATTCCTGACAAAACATACATTCTCAATTATATAAATCAGGTAGCTAAGGTCAAGGGGTACAAGATCGACAACCATGACCCCAACTACGCCAAAATTCGAGATGGTATACACGAGAGTGTCCAGCTTACTTCTGATGCTCAACGCCAGAAGATGAAGAAAGGAGGAGCTGGCAGATGGTTCACTTAGATCTATATTTGCTTTTTCCATCTGATATTTTGCTTTACTTTGGTTCTGATAACTATTTTGTAAACCTTCTGATTTATCTGATATACATGTGGGTTTTCTGATGACAAAGACTCATTGTCCAGAACCAAATCAATGTTTATGATTGTTATAACTTAAATAACAATTTCTTAGCCCTTCTGGTTATTTAAAACCAAATCATGCTTAATGCTTTACTTAGAGTTATTTTGTAAAGTGTGGTTTCGACATCATCAAAAAGGGGGAAATTATTGGGAACCCCACAATATTTAGTTTTGATGATGTTATCTCGAAACACACTTAGATTTAATTATGTTTGCTAAGTCTTGATTTGTTCTACCTGTACCAGATCACTAACATATAAAGTGAATCTAATAGAGAACATGTATTTTTAGATCTGTTTAGAGAATGACTTGAAATGTAAAGGAGTACATCCTATAGAAGTCATTCTGTCTTTTATTTGTTCGAGGACCAGATCAACAGCAGACTCCAAGCAGCAGACGATCTTTCCGAGTGCCACTCGATCTGGTTGCCATGAAATTATACACTGACATTTCAACCATGCTTTGGAGCATCTTTGGAACAGATTGATATATGACCAGATCGTTTCCAGCCTGTACCAGATCAACTCTAGTCATCTGACATACGATTATATGTCTAGATGTACTTCAATGAATCCAAGTCAACTTGCCACATCTATAAATTACTCGAAGATGGAAAGTATATCTATACTGAAGATCAAGTTTGGAAGGAGAATCAATCAATGCGCGTAGAAGGAAAGAAGCGTCTATCAACGATCTGCTTTTCATATATTTGAAGATTCGGTCAAACTTTTCAAGGCAAGATGAGATATACTGGGATTCAATATCTCCTGATTGGCAATCAACATTTACTTCAAGCCAATCAAGACCAACGGTTAGAATTTCAAAATCTACACCTATAACTGGAAGAGTACGAATACTATTATCAACGATCAAGCAAGTTGTTACTCTGCTTAGAAATCAACTCATTCTTCAAAGTTTTATTTCAGAAGATTTCAACGCACCAGATCGTGTTCTAAGCCGTTCGTGATCGAAATCATACCACTCGATTCAAGTCTGTTTTATCGAGAAGGAGAAGGAAGATAGCTTTGCTAGCTAATAGTTTTTTAGTGGATTAACGTGAAGATATTTTATTGCAGTTGTATACTGTAAGTTGTAAAGGGACACGACCTTTATTCGTGCATAAGTTTCAACCAGATTGTGTTTGAAACTTGTGGCTCGTTCTCAGCGAGTATAAAGAAGAAGAGTATCTTAGTAGTGGATATCTAATCCAGTTTGGATTGGACCGTGCACGCAAAACAACTGTGTTATTAACTTTCTGCATATTTACTTTCAGTTGTTTATTCACTAACCAACACGACCATACAATCTGCATCCTTAATCAATCTGCTAAATATTCGGTTAAGGTTTGCAAAGGTTTTCTAAGAAAGAGCACTGACTAAATCAACCATATTCCGCACACAACACTCTGTTAGAGAACAAGATCACTCTTAATCTCTGCTAAGTGTTTCTCACAAGAGAGTATCAATCTGGACAGATTATGATCGATCTAGTCATCGATCTGGTTTGTCAAATTTGAGCAATATTCTTCTTACAGAAAGCTTAAACTCTCTAAGTAATTAGTCAAGTAAACTGAAAAGTTTGTATTTGGTATATCCCCCCCCCCTCTATACACCAAACCTTGCTCTTTCGTGACCAACACCGTCTTATGAAGTTCCTCGTCGTACTGCTTTCTCTCCACTTCAGGTAGTGGTCCGTCCTCCTTATGTATTTTGGTTTAGGGCTGCATCTCCATCATGTTTTCCACCACTTTTCCACTCCTAAGTACGGACACAGCTTGCACTTGATGGAGTTGCTGACTTTGTTCCAAAATCTTCCCCGTTTGCTGTAGTTGGTTAACCGCGCTAGAAATCTGCCTCATAGCTATCTCAAGACGTTTACTTGTGGCAACTTGAGCTTGTCAGACCTTCTTACTCTCGTGCATAAATGCAACTAAACTGTCCTCAATAGATAATTTCTGAGGAGGAACATGTTGATGAGGATACTACTGCGGAGGATAAAGTTGCTGTTGTGGGGGAGAATACTGTGGTTGCGGTGGATAGTACTGCTGATGCTGTTGATGTTGATGTTGAGGGTGAAAGTTCTGAGCAGATGGCCATCTGTTTTGGAAATTTTGTGCTCCATGCCCTTGGAATTGGGGTTTCCAACCTGAGTTTTGTTGAGGTTGAGGCTGGGGTGTGAATCCCTGTGCCGCGGAAATCTCAGCTTGTCCTTTAGGTGTCATCTCTCCTATTCGTGGACATCCCTGCACAATGTGGCCAAAGTTGCCACAAATTCCGCATGGTTCATGTGCAACTTGCTATACTGATGGTGATGGAGGCGGTTCATCTTCAATTCTTGTAACTCCCGCATCATCTCCGCCATTTGCCTTTTAAGATTGGGAGTAGCGGTCATCGCACTTGCTTCCATATACTGAGGTCTATATGATTTCTACTGGGAACTCTCCGCAAGCGTCTCAAATATCTCGTTCATCTCCTCGGCTGTTTTAACTACTATATTTCCTCCCGCTGAGCTGTCCACCATGAACTATGTGGTTTGAAGAAGACTGTCGTAAAAGAACTGGAACAACATCTCTGGTGCCATCTGATGATAGGGGCACTGCTGTAGAAGCGGGGCGGAGAAATGCACCAATACAAACTTTTAGAGTTTTCTCGTTTTCTATTAACGAATAAGGCCTAAGCACACTTTATAACAAATATAGCTTGAGTAGCAAGTTAAGTTCTTGTTAGGAAGATATAAGCTTACTCAAATATGACCTTATCAAGTGATTAACTGAGATTAAGCATAACATAACAAGTTAAACTCAATCCAAGTTGTGTGAAATTTTGTGGTTAAATTCTCTTGTTAAATGTGAATCGTTTTCTTTACTCAAGATATTAAACAAACCAGATTATGAAGAGTGATGAAGAAGATGATGAATAAAGTAAACAAGAAATAAAGAACGCAAGTAGTTAATGTGGTTCGGGATAAACTTTCCCTACGTCCACGGCTCAATCAAGATCTAGATCGATAATCCACTAAGCTTCTCCTTTCTTTTTATTCGTTGATTACGAGCCACAAGAAGTATCAAAACTAGATATATTCTTGTGATTACACTTCTTCTTCCAGAGATTGAAAACTACAATCTAAAGAATATAAATTTCTGGATCAAAACTAGATCCTAACTTCGGTTTGAAAATAAGTTTTCCAAAAAATAAACTTCAAACAAAATGAACACTCGAGAGATTTCTTCGAAGATGGAGTGTTATGAGCACTGAGAGCTTGAAGTAATTTGAGCAGAGTAATGGCATATTTAATAGCTTGAATTCTCGTACTCTTTTCTGGAAGTAATGGTGGTATTTATAGACTCCATTTCTGCAACTAGCCGTTGGTGAAGATGAAGAGTCCTTCTACTTTGCATTAAATGCATGACACGTTTTGTAGAGACGTGCCACCTGCATTGCATAAAGTAAGCACATATCACGTGCTTTCTCAGAGTTTGTCATTCCAAGGTTGATTCATCAAACAATTAATATTATATTATCGTACTTCATTCATTAAAATATTTCCTTTGATGTGACAACACTCTGAGTGGTTGACTTATGACAAATTTACGTATGTCGGCAGTCCACCATAGTTACTGTGAGGGATAATGAGCTTGACTTTCTTCCAACAGATCGTTTCCTACGATCTGTGTGACGAGCTGTCTTTCATGTGTTAATTTTTTTGATACCAAATTAACACTTTTGATCATGTATCATCATACTTAAAACCATCTTTGATAATAGTAACAAAACGAAGAGCAGATCGTTTTTGAGAAAACGATCTGCTGTTTTGTTACAGCTAGCTGCTGTGTTGAGCAAATTATCTGTTTGATCCAAGATTGTATACTTGAGATGGTCCAAGTCTTCAACTAAATAACAACTAGCTTCATATGGCATATGGTTTTTCTAACCATCTGTTCTTTTACATTTGCAGCTGTTCAATCTATTCAAGTAGTACAGATCATTCATATAAGTAAGTTTGTAATTTCAAACTTACTTTTTACAATTGTAATATGTTAAAGAAAATCTATTCTATAATGAAAAAGATATCTAAAATCATGACAAGAGTTAAGGGACAACGGGCTACTGGTATTAGGGACAGATCATTATTAACTAATAACGATCTGTTCCTAAACCATGCTAGTTTTCTGTGTACAATTTTACTAACGTTTGTTAATATTGTAATCAATATGTCCAGGAAAGCATTATAAGAATAATACAGATTGTAAAACAAACAATCTGTTCCTTTTATAGTCAAGTTGTTCCTTAAGAGATGATATCGATTACTTGGTTTTAGAGATCTTGAAATGGCTAAGTGTTGTTTCGAGAAACATTATCAAAACATAAACAAATTTGTGGGGTTCCCAACAGATTGGCTCGTCAGGGGCATGCTCGATATTCATTATTTTAGTACGTACCTCTTGAGTTTTATGATGGGGGTAGTACATCAATATGAATTTCTCGCACGCCGACGCCCAAGTAGTGAGCGAACCAGATGGAAGTGAAAGAAACCATGATTTCGCCCGGTCCTTCAGCGTGTATGGAAAGCATTTTAACTTGAGTTGGTCTTCCGTCAGTGAGAGTAGTGGAAAAGTTTGCACCACCGTGCAATATTCTCTGATGAATGTCAACGCATCTTCACTTAGGAGTCCATGGAAAGTTGGGAGCAGTGATTGGTGGTCTGGTTTCAACTCGTAGTTCCTGACTGCTGTCGACAGAACGATAGCAGAACTTGTGGTGCCGAATTTGGGCCTGGTGAAATCACCCATATATCTCGACCTATCTTCATTCTCCTCAGTCATCTCATCGAATAGTCACGTTAGCGAGAATTCTTCGGTGCACTCGAGGTCTTCTTCTATGGTGGCTAAAATCTCACGTCTTCGGCGTATGTTGTCAATGAAAGGCGTCAAAGGGTTTCTAGTACTGCGGCGACCTTGCATACACAACACTCAACGAACACATTACGTGTACCACAATATAGAAGAAGAGAGTAAACATAATAAATATAAATAAAAGGAAAAAAGAACAATGAATTAAATAGCCTAAAGTCTGCCCCGGCAACAACGCCAAAATTTGTTCGACTAAAATTGTTTCGAGTCGCTTGCAATCTAACGAGGTCGTCTAGAAATGATAAACCAACCCAAGTCGTATTCTCAAGGAAGACTTAACAGGGCAATTTAACTCTTTGTTCAATATGAAAACAAGTAAAAGATAGTTTGAAGGTTATAAAATCTAAGCGGAGAATATAAATGCAAAAGAATGTAAATCCTAAGCTAACAAAAATAAGCGAAGAAACGAATTGCGATTAAAGAAAAGTGAGTCGCGAATTAAAAAAGAATAAAAGTAACTTGGAATTCAAAATTAAAAAGAAAGTAGAAAGTACTTTGGAATTTGAAATCGAAGAGAACATAGAATAAATAAACGAAATAGAAACACGAAAGCATAAACAAATAAACGAACTTAATAATAAAAACGAACCGGAGTATAAAACGGAAGCAAACTTGATTAATAAACTGGAACGAACTTGAATCCACAACGATGAACAGAAAAACAACTAATTAGAATGTTGCAATCGGCTATCCTTCGGAATCAAATACTAAAGCTAAAAATGACTAACTAAAAATCATAAATCTCGATCATAGAACAATAGGTTGAGAGGTGCTCGAAATATAAGTGGAAAGAATTGGGAAAAAGGTCTCTCCAAAGTGTGAAACGCGTTGATAATTTATAGATGAAAGTGAAGGTTAACGGCTGCTCAAGGTCAGCGACCGCTAAGTGGTTCGGTTAGACGCTCCTCGCGCGCCATCCGCTGAGGCCGTTAGCCATTGGCCGAATTAGCTACTGGGGTCAGCGGTCGCTGAGGGTCCAGCGGTCGCTGACCCTGGCTCGTGCTCCCTCTAGCGCGTGGCTCGGCCCGGGGCATGTACCGCCTAGTCACCAGTCTCTTAGTGCTACGCAACCGCTGATTTGTGCTCTCAGCTCTCATCTTCACTCTCTTGTCATTTCTTGATCTTTTCTCGTCCAATTTTCAACCTTAACACTTGTTTAGGCCGTGATCCTGAAACATAAAATGAAACGTAAATCGTGTCCGAAACATCATGCAAAATGGTAGAACAACAAGAATAAAGACAAGGAAAATACGAGTTTAGACGACCAAAAAGAGGCTAAACAACACCGAAAGTTCCTCTTTATAATATGCAAATGTTCATTTATAGGATATGTTCTCGTTGGCAATGACCAGGTATATGAGGTGAAAGACATTGGTAACATCAAATTCAAGATGCATGATGGTGTCACTAGAATACATAGGTTCATTCATAAATTGGAGAGGAACTTAATATCCATTGGAATGTTTGAGGCTAAGGGATTTAATTTTGCATCTCATAATGACTGCCTCCAGGTCAAGAATAACATCTAATATCTTTTTGGTGAAATTGTGCTAAGAGATATGGATTTGGCATCTTATGATTAATCAAAACTATGACAAGTTAGAATGGGCCATATAGGTGACAGAGGTCTTGACAAGTTATAGAAGTTGATGAAATTGGAAGTTGAAGTTCCCATCAGGTTGCAATTTTGTGAGCAATGCATATTGGATAAAAACAAGAATCTTTATTTCAATGTGGGGAAAACAAATAAATCCATAAAGTGCACATGTACCAACCAACTAAATGTAGAATTTATCTCAATATTACTAACAAATGAAGAGATGAGAGAAGTAACATTAATGTCAGTGTATAGAATACACTATGGTTTGTTATTGACAAGTTTATGATAGACATATGTTGATTCAGAACTACATTTATTTTTGGTGTCCGCTACGCAACTTGTCTCAAGAGTTGTTCTACTTTGGAATCATTTTGTTTGTCAACAGTTTGACAACTAGCGAAATTGCATGCATGATAGTTATCTTATATATCGCAATGAGAGATTAAGGTAATTCATGTTCAACGCGTTTAGTTAGTTATTTGCATATGTATGTATATATATATATATATGTCTCCAAGTAAAGTTATCCATACAAATAAAATTTCTTGTAAATACACAAGATCCTTAGGTGACGTTTACTTTGAGTGATAAACTAGATTAATAAAATATATGATTTAATATTTGAAGAATAAGATTATTAAATTAGTTAACAACCAAGTAACATATCATTTATCCATCAAAGTAAACATAAGATTAGCTTGGATTAGTTTTATCAATACATTTTATCATCCAAAGTAAACGCTACATAAGGATATAGATGATGCTTGAAAAGATATACACGGATCCCTACCTCCTTGGGAGGCAAACAAAACATCTAGGGCTCGACTAAACCCTATATATATGGATGTGGGCGTTCTTGGAGCGCCGCTTGAGTGAATATTCATATACTCACTAGTAGAAAAAATCTCATAGACTACGGTTTTAAACCGTAGTCTATGACCTTTTGAACCGTAGTCTATACTACCGTAGTGTATACTCATTGGTATACACTACGGTTCTCAAACCGTAGTCTATTCTCCACATAGACTACGGTTAAAAACCGTAGTCTATGTAGACAAAACTGTAGTGTATTCATATCAATTACTACAGTTCAACATCCAACCGTAGTGTATGTACCTATATACACTACAGTTTTTCATGTAACCGTAGTATATGTTTCAGTATAGACTACAGTTTATTGAAAAAACCGTAGTGTATGATATAGTATAGACTACGATTTTGTGAAAAACCGTAGTGTATGATATTGTATAGACTACGGTTCTGTGAAAAACTGTAGTGTATGATATAGTATAGACTACGGTTTTGTGAAAAACCGTAGTGTATGAGCTTAAATAGACAACGCTTTTTAAACCGTAGTGTATCTCTTATTTTCTGTAGTCTATCATAAGCATAGACTACGGTTGTTTGAGAAAAACCGTAGTCTATACTATATTAACTAACCTTTTTATATAATTTATTTTATATAAATATATATTATATTTAATTTAAAATTAAATCTCAAATTAAAAATTAAAAAATATATAATGACAACAATAAGATTAAAGAATCCACAATTTCATTATATCAAAATAGATTTATAATGTAATACATCTAAAGAATAAACAATCATTCCATCCAAAATGTAATTAATTAAATACATTAATTTAAAGTAACACTTTCTTCTACCCTCACTTTCAACTTTGGACTTCTTAAATTAGGATTGTGTCCCAGATACATGCAAGAGTTATTGATGAAACCAAACATGATCCATTTGCCCTGCAAAATTAATAACAAGATCATGTAAAACTTGGAATGAAGGTGTTATTACCATCCTGTATAGACTCGATGTTAGTAGCAAATTCATACCATACTTATTCTCCTTTGAATTCAGAATATAAGAGACATCAACAGCAAGCAAATACCTGAGTCTCAGAATTTGATAGTATTCCAGTCCTTAGAAGCTCTTCCAGGCAAGATCTTAGAATTTCATAGCGTGCTTGGAGGGTTGGAGGCCCCACGTATGCCTTTATATCAGCTCGATCAACAAATGTTATGTCTGCAAACAGGAATTTATACAATGTAAAGACAGAAGTTACATTGGATGTAGTTAACATTGAACACTAAATCAGATTATGTTTCTAGGAAGGCATCAAACTTTAGAATATTAGAAGCAGTGCATTCACAACCTGACGACTTCAATTTGTCCATCTGAATCTCAGACATTAGATGACGACTTCAATTTGTCCATCTGGGTCAGCAGTGCATTCACAACCTGGAAGACTACAGTTTATTAGAAGAACTTTATTCGATAACTTATGTCATTAGTAGTATTTAGAGCAAGAAAGATACCCTTATAGAATCTGAGGGCTCGGACCCAGATAAAGCAGCCTTCCTGGCAGCAGCGAGGCTTTCAACTTCATCTACATAATTCGTGTGGGAAGGATAATGTCTAAATGATACAATTATTGACTGTGAATTGAAACTATATGTTACCAAAATTTCTCACCAATCAAAACAAAAACTAGATTGTTTTCTTCCTCTACCATTTCTTGAATTTTGGAGAAAAGTTTGCAACCTGAAATTGCATGTACATATGAAGATCACGTTGATTCGGAGCAAAGATTGCTGGAAATAAGTTCCACTTAGTATGAACTTAAGAAAAATTAGAACAGCAGTAGCATACAACTAGTTATGAGGAAAGCAAAGTAGTACATTCACAAAGATGCCAGATATTCAATCCTCATTTGATATAATATATGTCCGAATCTGAACCCCAGGGTACTTATTATAAAGTATCTACTTGAGATGGCCTATGAAAAGAGAAAAGAGTCTGAAATATGGGAGGAGAAAATGGTAATGTTTCTACTTAAATAACAAGGATTTTGAAAACCTACCAGCTTGCCACTTTCGGAAAACCATTTACTGAACAAGGAATGGGCATTAATTTAAGGCATTAATTTAAAAGCCTCAATTTAAACATACCAAATTCAGACTAAGATACGTAGAATACCTGAATCGCATATACATATTCGTTGTACATTGACCACTAGAAATGTATCATCCAGTGGGACCGGGATTGGACCATCTGCATAGCTCATGCTTCTCTTCTCCAGCATTCTGTATCAGTAACCACATATAAATCACATACTCATTAATAAGCAAAATAATTCCAAAAACTATACGGAGAGAGGTAAGCAAACTTATACTGCATTACCTCTCCACTGCCGCGCGGACATCCTCAACTCGTGCTGTGCTAAATGGTTTAAGTAAAACCTCGACTGTGGAAACAATTCGGGATCAAATTACAAGAGACACAACATTGCACTCGGATGTAGGAAGAAACTAAGCTTCCACTACCGAAAGTATCTAGTTATCCTAACAAATTAAGAAATTTGACAATTCCGCAGCTCACATATGCACAAATTACGCATTTACCTGAGACAATGATTTTTTCTTCGCTGATTAAAGGCGGCGGTGGTGGTGGAGCAGACGTCGCAGTTGCTGGCTCAAAACAGGCTGCTTCTTGCTCCGGCACATTGCATTCAGTGAGATTAGGCATGAGAATATCCATGGGAGCAGTCATTTCGGTAGCAGACATCAACATGATGGGTGAATTCGATCAGAGAAAAGTCGATTGCACAAACCCTAGATTGATTGGGGATTTTTAGTTTGAAATTCAGCGCGGGAAGAAGACTACCACCCAGCACGGTTATTTTCCAAACTAGAAAATGCAAAATTTCAAAACAAAAATATGATTATATGTTCGCACAAAATCACCAACAATGCATGTACAGTCTGACCTAAAAGTCAAGTTACGCTACATCGCTATAATCCTCAATCGAGACCCAAAAACAACAACAAACAAAGAACATAGACCCTTATCCGAAAAAAAAGGAAATTTCTAGGGTTCACAACCAGATCGGAAAAAGGCACAGACTTACTAATGTTTGTGCCTCTGCGCGAATTTAGAGTTCTTCTCATCCTCCTCTGAAAAGAATAAGAAATTATGAACAAAAGAGATCCATCGATCGAAAAACTGGAGAAACGAAGAGCATGGATTTGGGGAAAAATGAAGGAAACGAACCAGTAAAGTTGAGGGACATCTTAGTGATAATGGTCCCAGTAATTGCAAATCCAACGAGGAACGGCCAATTGCGTTTCCATTCTCTCCTGAAAAACACCGGCCACGGATCGAATTTCCTCATAGCGACGACGACCTTCTGTTTGCTTTCTCTCTCTCTCACTCTCTAAAGAAGAAATGCGAAATGCTTATACAGTAACATGTGTAGGAATAAAATGTGTGGTGCAATTACAGTAGGCTTACTAAAATGGGGTCGGCAGAAACACTACACCTTTGATCTTCCTGTACTTGTAGTGTATATGGTAAATATAAATGCACATACACTACGGTTTTTAAAAACCGTAGTCTATATGGTAAAAATAAACGCACATAGACTACGGTTTTTTAAAAACTGTAGTGTATTTATTAAAAATACACGCACATAGACTACGGTTTTTTAAAAACCGTAGTGTATGTATTAAAAATACACGCACATAGACTACGGTTTTTAAAAACCGTAGTCTATAACTAATATACACTACAGTTTTTTTTATAAGCGTAGTCTTTAGTAAAAAAAACGCACATACACTACAGTTTATGAAACAACCGTAGTGTATGCAGCGTAGTGTATTATATAATTTGTAGTAGTGACTGCATACACAAAAGAGTGAGCAACATCTCTATAGTGTTTTTTAGTGGTTTTATGTGTTATTGAGTGTTTTAGTCTCGAGTGAGAAAAATATTGTAATGGAGTGATCTATAAACTCAAGGATAAATCTAGGGAACTTGCGGTTACGAAGTTTGGCTAGTATAGGGAGATATTAGCTTTAATTCACTATAAAAAGAGCATTGAAGAGTGAAGGGGTATCTTAAGGTATGTGTTTCTTAGTGAGTAAGAGAGCACCATATTAGCGGATTAGCTCTTTGGGCGTGGTCCCCCAGACGTAGCTGTGTATGGTCACCAAACTGTGTTATCAAATTTTGTGTGTTTTGCTTTGTGCACTTTCTTTACTCACGTTTCACAAAATTTTCTACTTAAAAAGTACAATATAGCAGGTCATCAAAGTTATTGGTGTTTAATTCTGGAGTGTCTATCTCGCTTTAAGTCTACCTTTTACGTTTGTGAGATGACAATTGCTATGAAACGAGCTCTAATTTTGGACAGAACAAATTATGGATATTGGAAAGTTAGGATCATTTTGTCCATCGTATCAATTGATGAAGTTGCATGGAGTGTCGTGATTATTAGATGGACTCTACCCGCAGATGAAAAAGGAGTTGAAAAATCCAAAGATAAGTGGACCATAGAATATTTAATTTCTTCATATGTGAATCAAAAGACGCTCAATGTTATTCAAAGTGCAGTGAATATGGAGGTCTTTGCCATCATATCTACGTGTGAAATTGCAAAAGAAGCTAGTTTTGTTCTTGAAAATACATAAGAAGGCAACACGAGAGTCATGAATCAAAGGTTGCAATAACTTATGACACAATTGAAGCTACTAAATATGGAAGAAGATAAAACCACCAATGACCTCTACTCCAAGTTGTTGGCCTTGTTAAACTATGTGGGATTGTCCAGCACACGTGCTAGAAATGGACGCCAGCAAGTTGGCACCTCGTACTAACTTGTGTCTGTTCGTAGGCTATCCTAGAGATACAAAAGGTGGGAGTTCTATAGTCTTAGAGATCGAAAGGTCGTGATTAGCACTCACGCTCGATTTCTAGAAGAAGACTATGTGAACAACCAAAAGTCTAGGAGCGAGGTAGCTCTCGAGGAAATGAGAGCTGCAATTTCTCCAAATTCACAAGAAACACAACGACCATCAGCACCAACTCAAATACTTGTACCACCTGCAGTGGAGTCTCGTCATAGTGAGAGGGTTGTTTGTCAACCCGACCGATTCATTGGAGTGGGAGAGGCATCTGACTCAGTCCCAGGCCTAGACGAATCGGACCCATGGAACTACAAAGAGGCAGTACACGACAAGGACTGTCACCTCTAGAAGGAAGCGATGGAGTCCAAACTACAATCCATGGTAGACGAGGAAGTATACGAGTTAGTTGATCTACTCGTAGGCTGCAAGGCCATAGGGAGTGGGTCTTCAAGCGAAAACGAGGATCCGATGGGAATGTCGTAGTCTTCAAGGCTAGACTAGTATCAAAGGGCTATACTCAAATAGAAGGTATTGATTACGATGAGACCTTATCACTAGTAGTCATGCTCAAGTCCATTCGTATATTCTTGTCAGTTGCAACTCACATAGACTGGGAAGTATGGCAAATGGATCTCAAGACAACATTCCTAAACAGAAGTTTTGAAGAAAATATCCATATGCAACAATCTGAGGGCTATGCAGTTCAAGGAAATGAACACATGGTGTGGAAGCTTAAGAGGTCCATCTATGGAGTTAAGAAAGCCTCACGGTCATGGAACCTTTTTTTCGATCAGGTTATCAAGTCCTATGGATTTGATTAGTGCCCTGACGAAAGCTGTGTGTACAAGAAGTGTGATGCTAAGGCAGTTGTTTTCTTGGTGCTATACGTAGATGACATTCTATTGATCGTGAGTGTAAAGAAAGTATTGTTGGACGTTAGAGCATACCTATCAAGCCAATTTGATATGAAAGGATATGAGAGACGTGGGAAATATTCTAGGAATCAAGGTCATCCTTAACCGATCTAAAAGAATGTTGTGCTTATCTCAAGAGTCTTATATCGAGACGGTACTTAGACTCTTTAGCATGCAAAATTCCAAAAAGGTTTTCTTACCCTTCAGACATGGAATCGTTCTTTCTCAGGACATGTCTTAAGACACCTGATGAGAAAGAGGAGATGAGACAGATATCTTATGCTTCTGCAGTAGGTATTCTCATATATGCTATGATGTGTACTATGGTAGCACGATATTAGTCTAACCCTGTAAAAGGCCATTGGACAGCGCTAAAGTACATACTCAAGTACCTTAAACATACTAAGGAGTACTGTTTGGTTTACTAGGATGATTCATTATGCCATTTGGGTTACACCGGTTCCGACTTTCAGAAAGATTGGGACTCAAGGAAATCTACTTGAGGGTATGTGTTTACTTTGGGAGGTGGAGCCGTGACATGGAGGAGTGTGAAGCAGAAATGCATCGTGGACTCCACCATGGAAGCTGAGTATGTGGCCACATCTGAGACCGCAAAGGAAACAGTTTGGCTCCGGAGCTTCTTGATGGACCTAGATGTGATTCCGAGTATACCGCCGAGTATCATGATTTATTATGATAACTTTGTGTAGTGGCAAACTCAAGGGAACCACGGGCCCACTAGGCGAGTAAACACATCAAGAGGAAATATCACATCATCCGTGATATAGTCAGAAGAGGCGACATAGTGGTGACGAAGATTGCGTCGGAAAACAATCTAGCAGATCCCTTCACGAAAAGCCTGAATGGGAAGACATTTGAGAGGCATGTAGATGGATTAGGAGTACGACGTGTTATAGACCTGCTTTAGGTATGAGTGGGAGAGTTGTATGTCAGGTGACATAGATTTATGTACTCTAAAGCATGTTTGAGTATAAGTGGGAGATTGTTAGGGTTTGTATACCTCAAAGTATGCTTTATGCTTAGACGATGTATCAAACTTGTTTTCAGTTTCATTTTAATGAGAATAAATGTTTTTATCATTGGTTTGTTATTTATTATCTTTATATATTGAATTGCAAATAAGTCCATTTACTACAATTGTAGGCTATGTGGTAGATCGATGATCACAGAAGGTAACACAGTCGGTTCTTTGTAGTTTAAAGCTCACAGTTTAGATAGACTTGGAAAGTCTAGTCGGTAAAGGTTGCGGTATCATTTGATGCGAGAGCTAACCTTATCCCGCAGAATGATATCGGTATGTATAAGCGGATACACATGTTTTGCGCATACATATTGAGAGGTTTCTCAGTTAGATAAGTTATACGTGTTGTTGCTTAGTATGAGGTCTTGTAAATTAGTTATTTCTTAATCTGTGACGATGACATTAGTATATGCAGCTGATTAGACGCTTCTTTGATTTATATACGCTTGCAAGTTTTTCGTAATTCTAAATAGTGATGTCTTGGTCGGTAGTGATTGACTTAGCTAGAAGTTCTCGATTGTCAGTCGAACATAATCGCGTCTCGATTAACACGAGTTGATTAAATCCGCGTGAGAAGTTCAAAAAGGTTTATTGCATAAGAAACATGGCCGGTTGGAATTTATTCCGTATGAAATAATTAAGGTCTGGACCGGATCACTCACGAATAAATATATTAATTAATTGTTAGTTGTCAGCAAACTCAATTAATTAATGGATTTAGTAAATCTTAAATGTGGGAAATAATTAATGACAAGAGGGTTACATCCGTAATTTGGATGGATTAAGATGAGTTCATAATTTATCCTATAGTGGAGTCTATAAATATTTATAATAGAATTACACATTATTGCATTTCCATAGAGTAATTAATTTGAGGTTAATTTAAATTAAATTAATTAATTTAAGTCTAAGTTGGACCAAACAATTAATTAAATTTAATTGGTCCCAAAAGTGACTTGGAAATTAATTTAATTAAGTTATGGATTTGACCAAGTTAAAATTAATTTTAAATTATTCAAGTTTGAATTTGAATAATAGATGGAATTGCATAGAGATAGAAATGGGAATTTAAATTATATTATTTGGGATATTATCCATTCACCTTAGAAACCCTAATCTATCCCTAAATATTTATAAAATGAGCACATAGAGGATCTGATTTCCTTCTTCCAAAAGCTAGAAATCGGCACCCCCTTAGAGATTAAATCTCTAATTTTCGAAAATTACAGAGTATTTAAATGCTCCAATTTTCGTTTCTTGTTCTTCTGAAATACTTGATAGAATTCTCCCACACGATATTCAAGTAGTAGATCGAGAATACGTTAGAAGTTTCCAATGTAGGATCAAAGGATATCAAGTGAAGATTTACGGTGTGGATTGTTGTTCGTAGCTAACGATTCAGATCGTTTCTCCTCAAGCAAAGGACTAGCAAATGAGAAGGTATAATATTTAAATTCCGCAATTATATTCTCATATGTGGTATTATGTGTTAAGAATTAATTATTTATATGATTAATTAAACTTGTGGATCCTGCGAATTTATAAGTCTCTCATACGGGTTCTATCAGAGTTTGTAGGAAGGTCAATGATTGTGCATCCTAAGATTTCAGTTGCGTTAGTTGATGTTGCTAAGGAGTTAACTGGTGGGTCTATTCTTTCATGGGCTAGAGAGAGTTTGACTGACGTCAAATTCTCCATGAAGTATTTTATGTTGATTAAGATTAAGTAGAAACTTGACAGAAAACACAAACTAGAATATGTTCTTATTTCCAACAATATTCCTATTGTAACTTCATGTGTTCTATTTGAGTTGAAGTGAGAATATAATCATATTTCCAAGATCATCAAAGACTGCTCAAATCGAAGATTTCTTTAATGGTCTAGAAATGGGTTAAATGCAAGGTCACGATCCACAGGATTAAACCTAAGGCATCAAGAACATGAGACTACTCGGTGATGATTCTAATGAGGATCCAAACCCCAGTGATAGTCAAGGCGATGATCGTGATGATGTTAGCTTTAATGTTTTGACATTTATGCAGGCAAAGTTGATGATTATTTTTGCTGTTGAAGCGATGATGGATAAATTATATTTGTCTTAATATGATTATTTTTATGGCACTCGCCTCAAACTGTTTATGGTATGTAATACTTAAAATAAGATTTCGCTAGTTATGCTACTCTGAGGCATGGAATTCTTGAACTGAGAGGAGCCTTGGTTGGAACTTTCATTTTGGGGTGATATGTTTAAGACTTACCTCACCAAGGGGGAATCACATTGAGTTGCTTGATTGGTGTTTTTTCTAAATAAATGTCAAATGGGGAGGTTGTTAGTGTATAGAATACACTATGGTTTGTTATCGACAAGTTTATGATAGAGATATGCTGATTCAAAAATACATTCGTTTTTGGTGTCCGCTGTGTAACTTTTCTCAAGATCTATTCCACCTTGGAATCATTTTGACAACTGTTGAAATTTCATGCATGATAGTTACCTTATATGTCACGATGGGGGATTAAGGTAATCCGTGTTCGACGTGTTTTGTTATATATTTGCAGATATATCTTCAAGTAAAGTTATCCATACAAGTAAAATATATTTTAAAGATATACACTAGATCATAAGGATGATGCTTGGAAAGATATACATGGGTCCCTACTGTTGGGAACCCCACAAATTTAATTAAGTTTTGATGATGTTTATCGAAACAACACTTAGTAATTATAAGTTCTTTATAACCAAGTGATCAATGTCATCTTTAAAAGAACAACTCGATTTATAAAAGGAGCAGGTCGACTTTTAAACGACCTGTATTATTCTTATGAGCTATCTTGTACATATTGATTGCTATTACAACGGGTATAAGTTTATTTTTACAGTTAGCTAAAATTGTAAAAGAACATATCAATGATAACGATTTGTCTCTATTTAGCAGCTAGCTATTTTCACTGATTTGAACTACCTGTTATGGTTTTAGACTTGGTTTATTTTCTGAGTTTAGATTTTATACAGATCAATGTTGTAAAAATAAGTTTTAATTTTGAAACTTACTTATAGGAAAGATCTGTTTATCTAGCTGTAGAAGGAACAGATCGATAGTTTGTAAAGAACAGCGGCCTGTCCTATAGAGAACAAGCTTATTCCTTATTATAGTATCTCAGAAAACATCGAGCCATTTGTGGTAACGATCTGGTATCAAACAGATCGTTAACCACTTTTAACAGCGTACTGATTCAAAATATAGCAGATCGATGTCAAACGATCTACTCCACTTTTATCTCGATGATCAACTCAAGATTGGCTCTAGAATCTAGGTGAAGAAAAAAAGTATTAATTTGGACTCAAAAAAATTAATATTTGATTAACATATCGTTGGCCAGATCGTTACAAACGAGCGGCAAGTTTACAAGCAATGAGTTGGGCCACACGATAACTATGGTGGATTGCCGACATACCTAAATTTTTCATAAATCAATCATCCAGTGTCTTGTCACATCAAAGAGAATATTTTAAAGAATGAATTACAAGAATATCAAAGTATATGTGCGGCAGATCATTCTTATTAGGGCAAAGCACTGGAAAATCGCGTGAAAGGTGGAACAACTAGCATTGCAGGCGGCGCATGTAAAATCAACCTTACTATGTATTTAATGCAGCCATTAATGCAATGAAGAAAGACACTTCATCTCTCTGACGGATATATCCAACCATGGATATATAAATACTACCTTCACTTCCAGAGAAGAGTATGAGAATTCAAACGATTACTAAGCTAAAACTCTGCTCAAATCTTCAAGCATTTATCGTTCAAAACACTCCTACATTCTCAGAATTCTCTGAGTGCTTATCACAACTTGAAGCTTTCTTTCTCTGGAAATCTTACCAATCCAAAGTCAAAGATCAAGTATTGATCGTAGTTAGCATTTCTTAGATTGTAGTTTTCAGTCTTCGAAAGTTGTAAGTTGTAAACACAAAGATCAAATCTAGATTAGATTTATCTTTGTGGCTCGTACTCAACGAGTAAAAAGAAAGGAGAACTTTAGTGAATTCTTGATCTAGTTTTGATCAAGGCGTGGACGTAGGGAAGTTCATCCCGAACCACGTTAAACACTTGTGTTCATCATTTCTTTATCTTGTTTCAGCTATTCACTCTTCATTTCATAATACTTCTTAAATCAACTTGCTAACTACTTGAGTTTAAGAAAAACGTTTTCTCATTAAAAATAGTATTAACTACCAACTTTCGCACACAACCTTGTTTAAGTTTAACTTTCATTAAGTTATTCTTTATCATTGTTACTCACATTTTCAAGCATTATCTGTGTTTGTTGAGTTCTTTGTAAAAGAAGAACTAAGCTTACAACTCAAGCTATCTTACAAGTTAAGTGTGCTTAAGCTTGATTTTAAAGGATAAACAAGAAAACCCTAAAAGTTTTGAATTGGTGTATCCCCCTACACCAATATAAGCTCTTTCAGGACCAACACCTACCTTCTTGGAGTGCCTCTTGAGTGAATATTCATATACTGCATACACGAAAGAGTGAGCGACATCTCTTGAGTGTTTTTTTGTGTTTTTATTTTTATTGAGTGTTTAGTCGGGTGAGCGAAATATTGTAATTGAGTGATGTATAAACTTAAGGGTAAATCTAAGGAATTTGCAGGTAGTAGGTCTGGCTAGTCTAGGGAGTGATTAGCTTCAGTTCACTATAGGAGAGCGTTGTAAAGTGAAGGAGTATCATAAGGTCTGTGATTCTTAGCGAGTAAGATCATTTGTAACTCGAACACTATACTAGTGGATTGACTTATTGAGCGTGACCCCAGATGTAAGTGTGTGTGATCACATAACTGGGTTCAATATTTTGGTGTTTTGCTTTGCGTGTTTTCTTTACGCACGTTTCACAAACTGTTGTACTTACATAGTAGGAAATAGACACTTTCAATTAATAAACGTGATGAAGGGATGAAATATATCTTCCCCTATTCCTGGCCATGTTTGACAACAGAGCGGGATTAGCTGGATCCAGTTGCACACTTGTAAAGAGGACCTGAAGTTTGTCGCAGTTGATTTCAAGAGAGTCCTTCCATATGGCGTTAAGTTTAAATATTTCTCCAACATTGAGCTGATATTTGCTGTGATTTTTTCTCCCCTGCTACTAATTCTCTGGAGATGATGGAGATAAATTCTTGTTGCCAATCTGTCATATATTGATAAAAGAAAATAAAGTTTCTTCGAACATCAATTGGGGTTGAAGAGAGAGTAGATGTTCTAGTCCTTTGATGGTGAATCGTCTTAATCACCTTGGGATCACTTTCATAAATATGCACACCAATCAACAATATTTTCTTAAAATTCGAAGAATAGTGATTGTGTCATTGAATTTGATATACCATTAACGAGAAGCTTATTTTAGCGTATATATTGATTTTCTGAGTTTACGCACCAGGTGTTCTTTTCCTTCTATTGGAAAACCTTCAAGTTAACCATACTAGAGTTGTGATTTTTTGATACGATACGATAACCCGACACTAACTAGCGAGAAGTTAATGGGTTAATATCAAACCTTATCGAATTAGAGTCATTATCATATTGACCTGATAAGAAGATGAAATTATTATGTGGAGTTCGGGTTACATGATAACAAAATTATGCAGTATATTAATAATTTATACTTTGAAGTAAATGTAATTTTTAAATATTTTTTAAGAATATTTTGTACTTTTTTAAATATTGTTGTGAAGATTTTAAGTCTTCTGATTCAAATTCCAAAATCTCACTGGTGAGGATGGTTATCCTAGATAATCTTTTAGTTGGTGATTAAGGAAGGATTTCTAAACGATTAACTTATCGAGATAGGAAGAAATATTTCGAGACCAACAAATTGCATGTCTTTCCGTAACGATAAACGATATGCATTTTAAGCCAACATGCTTCTAATTTTTTAGTTTATTTTTTATATTATTAATGTTTACCCAACACGAGAAATACAAATTTTCAACTAAAAGGAATAGCCTAAAACTATATGATATTAATATCACAAATTTTATTTAATGATGAATCCACGTAACAAAAAAATCTCAAGCTTGTGACGCTCGTACTGATGGTACTATAAAATAAACATAGGAGAATTGATCTAAAATTTGATGTAATTTAGTGAATTAAAATTATAAGATGGGGTGAAATGGTGTAAGCCCGCTGCTAGACTCGACTAATAATATTGACATTACCTAGGGATGTCAATAGGGCCAAACCACTCGATTTCGGGTCAGTTTATTTGGTTTCAGGCTACTGTCGGTTCGCATCAGTGGGACTTTTTTTATTTTGTACTAAAATATTTCGGCTTTAATCCTAACTCACTCGGTTTTGGGCTAGCTCGTAATGCCAAAATAGTTATTAGAAAAAATTATTGTATAGAGAAAGTTTAATAAGTATTTTTTTTTTATAACAAAAATTAAGTCTGTCTTTTCTCAATTGAAACATTTAACATGGTACTAAATACAAAATAAATATTATTTCACTATATACCTACATAATAATTAATAAATTGGCACAATTTTGACATAAATTATTATATTTTTTTCAATTTTTAAGTGATAATTATTTTTTATCGGTTAATCGGGCCAACTCATTCAATTTTCGAGTTAAACCAATCGGGCTCGGGCTAGTTTTGGTTCTGTTCAAACTGACTTTTTTATTTCAAGCTAAAATATTTAAATCATAACCTGCCTTTTTTGTCGGTCTATTCGGATCGACTCGTCAATTTTGTGCTAAATTGACATCTCTAATAGTACCATTGTCTTTCACCTTTGGTTCCTGAATGTCTAGCTACCTATCGATATAAAACTTATATAAGGATATCATCGTCATGTAAAACTATTCATACTATCGTCGATCAGAGCCTTTTTTTCTTCAACAATAAGAGGTAATATAGATAGAGGCGCAATATACGTGTCTTATACTCTCACCCTTCCAATATTTATGGTCATAAATAATGATACAAATGGAGTACTCATTAACTCTCTCTTTTTTCTTTTTTCCTAATATATTAGTTTAGAGACCGAGAAATCATAAATATTCCCTCCATCTATAAAAAGTATATTTCAACATGATCCCACAAAACACGTAATATTTTGAACTTCACAAATATTATATTTTGTCAGTCTATTTCTCCACTAAAAACACACTTTACTACAACTTTTCTTAAAATTGTACCGACTTTTTCATAATATATTTTTTGTGGATGGAGGAAGTAACATTTACGTACCTTCTGAAATGACATATTATAGTATAAGGATTTATTTAAAATAAGAGTAATAGTACCTTGTAATACAAACATGAAAAGCATAGGGACCTAAACATATGTGTTGTTAAAATTGTTAATGGACATTTACATTACACCATTCTTTAGATTATACTACGGACAGCTTTAAATGTTTAATACGAGTTTATTATAGTAAGTCATTCTCCAAAAATGGTACAAAATCCGCTTCTCATTAATTTAAACATCAATGAACATCTTTCGAATTATTACCGAAAGATATTATATTACATTCAGTACTTCTAGATGAATAAACCTTCACCAACACCAATGATTCGTAAATGTTGGAACCGAGTTCCTTAAGTTTTTATCTTTATTAGTGTATGCAAAGAACGAAATGGGAAATTTTGAGATACCCTTGCATGTCATCTGGACTAGCTGTCGCAACCGCGTGTGTGCGTGCACATGTGTATGTGTGTGTTTATGTTCTTTTCTTTAATTTGTATACTCAGCATTCTCATCTATATATGTACCAAGTGTAGGAAACCTGAAATGGAGTAGAGAAATTATCCCACCGTGTGCTGCTTGCAGCCCTTGGGACCATAATGCTGCGAACTGCGTCTCACCATCTTCCTACACAAGTAGCAATAGTGGTTTTGGCAAGCCCAACAGAAGATGTGATTGTTGTTCCCCACCTGTCCAATGCATAACATGCGTCTCAACTTCCGTTATTTTAAACGGATTTACCAACAGAATATGTGATGCGTGCAATACAAGAATCCAGACAACAAATTCCAATATCCGAAATGACATTAGTACCACAGGATAACTGAGATATCAGCAGTGAAAATGATGATTATGACTATCGCATTAGATATGACAATATGAACAAGTATTGAAAAAATGAGTTAATGTAGCTCCACACGGTACTTACAAGTTTGAGTTCTTAAGCATACATTGTCTATTAGAATTTTGAACATATACAAAAATCACAATCAATAAAAGTCGATTACGAGGTGGAGTCAGATCAACGATTCAACAAGAGTCATGATACTAAATTGTGTTGCACAGTATGGTCCTTACCCAATTGAGAATTCAGTATCAAATTGTCTATTATAAGATTTAATGCTAACAGAGAATTATAATAATCAAACTTGAAAACATGTTCAACAAGCCTTCCTGAGGTAGCTAGAGTAATCTTGTGTTCCATAGAAGGCTGCAAGTCCTTGTAGATTTATGCATTTTAAATATTAATGTAAAATCTACCATTTGGATGTTAAGAACTTTTGCAATTTGAATAACAATTAACTTAGCTTATTTTGTCTTTAGTAATAAGATCTGTTATTTAATGCTAACACAATACAACAAGTTAAAGCTTTTACATCAAGAACTATTTCACGAAACAAAATTGTTAATACATGCACTTTGAGACCAAAGAAACAAATATTATAAAAGCTAAGAATGCTAAGTTGAACTAAACATAATAAATTTTTGTTATATATAAAGCTGAAAATGCTAATTCGAACTCAAGGTTATAAAATTTGGGCTACACGTCCCTAAATGCTGCTGGAATCTGCACCTGTGGGCCATACGCACTGGCAACATCTTCGGTGGTAGTTTCTTCCTCTGGCATGTGCGGGTGCGTGGCTGGTGGGAATTCACTCCGGCCAATTCAGTTGGCTTCGTCTCATCTTCCTTGTGATATCTAGCCTGGTTTCGGTGCATGTTGGTTGCCGGTGTGAGACCAGTTGTGGTACAACTTTAGTTTTGGCTTTTTTTTTTATCACTTTTGGCTTGATTTTAGGATTTTAATAATTTATTCTGTATGGGGAGAACAAGTTTGTTGATATTGTGTCTGTGATATTGAAAATGATGGACCACAAGGTTTCTTTTATGAATTATCTGGATTGGCGCAAGACGAGCTTTACTTGATGAGCATTTTGATATATATTGATTTGAATGATGATCCACCATCTGATGAAACGAAGCAGATGGCTTGGTTTTGAGAGGATGCTCATTTATTTATGCATAGGCGTAGCTCGATTGATTGTGAGGTCATTGACAGTAATAATGTCAAAACCCTCATGACATAGCTTGATTTTCTGTAACTGAGCAAAGCGAATGAGTTTCGCAAGTTCAATGTGTGTCAAGCTAGAAAAAATTGATGAGTCTTGCTGATTATTATATGGCATTGCAAGAGCACCTATGAAGAGTTGAATGTCCTACTTCCATTCAGTCCAAGGTGCAACAAGCTTAGTGGGAGAAGATTGTACGTAAGAGTTTTTTAGCTCGTCTTTCCATTGACTTCTCAGACTATCTCAAAAGTTCTTTTTGATACTCAGATTTCATCTTTGGAGAAAGCCTTTAGTAGACTTCTTCGCACTAATCGCTCGACTATTGTTTCTCATGTGCAACATAATAGTGCTCTTCTTAGTCAAACTCCTACTTATGCACCTGACAAGTCACCATACAAGAATGGAAGTTCTAAAGGCACTTTCCAGTAGGGATAGTGGGAAGATTCCATGGATTGTCGTTATTGCCATGATATCGAGTATACCAAAAACAATTGTCCAAGGCTTCGTAGCGAGAAGAATCTATTTGCCATGATGTTGAGAGTAGTAACACTTCGAGTCATCCTAGTGATTCCATCACTATTTTTGCTACAAAGTATGCAAAGTTTTTATAACATCACGAAGGGACATCTCCGCCTAGCTGCACCACTGCTCTTGTTGAGTCGGGTAATCCAACGAGTCATATAAAGGGAATCCTGGTACCTTTTCTACATTTGAGTCGCATTAAAACACAAATTCAGTTAATGTAGTTGATGATTCACAATCCCTTGTTAATGAATCCGGAACTGTCCAACTCACAGCTTCAGTAATTTTATGTTATGTTCTTAGTATTCCCCAACTATCGTTCTATATATTGTCCGTAAGTAAGCGTACTCACAATTTGCATTATGTCTTTCCTGATTATTGCTTATTTCCAGATCTTACTTACTCGCACACTGCCATGTAGTGCCTTTCTTGATTATTGGTTATTTTCGGGATCTCATGACAAGGCGGATTATTGGTAAAGGATATGAATCAAACGATCTCTACATCCATCATATAGTATCACCTTCTTCAATAGCATGCACAAGCAATGCCACTCATATGGATGCATATTGTTGGTTGGATCATCCATCTCTTCATTCCTTAAAGAAACTGGGTATGAGTTTTCTAAGTTATTGTCTTCAGATTGCGAGTCTTATCAGTTTGCTAAAAACTATCGTGTTAATTTGAGCCCTCGAGTCAATAAAAGAGTTGATGTTCCATTTGAGTTAGTTCATTCTAATGTTTGAAATCTTTATTACACCTAAAGACATGGTATCAATATTTTTTTACCTTTTTCATTGATTATTCTCATTTGTCATGACTTTAATTAATGAAAAATTGTTATGAGTTATTTGCCTATTATTATACCTTTTGTGCTAAAATTAAGACTCAATTTCATGTATCTTTCTTAAGAAATGATAATGATATCTGACACCTTTTGTCGTTATATAATGATTAGTGGCATCATCAAACTTCTCGGTTGACACATCAATTCAAAATGAAGTTGAGAAAAAAAATAAGCATCTCATCGAAACAACCAAAGCCTTAATATTTGCGTACAAAGTCCCTAAATAATTTTGATATGATGTTGCATCTATTGCATGTTTTCTCATCAATTGTATGTTGTGATCAGTCCAATCTAGTATGTCTCATTTTCAGTTCTTTTTTACGTCTCACTTACGACTCACCTTAACCATAAACATCAATTTACATCAAATGAGACATTTACCATCAGGAAGATCTACCAATTCCTAAGTGTCATTGGAATCTAAAGCATTCATTTCCACAATCATAATAGCCCGCCAACCAGAATGGGTAAAAGCTTCGGGAACCGTATTAGGAACAAAGTCAATGGTTGAAATAAATACTTCGGAATTGATGGAAAAATGACCATAAGACACAAATGAGGAAATGGGATAAGTGCAAGTGTTTTTATATTTGCAAGGGGAAATATGAAGATCATCACTCGGTATGGGATCCGACGAGACGACAAAGTGATTGGATCATTATGACTAGAAGCATAAGTGGAAAGAACCAAGTCTTTAGTAGTACTGTAGTAGGAGCAAGTCGACGTGTAAAATGATGGATGACATGAGGACTTGGCATATAAGAGAAAAATGGGGACTCGAGTGGTGACATAACGATATAGACCAAGAAATCATAACCCTCCCCTTGAGGTGGAGAAGGGAAATCTAAAGTAAAGGGTGTGTGCTCAGAGAAAACGGTAGACACAATATATTTGTTGAGACTATTACAGAAACACATACCCTTTTTATAACATGAGGTTGAACATCACACAATAGTGACCCAGACGGGAAAAGGACATGAAATGGAGACATACCAGAAATGACTGATGACGACATACAGTTGATTGAAAACATGCAGTAGACACGGTATCACCCCAAAAATATTTAGGGACTTTCATGGAAAATAGTAAGGCTATGGTTGTTTCAAAAAGATGCCTATTTTTTTGTTTGGCAACTCAGTTTTGAGGCGGCCTGTCAACACACAATAAGTTTGATGAAAAATGTCATTAGTCATGATATAATGACAAAAGATGTCATAAATACTTCCTACCATTATCACTCTGGAATATTTGAACAGGCACATGAAATAGAGTCTTAATTTCAGCACAAAAGACAGAGAAATGGATAAATAACTCCGACCGATTTTTTATTAAATAAAGTAACACAATGAAGTTAAGAAAATGACTCGAGGACTCAAGCTAACACGATGATGTTTAGAAAAATGACAAGACTCGCAATCTAAAGATGAAAAATTAGAAAATTGCACACACATTTTCATTAACAAAGGAGTTGGGTGCATCCATATAAGTGATCGTGCATGCACATGCTAGTAAAGGAGTTGGTTTTTGTTGTATTGTAAAATTGGAGAATATTTTCGTGTATATTTCAATAGAAGGGAGAACATATTTATATATAAACTATTGCTAGGCTAAACAAGGAAATGAATAACCTTAATAGAAATTACCATATTTATATATATTATAACACCCCCCCACCCCCCAAGCTGGAGCATAAACATGGATTATGTCAAGCTTGTTACACAAATAATCAATCCAACCCCATTAAGAGTCTTCGTGAATAAATCTCCTAATTGATCTTCTGTCTTCATATATACAGAGGAAATCAACCCCTTTTGATTCGTCACACGAACAAAATGTCAGTTGATCTCAATGTGTTTGGTTCGCTCCCGATAAACTAAATTTGAGGCAATATGAAGGGCAGCTTCATTGTCACACCACAACTTAGTAGGCATGAAAACTTTTACTCCTACTTCGCTCAGAAACTTGTGAACAAACAAAATTTCACATGCAGATTTAGTCATCGCTCTATACTCAGATTCTGCAATCGATAGTGAGACCACCTTTTGTTTCTTGCTTTTTCATGAAACTAAATTCCCACCGAAAAACACACAATATCCCGCAGTAGATCTTCAATCATCCTTTGACCCTGCCCAATCCGCATCAAAGAATCCCTGTATCCGATCGTGGCCGTGATCACCATAAACAATTACACGACCTGGTGCTCCTTTTAAATAGCATAAAATGTATTCCACTGCCTTCCAATGGTTGACAGTTGGCGAGGACATATATTAGCTTACCACGCTGACCGAAAAGGCGATATCAGGACGTGTAACCCTCAAATAGTTTAGCTTGCCAACCAATCTTTGATATTTTTCTGGATCTTCGAATGATACACCCTCTTTAGTAAGCCGTAGATTTGGAATCATTAGAGTGCTGCATGGTTTAGCACCCAAGTTTCCGGTTTCAGATAGCAGGTCGAGTACATACTTCCGCTGAGATAAGAAAGTTCTTTTCTTGTTCCTCAACACCTCAATGCCAAGAAAGTACATAAGCTCACCCAAATCTTTGGTCTAAAACTTAGTAGGCAGAAAAGCTCTCAAGGCTGAAATCCCGCTAGAATCAGTGTTGTAAGAATCGATCGAGGCGTACGCCTCGAGGCACGCCTCGATTCGATTCATGTCAAAAACGCTCTGAGGCTATAGCCTCAATCGCATTCTGCGAGGCTTGCGCCTCAATTAAATAAGGCGTACGCCTCGAGGCTTAAAGGCGCTGAGGCGCATCGAGGCGTTTATACCATATTTTTCAAAATATAACATCTTTTGGGCTAAAATTAAAGGCCCAATCTTAATTATTTATTAAGCCCATAAACCCATCTTAAAATTAAATACTAAAACTAACAAGAAAAGAAACAAAACCCTAAAACTAATGTGAAAAAAAGAAAGCGCTTCTCTTCTGTTTCTGGTGCTCCTCTTCTATTTCTGCCGCCAGCTTCTTTCTGCCCCATCTCCTCTTCTGCCGCCCCCTGCCGAATTTGAGGAAGGGGAAGAAGAGGAGGAAGAGGAATACGAGGAAGAAGGGGAAGAAGAGGAGGAAGAAGAGGAGAATGAGAATGATGATTAAATTAAAGTTTAAAACTTTGATTGATCATTGATCAATGGCCATTAAAACTTTAAATTAATGCCTTTAAGACTTTGGATATTATATTTGATGCTTTTAAGATTTTATGATGCTTTAATTTGATGATTTTTAGACTTTGTGGATGTTCTTTTATTATTGCATAATTTTTGTGAATTGTTTTTTCGCCTTTTTACTGAGGCTTACGCCTCGGACCGCCTCGAGGCTTACGCCTCGATTCACAAAGGCAAAACGCTTCAAAAGCGCCTTAGGAACTTTACAACATTGGCTAGAATCACTACCGGTAATTACAATATCATCCATGTATACGACCAGTAGAATAAGGCCACCAACAGAATCATCGAAGATTGGCTGCTTCAAGCCAAATTCATCGGTAGCACTTGTAAACGTACTAAACCATTCCCGAGGACTTTGCTTCAAGCCATACAGCGACTTATGAAGGTGACACTTTGCTTGACTCCCCTTCAGCAACAAATCCGGGCGGCTGCTCCATATATTATGTCACAGAGGTCGTCATGGAGAAAAGCATTCTTGACATCCAACTGATATAAGGACCAATGGTGACTGGCCGCCAAAAATATTAACAAGTCGAATTGAAGTCTTGCAACCGTAGAAAATGTCTCATAGTAATCAATGCCATAAATCTGAGGATATCCTTTGGCAACTAGACGAGCTTTCAGGAAAGCAACAAAGCCATTGAGATTGATCTTAACAGTAAACACTCATTTGCACCCAATCATTTGCACCCAATTGGACGTTTACCAGTAGGAAGGTCAACCAAATCCCAAGTATCATTAGCCTCTAGAGCATTTATCTCCTCTATCATAGTATCCTTCCAACCATAATGGGCTAGTGCTTCGGGAACAGAGGCAAGGGTCGAGACAAAAGCTTTGGAGGAAGAAAATAAGTGATCATATGACACAAACGAAGAAATATGATAAGTGCAAGAACGTTTATCTTTGCGAAGCGCAATAAGAAGGTCATCGGTAGATGCAGGATCAGACAACGAAGCTATTTGTTCATCAGTACTAGAATCAGACGGAGGAGGGATCACATTTTTAGGAGCCGCAGCAGATAGACGACGAGTATAGTGATGAATAATAGGAGGACAGGGCATATCAGAGAGAGATGAAGGCTCAAGGGACGAGGTAACTGTGTAGATCAAGAAGTCACAACTTTCAGGCTCAGGTGGAGAAGTGGAATCCAAAGTGAATGGTGTATGTTCGAGGAACGTGACATGTGCTGACACAAGGTATTTGTTCAAACTGGAGTAGTAACATCGATACCCTTTCTGGACACGAGAATACCCGAAGAAGATACACTTTACATATTTGGGATCGAGTTTAGTAACATGAGGATGAACATCCCGCACAATAAGGTATAAAGACCTCGATGGGAAGATAACATGAAAGGGAGACAAACCAAATAGAACTGATGTTGGCATACGGTTAATAAGAAAGCAAGCAGTAGACACAGCATCAACCCAAAAGGGCTTCGGAACATTCATGACAAATAATAAAGTTCTTGCCGTTTCAAGGAGATGCATGTTTTTTCTTTCAGCCACGTTTTGAGCGGGTGTGTCAAGACAGGGTCAGAGGTTTGATGAAGAATGTCATTAGACGTCATATAATAGTGAAATGGAGCAGATAAATATTCTTTAGCATTATCACTTCTCAATATTTGAACACACACATAAAATTGAGTCTTAATTTCAGCACAGAAGGCAGAAAAATGAGCAAACTCAGAACAACTTTTCATTAAATAAAATCATGTCATACGAGGATGATATCAAAAAAGGTAACAAAATAACGAAAACTAGTTTTTGATAAAATAGGATAAGGTCCCCAAACATCGGAATGAACTAACTCAAAAGGAGCATCAACTCGTTTATTGACGGTTGTTTGTTGGTGTATAAGTAGGAGTTCGACCAACTATTTTGTTGCATAGGAGGAACGATAGTCGAAAGCTCAGTGCGAAGAAGTGTACTAAAGGGTTCCTCCAAAGATTAAATCTAAGTATCAGAGAGAACTTGAGACTTAGCAGTTTCAAAATCAAAGGAAAAACCAACAATAAAACTCATAAGCGCCATTTTCTCTCGCTAGATTTGTTGCATTTTGACATCTAGACTGAATGGACGTAGAGCATTTCATATGCCCGTTTGAATGACATAAAGTAGTGGGTAAGACTTTGCTCTCCTTTTTCTAACCTATAAAAAGGCTAACAAACATCGAACACAACATACGAGACACATTATCTTTGTCTGGGTACAAAAAATCAAGATATGACATAAGGGATTTCATAGTAATACAATGGGTACTCACACAAATAACCTTAATATATATCGAGTTACGTATCTGTAAAAAGAGACGAGCACCCCACCCCCCACCCCCCAAGTCAAACCTTCTGTTTCATCGTTCATCAGTCATATGAGTATCAATCAAGATGCTCAACAAATAGAGCTCAATAGTTTGGCGCCATCGAGACACACATCACAAACACAATATCAGCGGAATTATTTTCTCTAGCCATAAAGATTTATAAATAAAATAAAAAAGCAAGCCAAAAGTGACAAAATCAAGCTCAAGCAAATCGAAGTTATACCACACGAATTCTCAAACCATTTACATGCACGCTGAAACCAGGAAGAAAATTACTGGGAAGAGGAGACAAAGTCGACATTACTGAGAAGAGGAGACAAAGTCAACGAAAGTGGTCAGAAAAGGTTCCTGCCATCACACGCCTGCACATGCCGAAGAAAGGTGACTGCCTGCGTGAGCTTCGCCGACACACGCAAGGATTCCAATCAGCGGACCGGTGGGCATGGGTTCGCAAGGAGGAGACGCTACCATTGCGGTGGGTGGTGTCGAACAATTCGACTCCAAATTGAAATGGGTGCAAGCACACTCTCTTTGTCCACAAACTCTAAACAAATTCCAAATCTGAAAATGGAACCCTAAATTTTGAAAACTCTAGAACCTATTGCTCTTGATATCATGTGATCTTAAATGTATAACATATGAATTTGAGAGAAAATGTGTATTATCAATCAAAGGAGTACACCTATATACAAGCTAGAAGGGACTAAATAAGGTAAAATAATAATGATAATTACTACACTAACTAGTATACCATAACTGCTTAATATATACATTTTAATAGTGTACTCTCATCAACGAATATACTTTTCCCACACATCACGACATGTTATAAACCTTTCCGAGAAGACAACTATGTTCACTAAATTGTAGACAAATTTGTCTAGACCCATGAAAACAACCATTAAAGAGTAAGGTTGCCACGACTTCAGCTATTCAATGAGACTCAAATTGCTACTCTTAAGAAGTAGTTCTTGAAGTAGTGGTGAAATCTCTTGATACGACAACCATGATAGACTGAGGAGTCGTAATAAGAAGATGAAACTCAAATAAAACCAAGGTATTGTACTAAAGGAAGAAACATAGCAATAAGAGCAAGATAATTGGCCAAAGCTTAAAGGTGATCAGGAGACCCCCAGGCAAATTTTTTGCCGCTAATTCTTCAATGAAAATCCTCTATTAACTTAACTAAAGCATATAAAATGATCCTTAACTCTAGTCCCACGCAGAAACATGATAACCTAATGACCCAACAACATGTCAAGTTGTCAACAACAACAATAAAAGTAATAGCAATAATTGCACATAAACTAATTCCTCGGCACAAAAACACCAATAGAACTCTGAATCTAGGGTATATCAGCATGGGTCAAGGATTAGCAAAGTTGCTGGCTGCAAGCAAACTGGGGAGGGGCTGAAGAAAATCCATCAAATAAAAATGTTGTTTGACATATTTATTTATTTATTTAGTATATATGTTACACATTTTATTACTTAGTAGTTAGTTTGGGTTGTTATGTTATCAAATTGATAACCTTGCATTGGCTGAATACTAGGAAGTATACATATGCCCATTGAAGGCTAGCAAGGTTTAGGTTTTCTTTTGATAGCAACTGTTGATGGGTAGCGATAGCCTGAGGATTTTCATCTGTCCTATTCACTTTCAAGTACAAGTTCCATGGTCTATTTTTCATTTACGTGATTATTTTCTAGCATACCCTTTACTTTATCAGTACTAGTGTTATAAGCCTTTAACTATATGAAACACAATTCTAGTCAGAGGTAGAGAATAGCCACTCCTAGATCAAGTATGACTAAAAGAGCCTATACAGTTCTGGACTACACTTTGCAAACTATGCTCTGCGACAACTTTAATGCTGATACAATATAAAATAAAGAAATTAACAATTTCATAGTTATCAAGAAACAAAGAATGCTTTTTTCTAACCTTCACATTTTGTTGACCACAGTTAGGGCATGGATGGCCATGATTAGCAAACATTTGTGCTTGCATCTGACCAACTATTTGGCGGTCATTCATCTCAACCTCCCACCTCTGGATTTCTTCTGCTGGAAAAAGTTCACAATTCCCAGTCCTGCAGTTCGTAGAAGCTTATCAAGTTAAAAAGTTAAGCAGTATATCATTACAGACAAACCATAATATAATTACGAGATTATTATTTTCATAGCAGAGCACAAGCACACCTGAAATGCTCATATCCAGTTATTGACTGATTACACCGGTAGCAGAAATATTGCCCACAGTTATCGCATACCATCTTATTGCAACCTTCAGTTCGAGATATAGCCATTTTACAAGAAGGGCATTGTTTCGCAAAACGATTGATCTCCTTCATACTAAGAATCTGATTAATCATATCTGATTCACGGCGCCTTTGTTCTCCTTTCACTAATGCTGAATTTTGCCGCTCCTGATGATAAAATCAATAATCTAAGTAAAACTCAGATGAACAGAAATCCATATTGAACCAATAGATCTGAAAAAAGAGATATAATAGAGATGTCTGATTGCCATACAGGGATAACATCAACAGATAGATTTTCACATATAGATTATTTCAAGGAAATAGAGAGAGGTATTAAAGAATGTAGAATGGCTTAGTGCTTTTGTATACTTCCATTGGTAAATTGATTTTCAGCAATTAAAAACAACTACCATTAAGTTCTCTAAGATAAGAAATGAATAAAGTAGTATAAAAAATAGATATCTATCATCTTGCCATGACTATAATAGCAAACAAGACTTTTGGTTTGTAGGAAGTAAATATATGCTAGCCAGACACAAAACCTAAGTATTTAAGTATGTGTTTGGTTTGGTGGATATGATAGATAATAGTGATAGAATAGATATGATTGGAAGACTGATCAATAATCTACCCCAGTTTAGGTGATAAATTATCAACCAATTAGAAGATTGGAGCACGAGCCGTTTATCCATCACGAGCCTTACTATTGAAGCCAAAAATGTATTTAACATTATTAGATCAAATTCTAGACCAAGGCAGAAATAAGGCACACTCCAAGATCAAGTATGACTCAAAAAACCTATACAATTTTGTGACAGCATTTTGCAAACTAAGTCCTGTAACAAATTTAACTTAGATCTGCTTCATAACATAAAATTCCCAAGGAAGAAACTGCATGTTTTTTGGGTAAGGTAATGGAACTTAGTTGAAATATTAAGTATTCCTGAAGAGAGAAGAGACAAACACCATGTTCACATACAACATAAATCCCCCACCTGCAAAATAACTAGTTTCATCTCTGGCGACATACAATCAATCCCAACATGTCGCTTCTCCCTGCAAAGTGTGCAGAAGCTGTAGAAGCACTTTGAGCATTGTGCATGGTCGTCTTTATCCTCTAAACAAGGCGTTTCACATCTTGGGCAGTAGACAACATCAGTCATTGATTCCAGTGTTTTCTCTAACATCAATGACTCCCAGTGATCAAACTCTTTTTCTCCTAGTAATCGTTTAAGTAAACCAGGTGGGATCATACCCCCACATTTTGCTTCTGGACATTGAAGTTTCAATACTGTTCCTTCCTTTATGTGCATGTCAGAAAAAGTTTTCAAGCATTTCTGGCAGAAGAAGTGCTGACATGGCAATCTAATGAACTCTGAACCTGATAAAGAACCAGAACACCAAGCACAATAATGTCAATTGTCAAATAAGATTTTCAAAGCAGAAAATAAACATAAGGATATTGATCACATCTTCAGGTTTGTAACTGCAATCTCAGACAAGAAATTAGCATAACTCAACTTTAGAAATAGCATATCTCAACTTTTACAATGCAATATGAATGCCTTAATCTTACAAGTTCAGCTCTTTCAGGTTAGTTGTGTATGTCTTCAATAAAAACTTAAGAGTTGTCTTCATGATGATACATCATACTTGTGGCTGGCATTTCCAAAAAGGGAATAATGAACTTATGACGTAGCATAGTAAGATGTGAATAACATTGGGAGAACATTGTAATCCATATTTTAAATGGTAAATACACTTTAGAACTAAAACCAATAAGGAGTTCCAGAGGCTAAATAAATATAGCATTTGTAAAAGCAATTAATAAATATTATGCGAGCTAAGGCTGCTCATACATCAAACGTGAAAGAATCCTGATGAGCCCTTTTTACATATCACATTAATTGCAAACTTTTTCAGCTCTATAATCATACTCTTTAACACAAATGCAAATCAAGGGATTCAATGTCCAAAGAAAACAAGTAAATAACCAAAGCAATGAAATAAACTAACACACTTCACACTGAATAATACTAACTCTATCCACAATGAGTGTATTGTGAGAGAATCCGCACAGGTTTTAAGAAAAAACTGTAAGGTGTGTTTAAGTGCTTCCTCCGTCTCGTTAATAACAATCCATTTTTCATTTTAGGACGTCTCAATAATAATAACTCATTTCTTTATTTTGTAATGATTAACAAAGGGGTGTTCCTTGGTTTTCATGTAATGCATGTTTATTATTGAGTATTGTCTTGGTTTTCGTGTAAAATGTAAAATGATTGTTATTAATGGGACGGAGGGAGTATATATATGAGGTCTAAAATATTGAGTATTTTGTGATACCATTTATAAAAAAGGAAATAATACACTTTTGGAGGACGTCCCCATACACGTAATAAGAGTGAATTCTTGGTGGACAGATGGAGTAACAAATTAAAACATAAGGAGTGAAATTAAATGTATTGTTTACCAACTCCTTCCATCGTTTTCAATTTACATAACTGAATTGGTCTATGTTCGAGTTTTCTTTTGCATAGGAACCTTCACTTAATCCATTATTCATTTAATTCAATATGCAATGAATAAATAAACAACTTACCAGAAAACTCGCTCAAACAGATGCTACATTCTTGTATGTTTTTGCAAAAAATTTCAAGGCGCTCTTCATCATTGTAACTCTTCATTGTAGGTATATCAACATCAGCAGAGACACTTCCTGAAATTGCTCTCCTATCTCCATTATCTTTTATACCATAGGGACCAAGAATAATTTCATCATCAAAACCAAGATACGTGAGGGTACAACCATGTAACCATTCCAACCATTGATATATAACCTCCTGTCCAGCTTGCTCCAGCCAAATTGAATCAAGCTTACAGCAGAGATCAGAAATTTTAGCAGATCCCAACCACTGAACAGATAGAGTGAAGTGTGGACAGCAGTTGCTTGGGTACGACTTTGGTAATAAGCACGTCAATATAATTGGTTGCAAATACTCGACTTGGAAAGAGTATGAGAAATTATCTGAAGAATCACCATCTTTATTTTGATGGTAGGTAGAGGAGGCAAGTTGCACAGTGACACGAAGTTTTTTGGGCACTTCAACATGAATATGAGCCTGCATTGTCCAATCAATGTTAAAAATTATTCCCAAGCAAAGCTAACAAACTCAGCTGCTTAACTACCTGGAAACATTTCATGCCACTCCGGTTCCCAAGAATGACAATGTTATCTCCATAAATAGATTCCACAGCTAGTAGCTGCAATTAAAACAGAACCAAACACAAAATTTTGAACATCGAGGCAGTGAAATCAGTGACAAACACAGGACTCTGTATTTGGAGAAGAAAATTTATAGGGAAAATTTAAGCATAACAAATAAGTATTTCATTATATACATTTTATAGCGAAAGATAGAAGAAAAAAAAATCTCATGACCTACTAGGAGTTAATATGAACCACTGATATGACTATGATCTACAATTGTCATATTAAACAAGTTGTGTTGTGCATTTCCTGTAAAGATCCCATGTCAGTACTCAGGGTAGATTGATAACCACAACGAAATGCCTTCTACCCAACAAAGCCGATACTTTAATGAAACGGAGGATAGTGCTGATAAATAAAAGTATGTCTTGGTCATCAATATCTAAGAAATACTCCATCATCATTAGGGCAATCAAACCAACTATCATACCTTAACCTCAAGTGACACTAGCTTTTATGTGAGCCTACCCCTATATCTACATATATATTGTTCGAGATTATACACTATTAGAAGACATGAATTAATACTATTCCTAGTTCAAAAATAAAAAACAAAAAAAAATACTCGCATAGAAGTAAACATAGTAATGATAAATCTCCATCAAGAATGCACAAGTCTTTGCCAAAGATATCTAGGATAACTCAAAAACTTAAGAACTCATCCAAGGAGAGGAATATCATATTGGTATGATTAAATGAAAAGGGAGTGTAGAATAAATTGACGAAAAGCAAACAAGTGAAGGTTGAATATTTAGGTAATAACACCTCATCCTCTTGCAGCTGATTATTGATGCTAAGCACCTCCTCCGACAACTGGGGTTCTTGGGCGTTAATCCTCAGCTCCTCTAATCTTTTAAGAATTTCATCCTCATCAACTTCATTCCTTTCATCCCCCTTTTTTCTTCCATCAAAACCTGCAGAAGCAGAAGCCTGTTCTTCAATTCCTACAAAACTGGGACCCACTTGGGATGCTGAGCTAATAGAGGCATCTTTCTCTTTTTGTTGGTTCTTTGGCAACCATTTTTGATGCGTGTTTGAGCAGGACTCTGTTCTTGAGTTTTGATGATGATTTTGAGTGGTTGAATTAGAATTCCTCCCACCTTGGCCTCGATTCCTTGGCGGCATCACTCAGATTAGATCGTTACCTTTGTCTTTGCTCTCTCGATAGCTCGGTTAGGTATCACAGCTTACAACACACGACCACTGTGGGTGAACGGAAAATTCCAACGCATTGAACTGAACTCTGGGATGAAGGCACCTCACCTACCTTTATTTGAATTTTCATCATTATTAATTGTAGTATATTTGCTTTTATTAATTATATTTTGGGTTATAAATCTAACCGTACCTAGTTTTACTTTTTGACAATCCTCATTCTTTCTCATCTACTATCAGGTCATTTAGCTATTATTCTTGAAAAATGATCTGGTTTATTTATTCGATCTAACTTTCTTTTGTTCAGTTTCAAAAATTCAAAGAAGATTTTATAACATGTGCATATAATATTCAATATCGAAAATGAAAGTTAATTACAAAATTATCCCTATTTTATTTTTATGCAACTATTCATTTGTTAATTTTGTGATATTAGTATATAATCATTAGTAAATACTATATACATTTATTATTTTTCTGATAGTAGTAAATCATATTTAATAATCCGTCGAATAATTAGTGCAAAATCCGTCCAATAATTATTTTACATTATAATTTATAAATTTAATTTTTTTGAAACAATATATTTTAACGAACTATAAAATATCGTTATTAATTAACATGTGATAATCGATTTAAAAGTATATAAATTGACATTATTAGAATTTAGAATAAATATTATTTATAATAATTTATATTATGTCGAATTTGTTGGTGAAAAATCATGTTAGCCTATAATTTATTAACATTATTGCAAATATGTGTTGATTGAAAAAATATGTGGTTGCAGAATATAAGTGTTATATAAAGACTCATCTCGTATAAAATTTATTGGTACATACTCACTTTGTCTTAATTTAAAAAATTGACTATTTATTTGTTCGATAAAAATTAATTATCTGATCAAATCAAATAATACATTTTTATTTGGATAAAATATTTATTTAATTAATTAAAATAATTAATGTTATATATGTACAAAAATTATCTTATTGGTAACTCAAAATTAGATATAACAATTGGGTACGACAGACATAGATAGTGTTATCAATATTCATACACGCGATAATATAGATGACAATTTATTTGCCGATACACAATCGTAACGGGTGTGAGTTAGATAGACTTTAATTTTGGATATGAATTTGGAAATTATTATCTATACTCGCCAAAATATCCGTAATATACTCGTAATTTTTTTTGACATATGTGGCATCACTACAATCCACTATTCTTATTTATTTTAAGTCTCAAATTTTTTTGTTATTAGGTCTAATATTTAGTAAAGTTTTTGATCTCACATCAATTTTAGTTAAGACTTCAACGATTATTGAAACTATATAAATACTAAGAATTTATATGTTTCACATCACAATTAAATTTGTTCAATTAATCCCTTGGTCAAATAATAATTATATATTTTTAATTTTTATTAATATTAAATATAAATTTTCGTAATATTTAAAATTTAAATACATAATTTAATTTTTATTAAAAATTTTAATTTAAATAATTATTAAATTTATCAAATAAATCAATTATTGATCAAAATTTCCAACTAATATTCATATATAATCTATATAATAACTAATATAAACACATTTTAAAATTCTCGCTAATTCAAAGTTACCTACTTCATATTTATCTTAAATCTCAATTTTATCAATAAATAACTATTTGCGTTTGTAGTCTTGTAGAAGTGAATTGTTAATTAATATAAAACAAAATTAATCATTAGTGAATTAAATTGTTACATAAATATAAAACAAAATTAATCATTAATTTTTTCAATCCAAATATACTATTAAAAGGTCGTTACGTATAACCCTTCAAAGGCTAATTTTAATATTTTAATCATTTGGAATGTTATTTTAGGTATATTTCAATTCCACATGATATGAAATATATAATTTACATTATTTGACATCCGCAATTAAAATATATTTGAAATTACTCTTATCAATATTTAAAATAATAATTTAACACAAAAAAATTCCAATAAACAAAAAAAAACATTGTAATTTAAAAGTCCACTATGCATACATTTATAAAAAAAAAAAATCGTCTCTTATGAAAATTCTATTTGTGATGCATATCTTGATGAATAAATTATTATTAAAATCGATAGTTGATTAAAATATTATGATATAGATTTTGATTCATATGTTAAATAATCTTTGTATAAGAAATGATAAAATATTTCGACAATCCATTTTAATAAATCAATGATTGTCATTTTCTTTATAAATGAACTTATATATATATAAGAAAGAGATCAAATAAAAATGGTTTTGTATGAATTAACTAAAAATAAATTTTGACTGTTAAATTATTTAGATCAATGGTACAGATTAAAGATAATTTTAGTATATATCTTATTCAAAATATTTTATGCCTAAAAACAAGGAATTATTTTCCATATATCTTATATATATATATAATTCTCATATTTATGTGATAATGAAAAATATTTATATTTAATTCAATTAATCTTAACCATTAATTTTAGATAAGAGATAGATTCTTTTTCATTTGCATACATGATTGTTTCTCGTACGAACTTAATTTATATATATTTTTTCATTAATTATATATATTATTTTATAAAATAAATAAAATAATAAATATAATTTCATAAATAAAATTATATAAAATTAATTAGTGATAAGATGAAGTAAAACAAAATAAATAATTCTAAATAGAATTTTATTTTTATATATTTTTCATTAATTTAAATTGTCATAACTTCTAAACAATAAATTTATTTAGAGACGATCGCGAGTTGATTATAACTAAGTCCACATCATTAATAATTTTAACAATATACACTTTTTTAAATGTATTATATTAAATTTAAATTACCAGACCGCATCACGAAATATTCGAACTTAAAATATATTGTCTCTTGTATTAATCTCCTATCATTAGGCCAATACACACACTACTATATACATTTAATATATAAGATAATGGTAAATAAAGATAATATGTCTTAACATTATTCACTTAAAATTATAAATTAATATTTAAAGAATTTTAAATTACTAAATTGTCATATTCATATTTTTAATTGGAAGTGATTAATTATTACTTTAAATTATAAAAATATTAACACATCAAATTCTTGTGGAAATTGAAAAGTTGGCACATCTATATTTGTTGTTAAGAGTAATTAAATATACTACATCAAATACATGAATTAGAAAAATAAGCCCATTTATATTTTTATTGCAAGTGGAAACTAGAAGGTTACAAGAAGAGCAAGAACAAGAAGAGTGACAATCGACGGGTATGAAATGCATGATGGTTCATCTACTTCTTCAAGTTTTTGTTGGTGTTCTTCTTCAAGTACTATGTAATCTTTCCTCTTCTATTATCCTTCTATTTATTCTGCTACTCTTCTTTTCTTCTTGCTATTTGTTTTGTTTATGTTGTTTTTTCTCTTTCAATATTTTTCGATATTCATTTGAAATGTTGGAGTTGATTTTTCGATTATCAATTTTGTAAAGTTTAGTTATAAACGGGTGTTATTGTTGTCATTTTCAGAGTTCATATATTTAGTAATTGGATCACAATACTACCTATGAGTGATAGCAAGGAGAAATGTCCTAAGCATACAGATATGGAGTCTAAAGGTAAATAACCTCGATTGATATGCTTATTTAAACTACTACCTATGAGTGCTATGCTTATTTTTGTTAATAAGAGTAATAATGAGTTGAGAATATAAAGAATTGTATAAACTATGATTTGATTTGGTTGGTGAACGAGCAAGTGCTAATATATTTGGACGTTGTCTTGCGAAGAATGTTATAAATACAATAAGAAAGAATTTGGATAGTGACAACATTTTATTGCTTGAGCAATCTTGTTTTGATCATCTACTAAAATTCGGAGATTATATAAATTTCATGAGCAACTGTTGTACCATATGATGAGGAGGTTAAACGACGAAAGAAGAAGCAATGGTGTTATTGCATTTGATTTGAGTGAAGATGTGATAATAGAGTTTAGTCGGAAGGATAACTTTCTGATGTCAGGATTAGGGTTTAGCCCGTATAAAGAACCGCCGGCCCATTCTCGGATTCATATGGATGTACTAGATAGCCGCAAGGTAGTGAAGCTTTTTAATTTAGAAGTAGCACTAACAGTAACAGATGCGTGCAAGTACACACTAAGGGTGGCGGCGAGATATGCCTCAAGCTTGCATTGCTCCTCTTTTTATATGGTATTGTGCTACCTCGGGACACAACACAGAAGAATGTTGAGATTAAATATCTCCATTTAGTTGATGATATAGATTGCTTCAATTCATATCCTTGGGGATTGGTTTCCTACAACTACCTTAAGGAAGAGTTGTGTACTTCACACGCTCGAATGAATCGCGGTCTAAGAAAAAACCAAACACCTTCATTTGATTTGTCTAGTTTCTGGTTAGTTTTACAATGTTGGTTCTATGAGATAATGCCAAAAATTGGTGGGATTTGTGGAGAGTCGGTGGATGGATGGGAGAACATATATCCTCGGATGTTGAGATGGTCCGCAAAGGGAACATGGAAATATGATACATTGAAGATGTTCGTCGAGTGTGACGTAAAGATTTCTTCGGTGAGTTATTATTATTGTTTTTCATTAAATTTACAATTATTGCACTTCACGAGCTGAATAAGTATTGCAATTTGTTCAACTTTTTAGAAACCATTTCAACCATGATAGCTCAGAAATATCTCTTATGGAATGTAATTTTGGAAAATTTATTGAAGAAAAAGTTCATGTCTTCACTCCACTAGAAGTAACAAAACTGAAGAAGGCGGGAGTGAAGCGTAAGATAAATTATGCGGATGTATCGGTTCCACGATCTTCCAATTCAATAGAATCTCCGCCAAATAAATCAATAAGATTTTATATTGATGTAAATTATTTTTTCAATACAATAAACTAAATTAGTAATTGAATTATGTGTGATATAGATGTCGTCATTTGAGAAGATAATCTTACATCACATGGAAAATATTGAAACTACACATGCAAGAATTGAGAGTAGCCTTGTTGAAATCCTAGAGCGGATGAAAAGACATTGTTGTATGGGGTTCAATAAGAGAACTAAATGTTACCTCTTTTCTCATAGTTTTGCTGATGGTGGCATAGCGAATGAAGTTGGTAAGTGCATTGACGATAATAATACTAAGTCTAAGCATAAATTGGTTGATATCCCAATCACGGATTTTTCATCAAACAACATGAATCTACGTGACGAATCATGGGTGTCCTTCAAGTCTAAAGAAGCGGGAACAGATACATGGAAATAAGAGTTGGAAAAAGTGAATAAGAAATTGAAACAAGAAGTTTTTCAAGGGAGAAATGAAGCACTGATCAACACACTGACCCCAGAAAAATTCTTCTCAACGTGCGAAGTTAGTCATTCAGAGTCCATCATCAGCAACACTTTTTCTGAATGCAAGGACAATCAAGAGTGTTTCCTATGGAGTGGAACAAACTATTTCGAACCTGGTCATATTGGTCTCAAGCTCTAATGCAACTCAGGTATCTGATGATGATTTAAAGATGAAGGGAAATTAATCATCATCATTTACATAAGAAATTAATAAGAAATAATCATCATTTACATATTGATCCACCATTTGAAATTGCTCCTGAACATCATCATATGACGAATATTTCAATTCTCACATCCAAATCCATGGATATTCATGCAGAAACTGTATTCATTAAGGCACTATGATTCGAAATATGTTGATGAATTCAAAAAGTGGTTCTACACTCAAAAATCAAAACAAAGGTATTCATTTAAATATCATTATTTTATTATGCTAATAATAAAACCCCTTTATGTTGGTATGAAAATTATAGTATATTACTTTTTGCTTTAACAATTTACATAGGCAAATGCGGCTAGGTGTGATTGACATAAATGTTAGATTAATTTCTAATTAATTTTAAAATGGTCACATATACAATTAATAAATGTATTATTTGCTATTATATAAAGTGTATGACCCTACATGTAATTATAACAATCATTGAGGGACTGACTTATAATTACGATAAAGTTATCTAATATAAAAGGGATGGATGGTCCCCAGATGAGATACGTTACTCAACGTTATTTCTCCCCCATCCGATCTAACGTGAAGGAAAGGAGACGTATCATCCTCTGAAAGATCCATCAAGCATCCAAACCAAGTCAATCCTCTACAGAATCATTCAATGGCGAGTCCTGGTTAGTCTTCTGTCAATTAATCTTCATATAATGCTTCAAAGACATTATGCCAGAGATTTCATGAATTATGATTTAACGTTTTTCTGTTCTGGCATGTGAATCCTGATTCCTACAAGTGATATTAGAGCCACTCTAAGCATGATTCTCTGAGATATGGTCATCGTGTGTTAATTATCATTGATCCTCTCATGATTTATCGTTCTGCTTTTCTGGATATCATATTTTCTGTTCTTCCGCTGTGCAAACTAGGGTTCATGTCATAGATGCTTAAACTATGTGGTTTGGGTGTTAATCTATGGGTTTACGTTCTAATCATGTGGGGAAGGGTTTCTATCATGATTATTATGTGTTTTATGCCTTAATTTCCCATCGATTGCATGAATTTTGGCCTGAAATCACGTTTTTGCGTGAGAAACTGCGGTCCCGACGGCGACAGCAGGATCGGCGACCCCAGCCCCGGTCGCTATTTTTTGGCCTTAACTTCGGCGATCCCACCCCGATCGCCGATCCTGCTGGAGTGCCTTGGCGACCTGAGCCCCAGTCGCCAAAATTTTTTGTTACACTTTGGCGATCGCCGAAGTGGTCGCCGAACTTGTGGTATTCCCTCGGCGATCGCTGATCCTGGGGGTGCTTTTGACTCATGACTTCGGCGACCCGGCCTGGGTCGCCGACCCAGTCGCCGAAGCTACTAGACTCACATCCCAGCTTCATCTTTTAGGTGCTTTAGTTGAAGCAAAATGTCGCCAAAGTGACCACTTTTGTGTAGACTACTGTAACTAACCCTATATATGGTTGTTGTGTCTTCAACTCATGCATTTGCCAACCGACCCAAAGGCCGATCCGCATCTGGCAGAGTTGATTACGCATTCTGTGGGGCTAAGTGTGTGATAGTTATCAAGTTGACCTTGCGTGAGCAATAAGACAGTCCAAAGATTGCTTATTTTTTGACACGACCTTACTGTCAACATTTGATCTCTGCGTCGAGAGTACCGCCTGCAGTCAATGTTGAGGCCCAAAAGATAGACATTGATGTTGCGCTTGGTATCTCGGGATGGGATTTACAACTTTGACCATTAGCTAGGACCTAAAGTCTTCATTGTGTGTAAATTCTTCCGAACCTGTTCTAACATCCATTGTTGCAATATCATCTAACATCAACGAACCTCCCATGCTAAATGGGACAAATTTTAAGGAGTGGAAAAGGCACTTGCTCATAGTGTTGGGTTGTATGGATCTGGACTTAGTCTTCAGGACAGAACAACCCACACCTCTCAATGTGAAAAGCACAACTGATGCTAAGAAAGAATATGAGAGGTGAGAACAACATTCCAGAAGCCTTTAGAGGTTCTGACACTGAGAAGATCACTTCAGCTAAGGTTTTCCTTGACGAGCTTGAACAAAGTTTTGCAAAGAATGATAAGATCAAAATGATGTCACTTCTATCGACTCTGACGTCGATGAAGTATAGGGGTTAGGGAAACATTAGGGAATAATATATCATGGAGGTGTTCCACATCGCTTCTAAACTCAAAGCCTTAAAGATGGAGTTTTCAGAGGATTTCCTCATATTCATAGCTCTTATCTTACTTCCTCAATAGTTTAGCCAATTCAAAATTAGCTATAACTGCTAGAAGGAGAAATGGACTCTAAATGAGCTCATTTCTCAGTGTGTTCAGGAGGATGAGAGATTGAAGCGAGAAAGAACTGAAAGTGCCCACGTGGCAACAACCTCTAAGGGAAAGGACAAGAAAACGCCTTATGATAAAGAAGCTGCTAAAACCCCGGTTCAAAAGAAACAGCATAAAGATCAGAGTTGTTTCTTCTGTAAGAAGCCAGATCATGTGAAGAAGGACTGTACGAAGTATAACGCCTAGCGTGCTAAGAAAGGTACGGTTTCACTCTTTGGTATGATCTGAGGTTAATTTAACTTCAATACCTATAAATACTTGGTGGATAGATTATGGTGCTACTACTCACATAAGTATTTCTATGCAGGGTTGCCTGAGCTACCGAAAGCCTAGTGATGCCGAAAGACACATCTATGTTGGCGATGGAAAATCGGTGGAAGTTGAAGCTATAGGCCTCTTTAGATTGTTATTAGGAATTGGTAATTATTTGGAGTTGAAAGACACCTACGTTGTACCGTCGTTTAAGCAAAATTTCATTTATGTTTGCTTGTTGGACAAATATGGTTATTCATGTTCATTTGGAAACAAACAATTTACATTGTCTTTTAATTCCATTGTTATTGGTACTTATTTGAACTCTTATGACAATCTATCTTTGTTGTGAACTATTACTTCATATAATGAAAACCTGCATATTGAATCAAGAGGTGCCAAAAGAAAGTTAAACAAAGAAAATTCAGCTTCATTATGGCACAAACGTCTAGGTCACATATCTAGAAATAGAGTTGAGCGACTTGTGTCCGATGGAATTCTAGATTCCCTTGACTTCACAGATTTTAATGTCTGTGTTGACTGCATCAAGGGAAAACGGACCAAGAATAAGAAATTAGGAGCTTATAGAACTACAAAATTCTTGGAATTGATACATACTGACATTTGTGGACCTTTCCCTTCGGCATCTTGAAATGGTCAGCAGAATTTCATTTCCTTCATAAATGATTTTTCCCACTTTGGCTACCTATATCTTATTCATGAGAAGAGTCAGTCCATAGACGTGTTCAAAGTTTATAAAGCTGAAGTTGAGAATCAACTCAACAAAACAATTAAGGCTGTCAGATCTGATCGTGGTGGTGAATACTACGGCAGATATGATGGATTAAGTGAACAATGTTTAGGACCTTTTGCTAAATTCCTAGAAGAATGTGGAATTGTCCCTCAGTATACAATGTCTGGTTCACCCAGCATGAATGGTGTATATGAGAGACGTACTCTTAAGGACATGGTGAGGAGTATGATTGCTCATTCTACCTTACCTGAGTCTCTCTAGGGAGAAACACTTAAGACATTAGCTTACATTTTGAACAGAGTACCAATCAAGACGGCTGCTAAAACGCCTTATGAGCTTTGGATTGGCCGGAAGCCTAGTTTGAAGCACATCCATATTTGGGGTTGTCCAGCTGAAGCAAAACCTTACAAGCCTCATGAAAAGACCCCAAAATGGTTAGCAGCTACTTTATTGGTTACTCTGAGCATTCTAGGTGCTTTAAATTTTACAATCCCACAACTAGAAACATATTTGAGACGGAAACTGCAACTTTCTTTGAGGAAGTAGAGTTTGGGGAAGAAATAGAATTAGGGATATCACTTATGAGGATGACTCAAACTTGAACCCTACTGCTGCTTCTAGTAGTGATCAGGTTCTTATTCCTGCCATTACTCGAGAAGCAGTTCGGAACCTCAACCTGATATCATTGAAGTTATCCACATTCAGATTGATCAAATTCGACCTCCTCAAGAGCAACTTCAAGAACTAGTGCAATTAAGGAGATCCACTAGAGAAAGGCGGAGTGTCATTCCTAAGAATTATGAAATCTACCTCATGAAAGCTGAGGAAAATAATGGACTGATGGAAAATGATCCAATCAATTTATGTCAGGCCATGCAAGATGAACACTCCCAATAGTGGATTGAAGCCATGAATGAGAAGTATAAGTCTATGTAAAATAATTAGGTTGGGAACTTGTCCCATTACCAGAAGGTGCAAAACTCATTGATTGTAAATGGATTTTTAAAACTAAAAGGGATGCAAATGGTATTGTGGAGAGCTATAAGACTTGTCTTGTAGCTAAAGGCTATACTCAGAAGGAAGACATTGATTATTCAGAGACTTTCTCTCCAGTATCATCGAAAGACTCTTTTAGAATAATCATGACACTTGTTGCTCATTTCGACCTTGAACTACATCAGATGAATGTTAAGACTGCGTTTCTCAATGGAGACATTGAAGAAATAATCTATATGCAGCAACCAGAGAACTTCGAATTAGGAGACTCGAAAGAAATGGTCTGCAAACTAAAGAAATCCATCTATGGGCTCAAGAAAGTTTCTCGTCAATGGTACCACAAATTCCATGAAGTTATTATCTCATTCGGATTTGAGATGAATGTAGTTGAGGATTGTGTGTATCACAAGTTCAGTGGGAGTAAATTTGTTTTCCTGGTCCTTTATGTGGACGACATCTTGCTTGCCTCAAGTAATATGAACTTCCTTCAGGACACCAAGAGATTTCTCTCAAAGCACTTTGAGATGAAAGATCTTGGGAAAGTCTCTTTTGTATTGGGAATCCAGATACACCGTGACAGATCTAAGGGTGTTCTCGGGTTATCACAAAAGAATTATATCGATAAATTACTTCAGAGTTTTAACATGCAAGGTTGTAAACCAGGAGATACCCATGTTGCTAGAGGAGAAAAGTTTAGCCTAAAACAATGCCCTAAAACCAACCTTGAAATTTAGGAAATGCAAAACGTTCCTTATGCTTCAGCAATAGAAAGTTTGATGTATGCTTAGGTATGTACACGTCTGGATATTGCTTACATAGTTGGGATGTTAGGTAGATATTTAAGTGACCCTGGAATGACTCACTGGATAGCAGCCAAAAGGGTTTTGAGATATCTACAGAGAACAAAAGACTATATGCTAGTCTACAGAAATTCAGATCACTTGGAGGTCATCGGATACTCAGATTCTAACTTTACTGGATGTCAAGACAGTAGAAAATCCACCATTGGATGTGTCTTTCTGCTGGCTAGAGGAGCTATATCCTGGAAGAGTGTGAAATAGACACTTGTAGCTTTTTCCACCATGAAAGCAGAGTTCATAACATGTTATCAAGCTACAGATCACGGAATCTAGCTGTGAAACTTTGTCACCGGACTGCGAATTGTGGATATAATAGAAAGACCGCTCAAGCTTTATTGTGACAACAAGTCTACAGTCTTGTATTCCAACAACAACATGAGATCTTCGAAGTCAAAGCACATTGACATCAAGTTCCTCGTTGTGAAAGAGAAGGTGCAAAATAAACTTATATCGATTGAGAATATAGGAACTAACTCCATGGTAGCGAATTCGTTTACTAAGGGTTTAATGCCCAATGTCTTTCATGAGCATGTTGCTACCATGGGTGTGTCATCATTGGATGACGTAGTATAGATTCAGTGGGAGTTGTTGTAACAACCCGAATCCAATAAATTATTTAAATATGTTATGTGATTTTATAAGAATTTTACTCATGATATTTAATTATTTTATTTCGAACTTATTTTTATTGTAGTCAAGGTCGCGCCTTAGTTTAATAGATATGAATAAAATTTTAATTCAAGAACTTATTATTAGTGTTATTATATTGGATAAGAATTTAATCTAGTGATAAAGGAATTTTGGTTTAAAATAATAAGTAAATAAAAATTTCTTGATTTTTATATTAAGAAATGTTAATAATAGGATATGTTATACAAATTGAATTAATTGCTCAAGAGTAAGTATATGTGTCTTGACAATTTAAAATGGTATGCATGAGTTGCATACACTATAAATAAGTGGTATAAATTATATTTAGGTATATGTTCTATACTTAGGAAAAAGATATAATAAGTGTGAATATATGCTATGAAGTTTGGAGAACTTATATATGATATATATAGTTGTGTGGTTAAGATTTTAATATATATATAAACACATCTATCCTATTACACGTATAGGTGTAATATATATGTTATTGGAAAGTTGATTTTGCAAGATAAGGATACACTTGGTACATAGATATACATAAGAGCTGCCAATTGATGTTATGGGGAAGAATGAAAAGTTTAAACACTCAAGTGATAGGTAATGCATGTATTGAATAAAGTAAGGTAAGAAAGAAATATAAAACACCTCCATAAAACAAACCATATATATATATATGTGTGTCATTACATTGTAGAGTATTAAAACAACTAATAATCTAAGCTAAAAATACATAAGCACACGGCAGTCTCTAAAGCAAAAAGGAAAGAAGTAAATCCTTCTATAAGTGTAAGGTAGTGATGATTATAACATAAAAATGGGAAGGAAAGTAAAGGAAAGTGATAAGGCAGTATGGCTGCAGAGAAGGAAATAGCAATGCAAGTGGCAATGGCAGTAGACTGCAGAAGTCTTCGGTTGAGTGAGGGTAAGGAAAGACTTCCATGCCCTCCAGCCATGCCTCTCCCATGCCCTATCAAAACAATAGCATGAATACCTATTAGAACTAGCTTTCTAACACTTAAGTCTTAAGCAACAAACACCACACTGCAACATATCTATATAAAGGGGGTGAGGGGCTGCCCTAGAACCGTTTAACACACCCAAAAACATAACAAATTGAGTTCAGCAGCCACAGTTTTCAGTCAAGGAGAAGGAGATAAAGATTAAGGTAGTCTCACCCTTAATTTTCTTTTATATATTAGCTAATGAACCATAAGACTTTAACTTCTAAAACCAAAACAGAAATAGTAATTATGCAGTTAACTAAATTAGAACTATGCAGTTTCAAACTTTTAAAACATAGGCTTATACTCAAATAAGAAAATCATGTAGTTTCAGTCCAGTACATATATATATATATGCTTTGAAATGGTAGTTTAATGGCCAGAGTTTGAACTTAGAATCTATGCTCATAGTTTTGAACAACAAACCATAAGCATTGTTCTTCGGAACATAGAAACAGCCAATCTGAAACCTTACTAACATAGAATCATGTAGCAATCAAAACTAAGAATTCTACAAGAAAATCAATTTCAGATGCATACTGGAACTTAGAATTCAGAAAGGGAAGAGAACAAACATTAGACCACAGCTGAGTCGTAGGGTGTCCCAAGGACTGAGCCATCCCTAAACTCACCCTATCAAGCGGATCGCAGAACCAGCCAAACTCCAAAACCTTTCCCTCGGCCAGAATCAAAATAAACCAGAGATCATCATCAGGAAATAAAAACAAAAATCTGAAATTTGAACCAACTGGGAGAATAAATAGAAACCCTTTCAGAACAGAACATTTTCAGATATTATAGGACGGAAGATAGAGTTGATAATAATAAATCCCCAAATCCTAAACTCCCCGAATTGAAACATGCAGATTAGGAATTTAACAATTGTAAGGTAAATCCTAAATAAATGAGATAGAAATTAGAAATTTAGAAATAGAGTAAGGAAAGGATTTTACCTTCATAGGGATGAGTCAGTCGACAGAACCTCGTCGAGCTCCTCGCCTTGCAGTGGGAGAGAGAGCGAGAGGAAGCAGGAGAGATCGAGAGTGTAGAAATCAAACTCTTCTCCATTTCAGTCGAGACAGAAAGAAGCAGAGGGCGAGAGAGGGCGAGAGAGGCAGAGAATAGAGAGAACGAGAGAGAGATGAGAGGAAGGAATAGAGAGAAACAGAGAGTGAGAAAGGGAGAGAGGAAATCGATGAGGGAGAGAGGGAGAAGGAAGAGAGGCGAGTAGATTGTGTCTGTAGAGGGAGGGAAAGGGTAAAATTTGGGTTAGGAAGAATAAAGGGGTAGAGCTAATGGGCCGGGTCGTGGGCCAAATTAAAGAAAATGCTGGGCTGGGAATTATTGGGTAGCTGGGCCCAAATAAATAGAAATACTGGGCTGAAGTGATTAATTAGGTGAGGGGCCGAGAAAAATGAATTGGGCCGAAGGTTATATATTGATTGGGCCGAAATTAATTAATCTAATGGGCCCAGTTATTAATCTTAAGTTAATTAATACTTAAACTAATTAAATTAATTAGTAGGCTCATTTAATTATTTTAAATGGACTAGTTTAAGCATTGTGCTAAGATAAGACTTAATTAAATTAAGCTTGTCTTTTTAATTAAGATGGAGTTCAATAAATTAGTAAATATTAATAATTGAAGAAGGGATAAAATATATATATTAAGTATTAATATTTAGAGCTATTAATTTAGATAATTAAAGCCTAAGTATTAAATCAAGAAGATCCAATTTATTTAGTAATTGAGATCTAAATTAAGAGAATTAATATCTCGTTAGTTATGTAGATAAGAATTTGATAACATATTTCCAATGGGTATTAAAACTGAAGGTAGTATTGATAATATAATATAATTTATTATATATATAGGTTCTTATATAATTATATCTTTAATATCATATGATGGTTAGGTGTGGCGCGGCTAGGACGGTCTTGATATTTTAATTGTTCGACTTTCAGTTCAAGTTCAAGGTTAAGGTGTGGTGATCTAATTCAGTTATGCAGTTGATTACTGTTGTCCATTTTAATATTATGTGTTTAGCTGTATGTGTGATTATGAAATCAGTTGGTGATGAGTAAGAGCTGTTTTAAAACTGCCTCATTTTGCTCTCACTTCAGTTATTGCGCAATATTTATGTTATGTCGCCAGGAGCCCGTAAATAGGGTTCAGGACGTCACAGTCCTTGGTATGCCAGAGTGCGAATCAGTTATGTTATGTCATGGTACCATATGTGCTTACCGTTTTATTAACTTGGACAATGTTAGCATATGATCTCACACTGAGTATACTTTATGTATGCTCATGCCCCACTTTAACATTTTCAGGTACTTGAGTTCGGAGATGCGTGGCGTGTCGAATGACGTACCAGTTATTATATATTATGTTTCCGCATGCATACTAAGTACTACTTATTTTGGATATGTTTTAAAACTTTGAATCATGGTTTTTGTTTGGCTTGTATTTTATAACTTTTAGATCATGGATTTCGTATCATGATATATATGTATAATAAAAGTGTTCCTATGTTTGGTTTAGTTTCAAATGTTTTAATTGAGATTAATTTCTCATATTATTATTTTTATTTATTTATTTATTATTAGAGTTAGGGTGTTTCAGTTGTAATTTAGTGCTTATCGATACTTCAGACATTTCATTGTAATGAATTCACTTTCCTTTAATGAAGTTATTTTCTTGATCAAGATTAAAGTTTCAGTTGTTTATTCTGCATTCAGTAACCTTCACCTAAAGTTTAAAGGTCTAAAGAGGACCATTCGAAAATAGATATCATATTTGATTTTCGTGATACCGTCTGATCTATGTCGTTTGATTGTGTTTGTACATGTGAGCTATATTTGACGAACGCTGCTTTAGTACTTGTGTGAATGCAGTTGATGGACGAGATTGTTAAAGATACACAACTTGTAATAGCACTTTTATTCATACACGTATCCAGTTATAATACATTATCAAGTTTTATATATTATGCCCAAGTGGGAGATTGTTAGATTAATTTCTAATTAATTGTAAAGTGGTCACATATACAATTAATAAATGTATTATTTGCTATTATATAAAGTGTATGACCCTACATGTAATTATAACAATTATTGAGGGGCTGACTTATAATTATGATAAAGTTATTTAATATAAAAGGGATGGATGGTCCCCAGATGAGATACATTACTCAGCGTTATTTCTCCCCCATCGGATCTAACGTGAAGGAAAGGAGGCATATCATCCTTTGGAAGATCCATCAAGCATCCAAACCAAGTCAATCCTCTACAGAATCATTCAATAGCGAGTCCTGGTTAGTCTTCTGTCAATTAATCTTCATATAATGTTTCAGAGACATTATACCAGAGATTTCATGAATTAGGATTTAACGTTTTTCTGTTCTGGCATGTGAGTCCTGATTCTTACAATAAATCTTGTGAAGGCTAATTGGTTCACAGCGTTATATAAACCTAAATGGTTATATACAGAGGTAACTAATTATCATTTTTCCATTATTGTTTTGTTGTACAATAAAATAATATAGTGAGACTATTGAGATTAAATATTTTCAGCACTTCGATGCATTGATGAATCTACTTATCCAAAAATCGAAGCATGCTCCTGAATTATTTCTGCCGCGGTGGACCTGCTTGGAACATATAGGATTTGTATGGACTTCTCACTCAATTCAATGTAAAGTTATTTTATAATCAGGTAGCATTAATTTTATATGGTCGTGACAGAATAATGAACTTTTTGTAGGAGAAATTGGCTCTTGCAGACCCTTCAAAGGTAATAAAGATGTTGATGAAATTTCTATGTGATTAACTCCCAAGAAATTGGTGGGATGTTGTAATGTTTGTGGCATTTCTAATGTGAATAATAATCATTCGATTACATACAACATCAATATTTTGGATCAGACTGTCTACATTGTGGATTCTATCTTTGTCCTCAAGAATCGGGCTATCATTAAAGTAAAGTTTAAAAATGTTGTGCGTTCAATTCATTGGTTGTGTAAGCACGCAAATGTAGAGCATTTCAAAGGACCACGAAAGGATGTTTGGGATTTATTACTGGTGAAGAATACTCCACAACAGCGTAATAGCTATGAATGTGGTATTTATGCGATAAAGTTCATTGAGTGCTTTGTTTCTGGTCATCCACTTACCTATTTAAGTTCTACTTTTGAAGCAAAATCTAACTACTGTGCAAAACTATTCCATACATATAAATCTAATTAGGTGTTGAAGTGGAACTCTTTTTTCTCATTTTGTTGATGTGAATATGATAATATTTTGTATTTATAAGTGATTAGGGATGACAAAGATTACATCTTTGGATGCATAGTGTAGCGGCATCTTTTTGTTTTGCTTAGTGCAACTACATGATTGAACTTGACAAGTCATATTTTGTATATATTGTAGCTTTCTTACTTGATTGAAATCGTCTTTTACATTTTTTTACTACTATTATTTTGGTACTTTGTCTTTGTCACAACCCAAAACCAAAATATATAAATACATACATATATATATATATTAATATTAATATTAGAATACTAAGAACTTAAATGTAATAAAATATTAAGGGAATGATTATACAAAGCTAAAGGAAAGTAAAAATATAGTGTTTTCTCACTCTGCGCATGCAAGTGTCCAACAAATCAATTTTTACACCTTGCATGCATGTGTCTTAAATGCATTTAGATTTTAGGTATACACAACATACCTATACTAATGTCCTATCGTTACTAGGTTAAAGTTCTATATATATATGCCTGGTAGTTTATGTAAGTCGATCATTTTGGTGTGTAAAGGTGGAGGCATGTATTGATCATACACTATTAGTTCTTTATAACTATTTATAATCCGATCGTCAAACTCTCAATCGGGTGTGGTGATCTAATTCAATTATTCAGTTGATTATTGTTCGACTAAAATTGTTTCGAGTCACTCGCAATCTTAACGAGGTCATCTAGCAATGATAATCCAACCCAAGTCGTATTCTCAATGAAGACTTAGCAGGGCAATTTAATTCTTTGTTCAAAACGAAAGCAAGTAAAAAGATGTTTGAAGGTTTTTTAAATTAGGCATAGAATATAAATAACGAAAGAATGCAAACTCTAAACTAATGAAAATCAACGAAGAAACGAATTATCTAACTAAGAAAATAAGATGCGAATTTAAAAGAATGCAAGTAACTTGGAAATCTGAATAAAAAAGAATGTGGAAAGTACTTTGGAAATTGAGATCGAAAATAGCATTAAATAAATACTCCCTCCATCCCCTAATAAGTGTCCCATAAGGGGAAAAAATTTGTCCCCTAATAAGTGTCCCATTTCAATTTTCAAGAGTAAAATAGTATTAAAGTTCCTATTTTGCCCTTGTAATCATTTGAATATTTTTTGCTTTTTATAATTTCAATGTAATAATTAGGGGTAAATAGTGGAAATTATTAATTGTATTGGTATGTGGGTTTTTATGTTTGGGAACACTTATTGGGGGACGGAGGGAGTAAACAAAATAAGAAAACGAAAGCATACACAAATAAATGAACTTGATAATAAAACGAACCCGTAATAATAAACGAAAACAAACTTGATTAATAACTGGAACGAACTTGAATCCACAATGTAAAACTGAAGAAGAACTACTGACTAGAATGTTGTGATCGGCAATCCTTCGAATCCGAATACTAAAACTAGAAACGACTAACTAGAAATCAAAATCTCAACCTTAGAACAATAGGTCGAGCGGTGCTCGAATTATAAGTGTAAACCGTCTAGAAAACGATGATAAAAGGTCTCTAAAAAATGGTATATCTCGAATGAGAAACGCGTCGTGTATTTATAGGCAAGAGGAGAGGTCAACGGTCGCTCAAGGTTAGCGGCCGCTGAGTGGTTCGGTTGCGCGTGTCGCAGGCGCGGCCGTTGGGTGCTGACCGAGTCAACCGTGGGGTCAGTAGCCACTGGCCCTGGCGTGCCTTGGGTAGGACATGGCTCGGCTAGGGCATCAACGCCTAGTCAACGGCCGCATAGGACTACGCGGCCGCTGACTAGTGCTCTTGGCACTAGTCTTCATTCTCTCATCATTATTCGAACTTTTTTCGTCTCATTTCCAACTTCAACACCCGTTTTAGGCTCGTGATCCTGAAATATAAAATGAAACGTAAATCGAGCCAAAACATCATGCAAAGTGGGAAAATAACAAGAATAAAGACATGGAAAATACGAGTTTAGACGATCAAAAAGAGGCTAAACAACCCCTCTACACACAAAACCTTGTTTGTCCTCAAGCATAACTTATTCTAAAATATCCATAGGGAAAAATCTAATCACGACATGTATTCTTGAAAAGACTAATCATTCCAAAATCGATCTTCATATCATCACATTACATCACATAGAGATCATAGATAAAGTAGACCACTTAGACTAGATAATCATCAATTCGAACAACACAAAATAATGATGCACAAGGTTTATAAGCGAGAGGAGAGGCTAGCGACCGCTCAAAGTCAGCACTCGCTGAGTGGCAAGGTTTCGCGGGTCACGGGCGCGGCCGTTGGGTGTTGACCGAGTTAGTTGTGTGGTCAGCGACCGCTGACCTTGGCTCACACTGGTTCTCGCGCGTTGGCTCGGCTGTGGCTTGACCTTGGCACGCACCACCTAGTCAGCGGCCACTTAGGGCTAATGGTCGCTGACTAGTGCTCTCGGCACTAGTCTTTACTCTTACGTCATTTCTCAATCTTTTCTCGTCTCTTTTCCAACTTCAACACTCGTTCAGGCTTGTGATCCTAAGACATACAATGAAACATAAATCGAGCTAAAATATCATGCAAAGAGGGAAAACTACACGAATAAAGACATGGAAAATATGAGTTTAGATGATCAAAAAGAGGCTAAACACTTATCAATTTATAGATGTTCTGCATGGGCACAAACTCTCTTTCTTTTCTTCAAATTACTTTTCTTCTTACTTGTCAATATAACATATGTTAAATCAAATGACACTAGAGTACAAGTTTTCTTCTTACTTGTCAATGTAACATACCAGCTGCTTTTTTTCTTTCTCCCTTTCTTGGTAATTGTCTTGAGAATTTTCTTAGGGTCACACAACTTAGTACTTTCACTAGTTGACTTCGACATATCATCATCCTTTTGTTCTAGAATCTCAAATGTGCTTCAAAATTCATGTCGAAGCTCATTCATTCAGTGAGTAATTTTGAAACGAGCTGCCTGATTGTCTTTGGCAGTTGACACCATCTCATACAAATGCCGCATGGTCTCATTTGCAAATGTCATATACTTCATCATGCTTTTTTAGGGCCTTTTAAATAGTCTCATGTCCCAAGATCCTTTGTTTTTTTTTTCTATTGTTTAGTTATCAAACAATCTGGGATGAAATGGACATTTTCTATCATAAAAACTTTCAAAATATGAGAACAAATGAAGTCCGTTGTCTCTGACAAACCACACCTACAAGTACCATGACGAGTTATGCTATTGAATATAACCTTACGTATATAATTCCTATCTTCACTACATTTAGCCGAGTATTCAATCAGATCATATTTTGGAACACGCCCAATTTCTATAGCTGTCACTTTCAGTGACTTAGCTACCGCCAACTCAAAATGTTTAAAAACAGCTCGAGTATAAACTGTAGTTACATGTGTCAATAGTGCATTATCTTTAACAAATTGTCCTGGTAACCAAATGCCCAAAATTCTTTCCACCGAGTAAGTTCAAACTCCTCCTTACTCTCAACAGTGTTCATGCATTTTATCCACAATCTCTTAAAAGAAGGATCCTTATTTAATTTACCAAGATGTTTTGGTAAATTTTGACTAACATGTCACTGACACAAACGATGCCTAGACTTGGGGAAACTAACGTCTATAACATTCATAATAGATTTACACTGATCAGTGAAGATTACTTATGGTTCTTTACCATTCATTGACTCCAGAAATGTTTCAAACAACCATTTAAAAGTAGATGTTGATTGGTCAGAAAGAAAAGTCATATCAAACATGCAGTTGCTCATGTGGTGGTTGATCCCTACAAATGGAGCGCATTACAAGTTGTATAGATTCGTGCGATAGGTGGTGTCGAAAGACATAACATCTCCAAATGCATCATAGCCCACTGCACATCAGGAGTCTCTGAAGAACATATTTAGTATCCTCCCGTCGTCATCTAACTCGTACTTCCAAAAGAAAAATGACTCTGAATTTGATTTGTTGGTGAAGTATGAAATAAGTGCTCTTGCATATCCATCCTCCACTTTCGTAGCTCTTTTCACACGTTCCATGTGATGATACACATCCTTCTTCAAGAAACCAACATTTTGCACACCCTCGCTTTCATGTTCCATATAGCTATAAGCTTGGCTAACCCTTATGCCCACTGCATTTAAAGCTTCTATCACTGATTTTTTAGCATAATTCATCTTACGGCTAGATCTTAGCAAATATGTTTGATCATATTACACAAGCTCATGGTTGTGAAGCGTTTCAAAACAACTAACACGGAAAGAACCTAAATCTTCTCTCGCTACAATAATGTTTGTGTTGCAATCTGTTCTTATAACTAATTTCTTATACACGGCCATCTTATGTTTCACACTCCCATAATTGGGAAGGCCATTGCAGGAACACGTAAATTGTTTCCAAGAATCTCCACAGTCTTTCCAAAATAGTGTTGCTCAGCCCTATGCACACTAAATCCTTTATAGTGAGCATCTTCACAATACAATAGATAAATCGTCTCTATGACACTAAAAATACAACCAACCGCTAGTCGACATTCTAATTCCATCACTATTTCATCTTTATAAGATTCCTTATTTGAATGCCCCTAAAATGATTGATACAACTTATCATTTCCCGTTCTAATTCCATCACCATTAATCTTCTCATTTTCCACATTCGGAGATTGTATTTTGCAACATAAATCATTTGCATCTGACGACTTCTTTTGTTCAGCAATCTTAGATAATCTAATTTCCTCATTCCTTCCACCGTTCATTCCTGAATTATCTCCATGTAATAGTTTATCTACACTATTTGTATTTTCATCATCCGGATTATCAGGATCATATGCATCGAAATGGACAGTCGCATGCAACAATAGATCCTATGTAACAAGTAAATAATTCATCAGTAAACACAATATTTTTTTAGTAAGCACTATATTAATTCTTCAGTAAGAACTATAAATAATCTAACAATCGCATTATATCGAACAACTATTAAGCATTCAATTCAACTTCTCAAATTTTTTTAGTTTCACTATTTAATATCTAAACACTAATGCATTATTATGTTCAAGTATTCTATCGAACACTTGGTGGGCTTAAATCAATTTCTCTATTTTTTAAAATAACATGTATAACAAAAAAATAATGAAGACCTTAAAAACACAATGTTGGTCGGTTAAGGAATCATCAATCAAAGACACATTAACAAAATAGATAAATACAATAATAAATTAAAACTTAAAATTTACAGAATGAATAAATTGAAGAAGAAGAAGAAGAACAAGAATAAGAACAACAGAAATGTGAAGAAGAAGAAGAAGAAATATGAAGAAGATAGAAGAAGAAGAAATATATCTGGATTGATCTTCTTTTCTTCTCACTCATGTCATCGGAGTTGTTTTTTTTCTCTTCTCAGACAACGGTGACGATGGATCATCAATAAACCTTTGAGCTTCAACTTTTTCTCACAAAAGTCAAATATAGTCAATTGTAATTATTCTTGATTTACTTTTTAAAATAAATTGACTGCCAAATGTAAAACTAACCATAGTTATATGGCCCCCAAAATATAGTATTAGAAATAAGATTTATTACAATTATTAATTTTCAAAATCTAAATAAAAATATATTATAGTAGTAATATTCTCTCGTCCCACTAAAAATGGATTGACCAAATCTGTGAGAATTTTTTAGTCAAACTAAACCACTTTTAGTGGGATAATATTTTATCAATAATTTATTCATATATATTTGGTCAATCTTTCACATGCAAAAACCTCACTAAGAAAAATAATCTTTTTTTTTCTTGATAGCAGTATTATTAATAATTTTTAAATACACGTAATTTCACATATTTTTAATTATAATATAAATTTTAAAATATTATATAAAATATATGAATTTTGAGGATTATTTAATTTTTATACAAGTTCGATTTTAAAATTGAAGTTCACATGACAACAATTATCCAACTTGAACATATGTTAATGATTTTTAAACACAAAATTTTTTGACAAAATTTTAATTTTAAGATCAACTTTGAAATATTATTTAAAATATATAAACTTTAATAATTACTCAAAATTGAAGTTGACATATCAATACTTAGGATTAGGTGGATTGACCTCAACGAGTCTCCACAGTATGTTAATTAATTAATCGTGTTCATATTTTTCTCTTATTAACAAATGTGATGCATTTATCATATATGTTTATCTACTTTTAGACTTTGAAACTACAACATTTGATGGTTTCGTCGGGAATCAATCTAGTTGTTGATATATTACTCATCTTATAACTCGGCCGTTAAATTATCAATTGTTTTATTTATAATATTTCGTATATTCACACTTTTAATTGTTACATATTCAAATGTCCATATGGTGGTAACCACCACTATAAAGTTCTATAAATAATTGTGTATCTTTATATAAATAATTGTCTCTTTATTTAGCAGTGACTCTTATTGTTTTACGTGTCGTCTCTGGTGGTTATACCATTCGATGTTAAAGATATTCTATTAATTTTTTGGATCAAAATTTTTATTTTTTTACATTTAAAGATCGAACGTTACTAAAACGACGATGTATTGAGTCCTCAAACTGAAAATATGTTAACATATGTCCACGTCAAATAAGTATTGTCAAGTCAGCTTCGATTTTGGGTAAAATTGAACTCGTCTTAAAATTTAAGTACTTATCAAGGTTTGTATATTTTACATAATGTTTCAAAGTTCATGTTTTTATTCAAAAGTTAGTGTATTTAAAAATTAATAACATATGTACACGTTAGATAATTACTGCCATTTCAGCTTCGATTTTGAATAAAATCGTCGTGTCAAAAATTAAGTACTCATTCATCTCACTAAGCTTAACACACTTTATTATTTTGTCTTGCACATTAAAAAATTAACCGAACGCTCAAACGATGTATGATTTTTATGATCTTGGTATCCATGTATTTGTCTCGAAAAGCTCTTGAATAATTTAACAGATGAGTGGTTTTCAGAATAAATGGTAGAAAAAATATTTGCTTGTTATGAATAAGGTTGATGATAGTGCTAGAATAAGAGAGGATGATAACTAGATAACTTGAATGGTAAAGATGAGCTTCAAACTTTAGATTGTGCTTGTGTCAAGTGTCACGTATGTTTCCTTACACCCTACCCCAAAATAATTCTCTCTAGTTGTAGCTTTAATTAGTAGATATTTTAGGTTAGTTAGGAAATCTTTTTAATAGATTTTAAAAGATTTGACATAAATACTTAATTATATATATATTGATAGATAGCTTGCATTATATGCGCGCATATATATATATATATATATATATATATATATATATATATATATATA
>JAPKLX010000080.1:805614-1026412 GCA_026898415.1 Leonotis leonurus
ATATATATATATATATATATATATATATATATATATATATATATATATGACGATCACATAAATCTTAATTATATTTCCTAAGCACTACAAGATGAAATAAATTGACACTAAGTTATTCTTAATAGAATACAATCATAAAAATTTTCAAAATTTATGAATGTTAATGGAATTCACTTAAATATTTATTGCGCATGCGAATTTTCAAACATGCATTTATGCAATGGTAAAAAAATCTTCGGAAGAGAAATTTATAACTAAATGGTATTCCCTCCGTCCCACTAAGTTTGACACACTTTACTTATTGAGACGTCCCACTAAGAATGACACATTTCATACATAGTAAAAATTATCTATTCAAAAATGTGTGGACTACCACATTTATCACTCTAACATTACTTTATACACTTTTCTTAATAACTGTGCCGAAAAAAAAGGTGTCGACGGAGAAAGTATTAAGTTTGATAATTAGGGATATTTATTTTTTTTTTGGATTTTTACCGTGTATATAAAATATATGTAATATTTATTAAAATTAAAAATAACAGTTAACAAATTTAATAACAGACAAAAATAACAAGATAAATAAAAAAATTCGTAGATGAATAAAATAATAAAGTAAGTTTATTTTATTCGAAAAGTAATTAATTCATGGATACAAATGACGTTTTATGTAATTTATGAATTGTGTTGATAATATTAACGATGGTTAAATAATGTGTACAAGATCAATAAGTTGTGATAAAATAAGTATAGATTAACTTTTTAAAATACATTTTTAAAGTTCACTAACAATAAATTTTTATTATCTGTTTAGATCTTCTAAAGGGTTAGTTAGTAGTAAGATATTAGCGTGTGTATCCACCAAGCAATTTAGGCCCTAACATCATGGTTGAATTTGCCACAGTCCTAACATTTAAAAAGCGATGCAAATAACCCATAAAATTAGGGTGTCTTTACGGGTCAGATCGGATACTCTATCCAAAAATTTTGGGTACCCGATCTCGAAATGTAACTTGGGTAACCTAAATCCGGATTGGATATTTCGGGTCTTAAAACCGGGTATCCTAAATACCCGAAATTAAATACTGTATTGCAAATTAAAAAATACGCTCCTCCATTCACCTCAACTACACTCAGGGGCGGAGTTACGTTGATTAGTGGTGGGGCTATTGCCCCACCTAAAATTTATACATTTACTGCTAATTTTGTACAAATTTATGAAAATTAAGTATAAATTTATAAAAATTATTAAAATTTTGCCCCACCAAAAATTAAAAAAAATAGGGGTAATGATTTTGCCCCTCGTACCATAGGGCCTGGCTCCACCCCTGACTACAGTAGAAAGTAAAAAATAATTTGGTGATATTGAGAAATAGAAGAAGAATAGACAATGAAGAGAAAGAAAGAATTAATCGAAGAAGAAGAAAGAAAGAATAAAGGGAGAAAGAATTGATCGAAGAAGAAGAAAGAAAGAATAAAGGGAGAAAGAGATAAAGAAGAAGAAGAAAGAAAAAAGAAAGAACAAAGGGAGAAAGAAATACAGAAGAGTGAGGATGTAGAAAAAGAAAAGATGCAGAAGAAGGAGGAGAGAGAGAAGGAGGAGAGAGAAAGCCAGAGGAGAGAGAGAAATAGAAAGGAAAAGGTTGCAGAAGAGAGAGGAGAGAGGGAGAAAAAATAAAAATTTGGAGAATAGAAATGTGAGATGAAAGTAAATACAATAAAATTTAAATGGTATCTGGTATTTAAATTGTTATTCAGATATTACTCGATCGGATTTCGGGTATCCAAATATCTGTATTTTTTATTCGAAACTCGACCTGAACCCGATAAATTCGGGTATTCGGGTACCTGATTTAGCTCGGGTATCAGGTATTATCCGATACCCGGTACCCGTATAGACACTCCTACATAAAACTAACACTAATTGTTGGTGTTAACGGGTAGAAATTATTTTACAATACATTTTGGATGTTACGATTGAAATTATTAAATGAGGTATAATTTAAACCACTTATATCATGTTAGAGTTGTAATATAGAATGTTTGTATTTTTTTTTTGCATGACCAATTCACTATTAGCATTAAGTTTAGGAATACGTTTATATGTTGTGAACATATTGTGTTTCAAGTATTGTTACCCCTTTCAACGTATTAAAAATATATCAATAATAATATTACACATCATATCATATTCCAACAATAACAATCACATACATCAGTTGAGAAACATGGGTATAATAAGAAAGGTTAGTGTTGGTGTTGCCTTTGTAGGTTTATCAACTTGTAATAGGCCCCCTCTTTGTTCTCTACTAGACTGGAATGAGTCCCTTGCTCGATGATCTTCCCATTTTGCAACACCGAGATCTGATCCGCATTCTCGATCGTCGATAGCCGGTGCGCCACCACCACCGTTGTCCGGTTCTTCATGAGCCTATCGAGAGCTTGCTGCACCACACGCTCTGACTCCACATCCAGGGCACTTGTTGCTTCATCCAATAGCAAGATGGAAGGATTCTTTAGGATGGCCCTCGCAATCGCTACTCTCTGCTTCTGCCCTCCTGAAAGCTGAACTCCTCGTTCCCCAACTCGGGTCGAGTACCCTTCCGGTAGGCTACTGATGAAACTATGCGCGTTCGCAAGCTTCGCCGCCTCCACTATTTCACCTTCTGTGCCTCCCTCTTTCCCATATAGGATGTTTTCATATATGGATGTTGCAAATAGAGCTGGCTCTTGCTGCACCAACCCTATGTGCTTCCTTACTGACTTCAGCTTCAGCTGCTTTATGTCTTTCCCTGCCATAATTAACCATTTATATATATAAGGGTGAGAAGCGCTGAGAACCAAGTCTAAGTCTTAGGCAGGGACCAAAATAAAATATTATTTTAATGTAATATTTTATTTCATAATATAATAATGCATTAATCAATGCATCATAATTTTAATGAATTCTATGCATAAATTTGATGCATACTTAATCTGGACCAAAGATTTTTCAAAGATAAACGGTCCAGATTTGTTCGTAGTTCCTACCTAAACATCGGCTGTCATAGATTTGATTATATCAGTAGCTAACTTAGTTAAAAAAATTTAGCAAAATATATCACCTCCCCCAATTGGTAAAATTAGTTATGAACTAGCAAATATATTTATCAAAAAACATAATAGAGCAATTAGCAATTAGGAACACTGACCATCAATCATAACTTTCCCAGAAGTGGGATCATAGAACCTTAGAATTAGTGCAATGACTGAGCTTTTGCCTGAACCACTTTGGCCTACAAGTGCCATACTTTTTCCTGACTGTACTCTTAGGCTGAAGTTCTTGAAAATCATGACATTAGGTCTTGAGGGGTAGCTAAACTTGATTTCCTTAAGCTCGATTGTGCCTTGCACTCGTGCAACCTCTTCTCCGACATCGTTTACAATCTCCGTCCTCCGATCAAGCACTTCGAATACGGATGCCACCATTTGGGTGCCCTTGAGAAGGTCTGGAGCCATGGCTAACGTCTCGCCAATTCCTAAGGCCGTCACGATCAACACCATAAATGTTTTCATCATTGATGTGAAGTCCGAAAGACCCTTCTCCATCAGAGTTGAACCGTACCTTCAATTTTCATTATAAGTCACTCAACTTGAGGCAGGGGAATATTCATTAGGGCTAAAATTACCATGAAATGAGTATCGTATTTTAAGTATCAAACATAATCTATTATTATTATTATTATTATTATTATTATTATAAGAGTGAAGATAGATATGCTGCATGCATGATGTATACCATAAGGCAAGACCATAGGCAGAGAAGATGAAAAACTGAGAGAGTCCATAAAAGATCCCGGCAGCTTGGCCGCGCCTGAATGAAGTCCTCGACGGTTGAACGAGCTGACGTGCGTAGAGATCGACAACTTTCTCCTCCGCACAAAATGCTGCAACGGTACGGATGTTACTCACTGCTTCTCCAGCAAGCATGTTAGCTTTGAGGTATGCTTTGTTCAAGTCCACTCCATACCCTTCCATGAAAAGTTTCTGATATGTACAACGAAGCAACAAAGTTTCAACCAAGAGCCAAGGCGATGAATGTAGAAGAAGGAAGGGAAGGGAAGGGAAGGTTTATACCTCACTGATATGACCGCTGATGATCAAAGGATAGGTGGCGATGACGACGAGAGCGAGTCTCCAGTTAAGCATGAAGGCAATGATGAAGGAGGTGACAACTAAACCTACATTCTGCAGTAGAATGGTGGAGTGATCAACCACTACCGTCTTCAACAGAGTCGCGTCACTTTCAAGTCGTGAAGCAAGCATCCCGCTCGTGTTGTTCACGTCGTCGAACCATGCTATCTCATTCCTTAGCATAGCTGCAAGCATTCATATCCATTGAAAAACTAATGTACTTAGCTAAATAGAATTTTTGAATGGTGAGTTGTGTTGAATAAGAATAGACGTACTGGCGAACATCTTTTCTCGAACACGAAGAGTAAGGCGTTCTCCCATGATCCCGAAGCTGAGGTGCGTGATGGCGTGGACGATGAGCGTTACAAGAGCAGCACCGGTGAAGAGGAAGGCGGTTTTCTTTACCTCTCTGCAGGTGGTGTCCCAATCCATGTAGTAAGAAACCAGAGCTTGAGTGACTCCAACAGCAAAGAGAGGGAACTGCGAACCAGCGATAAAGGCGCAAATCGTGCCGGAAATGCCATAAAACCAGTCAGGCCTCACCATTGCATACAATCTCTTTGAGGACACCTTGCTTTCCTTCATATTACTACTCTCTGCAGCTCCATCGCCGCCTAATCTGCTTACCGATTTCTCGCTGGCTGTGCGGCTCAATTCCCTCGAATACCTTATGCTAGCTTCACGAGAGAACCTAATGCTGAGAGGAAGGCCATGAGAAGGCAAGCGAGTAAAGGAAGAAGAAGAAGCAGCCTCTTGTAGGTGCACAAGTGAAGAGTATGCAGAGTTTGGCGTTGAGATGAGGTCTTGATGGCTTCCAGTCTCCACAATTGCACCATTTTGCACGACGGCTATCGTGTCGGCTTTTCTGATTGTGGAGAGACGATGCGCCACGATAACCGTGGTCCGCCCAACCATGACACGATCAAGAGCCTCTTGCACACTCTTCTCCGACTCTGCATCCAGCGCGCTCGTAGCTTCGTCTAGTAACAAGATGGAAGGGTTCTTCACTAATGCACGTGCTATGGCGATCCTCTGCTTCTGCCCACCGGATAACTGTACCCCTCTCTCCCCGACCCGAGTCTCGAATCCTTCAGGAAGGTTGGTGATGAAGTTGATGGCCTCAGAGAGCTTGGCCGCGTGCACGAGCTCCTCGTTCGTCGCATCCTTCTTGCCATAGAGAATGTTATCTTTGATACTAGTGGCAAACAGAGCAGGCTCTTGATTCACCAACCCAATGTGCTGCCTTAGCCACTTGAGATGAAGCTCTCTGATATCAACTCCATCCACAAGCACTTGTCCTGCTAGAGGCTCGTAGAATCGCTCGATCAACGATATGATCGTGCTCTTCCCCGAGCCACTCCCCCCCACGAGCGCCACGATGTTCCCTGCAGGAATCTCGAGGGAGAGCTTGTTGAAGATAAGGACATCAGGGCGAGAAGGGTAGCTGAACTTGACATTATTTAACTTTATATGCCCTTCTACTTTGCTAAGTATCTTCCCATCTTCATTGCCACTAGTGCTCAATATGTTCTTCCTTTCGATCATGTCGAAAATCGGGTAGGCGGCGGCCTTTGCTCGTAGAAAAGCAGTGATGTCGGGGGCGGCTTGGCCGAGGGAGAGGCCGGCGATGACGACATTGAGCATGGTAGTGAAGGACTCACCACCATTGGCAATGTTCTTGTGAACAACAATGCTTGTGTACCAAACAAGCAAAGCCCAAGAAAGGAAGAGGACACAGTGAAGAGTGCCAAGGCCAAGGCCTTTTGCAAGGCCAGCTTTCCTGCCATGCTTGTATGTCTCAAAGAGAGAGGCTGTGTATGACTTGACTGCCTTGTCTTCTCCGGCGAATGCTTGCACCGTTCGTACGTTACCGATGACCTCCTCTGCAATCTCTCCGGCCTTAACGTAGGATTTACGGACGCGGGCGATGAGGCCGGTGGCCACGTAAGCGTAAAGGCCGCCGGCAATGGCAATCAATGGCACTATTGATAGAGTGACTAAGCTGATCTGCCAAACGCTCATGAAGCCTATGGCAAATCCTGCTATGAAACGACTTATGTAGTGCATAAACTTCCCCACCTGCATTTCATTTATGCATCCCAACTATTAACACAACATAACAACATAACATAACTGCTATGTAGCACATAAATATAATAATTAGTAAAATACCTTTTCGGAAATGGCATCTTCAACAAGGAGAATATCAGTAGTAATAGCAGAAATGACTTCACCAGTGGAGGCTTCAGTATCGAATATGCTAATATCTTGATTTAACATTGACTTCAAATATGCCATTCTCATTTTTCCTGCTTGTCTTTCCCCAGAATGCATCCAACATGCCACCTCTATATATATATATATTTATCGTTAATTGCCTCTAAATTCATAAACTTTTTGAAATTTTGATTTTTTTTTTAATGATATTTTATTTTGGCCAATTAATTCATGAATTTAATATTTTTAAATTTTTTTTTCATGATGTTATACTTTTTTGACAAAATTGATGTGGTATTATAATTTAATTATATAAAATAAATAAAAAATACATATTTGTTACAATTCAAAACGCTATCATCTCATAAAATGAGTAACGATATTATTTTATTACTCATAAAATGAGTAACGATATTATTTTATTAAAAATGCATGGTCATTTTCTATAATCCTTAATCTATTTACCTCGATTTCTCGATCTCTTCCTTGTTATGTATATCTCTCTCGTTTTCAATTTACCTATCTTCAACTATAATTGGAGATATTTTGTGTTTTCTCTTTTTTCCAATTTATTCAACTTGTTCTCTAATATTGTCACGTAAGAATTTAAATTGTCACATTAACTTTAATTTAGAACTAATTTAGTATCGTGGGAAAAATAAAAAAAAACATCGAGTTCATGGATTAATTCGCCAAAATAAAATATGATGAGAAAAAACCAAAATTACAAATAGTTTACAAACAATTAACCCTTTATTAAAAACATCAAATCATATTATTGAAGTGCCATATTTGTTTAACAATAAACAACATTCATCTTTCCTAAGCTAAAAAATTCATTCTTTTGGTGGTTCAACTTGCATATTTTGCATAATTTTATATGAATATATAAATTACCTGCCCATGATGAAAACATAATGACAATGCTCAGATACAGAAAATCCAACGAGTACTGCAAAACAGAACATATATAAATTAATTCAATCATCCAAGATCAAGTTACGTTCTTTAAAACAATATGTACCATTGGAAAAATAATTTATTCAAACAATAATTTATGCATTACACAAAATTCAGGACTTGTCACAATTTTTAAATCACTAAGACTGAAATACTAAATTATTTCTCTCTTGTAAACCAAAACACCATTTGTTTCCTGAGTATCAATAATTTTTTCCAACATTTATTTAACTTAAACATACTCTCTCCCTCTCGTTCGTTGATTTAAACACACTTTTTAGTTAAAGTTAAATAAATTAGATTAAAAAATGTATTAGTTTATCTTCTTAAAAAAGTACTTCCTCCTCTCTTTTTTTTTAATCCATAAATTTTATATTCAAATAAGTCTATTATAATAATAAAACCTCTAAACAAAAGAAGAATAGAGATGTAATATTTATGTAATGAGAGAAAGATAGAGATTGTGGTACCATGCCAACTCTATGAGAAGCTTCTTTAGGGAAAAGAGAGGCCAAGCCAATAATATTAATCATTTTACCAAAGAAAATGAAGAAAACTGGGATTGAAGCACCATGCACACAAGCGCCAATTGATCCAATAAACATCAACAGATAATCATATTTATCTGCAAATGAAAACATCTTCCTTATTCCAACTGATTTCTTCTTCTTCTTCTTCTCCTCATCTTGATTATTAGAAGCTGCTCCAGTTGCAGATTGATGACTCATTTCCAAATATCTTGTTATATATATATATATATATTTGGGCTTCTTCCTCTACCCTAAACTTTCGTTCAAGTATAGCTATATATATATATCAACTTATCCCGAAAGATGAATTAGAGAAAATGAGATTTCTTGAGGTTTATAATATGTATCATTTTTATGAACATGAAAAGATTGCATTAACTATGGGTGGCAAGTTAGATAGAAAGAGGGAGGATAAGAATATATATAGATATAATGAGACTGACAGTCGATCAACAACCTGGTTTAATTTGGCGGTGACTATAGTAGGAGATTGTACAAGTCGGAGTTCGCATCTAACTTCTATTTTATATATATATATAGGGTGGGTTCAGGTAGAAAGTGAGTTTTGGGTATAAAATAGGAAGTAATTCAAATCACACATCTCATAAGATCCAATGGTCCAAATTTCATCCTGATTTTTTTTAAAAACTGAATTTGCATTGCATTTCACAATGCAAAAGGGTATTTGAGGGAGAAAAAATTAATAGCAGTTTTTAATTCTGGAACTGATTTTACAAACCCATTGTTCACGCCACAAACAAGTAACTTCCCAAAATAATACTTCTACCCAATCATCTGCCCTAAAAAAACGAAAACCACCACTTCTGTTCGAACAATATGGCTTCCACAACAAAAAAAAAAAAGGTTTCTGGCGACGGATTTTTCCGTCGTTAGCCCGAGAATTCCGTCGTCTCGGAGGGCTAACGACGGAATTTTCCGTCTGTATTTCCTTCGTCGTTAGCACCACTAACGACGGACTAACGACGGAATTTGTACGTCGTTACTAACGACGGATTGAATTCCGTCGTTAGATTGCCTCCGGTGGTCGTCGACGTCGCCGGAGAGCTAACGACGGACTTAGCGACGGATTAGCTAGCGACGGACTTAGCGACGGAATTAGCGACGGATTATCTAGCGACGGACTTAGCGACGGATTTTTCCGTCGTTAGTTTAATTTTTTTTTTTTAAAAAAATTAAAATTTTTTTTATTTTATTATTTTTTTTTTGTTTTTTTATGATTAATAATGAAAATAAATATACAAGTAAAATAGATAACTTGGGCTAATAAAATAAGTAATTAAATTTATTTAAAATTTCGTACTTAAGTTAACAATTCCTACAATATATTTTTCAAACTCATAAGATTCTATCTAATACAAGGATGTTTATTTACAAACGATAATGTGCAACTAACTTCACTTCACACATATATGGTGTCAAGATACGAACAAACCTCGAGTAATTATCATCCTAATTAACCTGCAAGATGAAAAAAAAAGAACTTAAATTCTGTAATGTCACTTGTAAACATATAAAGATAATTAGAATAGTAAAATATATCAACTATAGGGCAAAACATGATTTTATAATTTCAAATCTAAAATTGTCATAAAGCCTAATTGATAATCCATTCACCTTAAATATATTTACTTACATCTTTTCATTCACCAATTTGGACCAGAAATTCAGGTGCTCATAGAATCCGTGCTACAAATACCATGACTAATGTAACTTGCAGATCAAATATACGGAGTAGACAAACAGTAACCTAGTATAGCACGACTAAGAGCTACAGACTAATCAAAAGGGAAAGAACAAACACACTAGAATCTAGCAGAACCTAAACAGAAGGGTGCATGAACCTCAACAGTGTATTGAACTTTTTCATCTTCTATGGAACAAGAACATCTTAGCACACCTCCTGTGACAAGGCACTCAACAATATCCACGTCTACATTTCAAAAAGAAAAAAAAAATCTATGTGGAAAGGGAACCAAGCAGCAAACCAGAACATCCTTTCAATGAGAGTGAATAGAAAACCATCCAAGATCGACTTCTGTAGATTGAATAGTACAAGTGTAAGCGATGTGGAAACATCTAGATAGAAGAAATGATTTAGTTGAAATCAAATACTACACTCCCTCTGCCACTATTAATCAGGCATTCATTGCAGATCTTCTGTTTCACCTAGAAATCCAAGTCCACCCATTATAGACAATGTGAGCACAAAACACAACCTCAAAAAACGCCAACAATCCAAAGACAATGCAGATGTTAATCTAAATAATGTCAACCAATTACATTCTAGATAACCGACATTAGCCTTACCCACATAGTAGCACTTAAATCTCCTTAATTCACTGTAATCTGAGCTGCACACTAAATAAATGGAGACAAAAAATAACCTAGCAATGACAATTAAATTAACAACATAAACAATTAATTAAATTTATAACTAATTAAGAAATTAGACATAAATTTAATATAAACAAAGTATTCGATTATTAAATGCAACAATTATTAATCTAAATTATTCTAAATTAGTCTAAATTGTTCAATTATTATATGCAACAATTAACCTATTAATCTAAATCAAGATAATCCTAAACAATTTGACCTAAAGAATTATTAATCTAATTTAGTATAAATAATTTTAAACAAGTAATTGACCTAAAGATAAATTATTAATTCCACAAAAATTCAACAATTGTTGATTTAATCAACAAAATTACATGTAATTAATTACCTACATTAAATCTAATTAACTAAATTACATCTAATTAACCTACATTACATCTAATTAACTAAATTACATATTAATTAACTAAATTACATCTAATCTAAATTATTCTAATTAATAATTAAACAATTAACCTAAATTATTCAAATCTCATAAGTATAATTAACTAATCTAATTAACAATTTAACATAACATAATTAAATTAAAAATATTAAATTATAGAGTATTAATTACATACCTTTCACCGGAGAAGGAGGCGGCGCCGGAACGGCAAAAGGCGGTTCCGTTAATTACAAATTATCTAACATGATTACCAATTGTCTAACACACTTAACACAATTAACAATTACACAATTTAATTGTCAAACACAAATAACAATTACAAATAATCAAATTAACAATTATAATTATACAATTAATTATCAATTACACAATTAACAATTTAATTAAAAATTAACACTAATTTAAATAACTAAACTAATTAAATTAAAAACTACTTAAATAATTAAACTAATTAAACAATTAAACTATTTAAATAAACCTATACTAATTAACAATCAATTAACACTAATTGAATTAAACACTAAAACCACAATTATCAAACAATTATCAAACACATACTAAACACTAAATAAACTATTTAAAAATTATGAAACACTAATTAACTTATTTAAACAACAATTAACAAAATAAATAATAAAATTTATCAAATAATTAAGAAAATTAAAAAAAAAAATCAAAAAAACATACCTGGGGAGTGGAGAGGCAACGGCAGAGCGGCGGCGACGGCGAGCGGCGGCGACGGCGAGCGGCGGCGACGGCGAGCGGCGGCGGGGATGCGGTGGAGAGGGGGCGGCAGCTTCTTCCCGGCGAATAAACGGCACCAAAGTCACAAATTGAGAAAAATAAAGAAAGAGGGGATGGGAAATGGAAGAAATTAACTTACCTGGGTGTTGGGAGCTTCGATTCGCCGGAGGAAGCTTGGAATCGCCGGAGAAGAGGGAGGAAACGCGTATGTCGGTCTGTTTTCGCGAAATGGGATGAAACCCGATTTAAAGGGCTGGAGGACGGACTTAGCGACGGAAAAGTCCGTCGTCCAGCAATAAAAAATTAAAAAAAAAATTATTAATGTTAAAGACGGACTTTTCCGTCGTTAAGTCCGTCGTTAACATTAATAATTTTTTTTTTAATTTTTTATTGCTGGACGACGGACTTTTCCGTCGCTAAGTCCGTCGTTAGCTTTGGCGCCTACTTCCGCACCAAAATATCAGTCGCCAGTCCGTCGTGAAGTCTGTCGTCAGCCATTTTTTGGAGATCCGTCGCCAGTCCGTCGTTAGCTGACGACGGAATGTGAATCCGTCGTCAGATCCGTCGCCAGTTTGATGTTTTTTTGTAGTGTTCATCATCACGCCGGAGGTCTACAAGATTGTTGCAACGCACTGGAGAAGAAGATGATTTTTAGGAATTGCAGTTGGAGGAAGCACCAGTGGTGCAAAAGCGACCATGATGCAACGCAGGGGAAGATGACAACTTTGAGGAGGGACGTTTACCAGAAGCGACCATGATGCAAAATCGTTTGAATGTGAGTGCAACAACTCGTAGAAGGTTAATAAAAAACAATGCATCATGATTATATTAACAGTGCAACAATGTAACTGAAGTAATGCAAAACTGTAGCCTGGTTCAATGCAAATTGTCGTGTAAATAATGCAACAATGTAACTAAAACAAACCATACTGCCATGAATTCACCGCCCCTTCCATCAGATCTTTCTCAATGCAAACTATTAAGAATACAAATGCAACAACTCGTAGACGGTTAATCAAGAACAATGCATCATAATTATATTAACAGTGCAACAATGTAAATGAAGTAATGCAAAATCGTAGCCTGATTCAATGCAAATTGTCGTTTAAACGATGCAACAATGATCAAAACGATGCAACAATTAACAAAACGTAATGCATAAACGTTATTATATCATTCCAAATACATAAAACAATCATTGTTATACATCCACTTACCTTCACAGCCTTGATTCACTGGAAATTAATACTGCAACACTTCGTCTCTTCACATCAATGATTATAATTGAACAAAAACTCACACCTCTCCTAAAAACGGCGGTTATGGAATAGTATAATAAAGAATCCCTTTCCTCCCTAATTAATCGTTCGTTTCCATAACCACCATAGCATTAATTGTAGTCAATTTACTGGTATACCCTTTTTGCAATAAAAATGTATTATTTTAATCACATAATAACCGAAAATAATAGACAAATCTCAACCGCAAGATCTAAAAATTGGGTGGTTTGGATGACTTCCTATTTTATACCTTAATATCACTTTTTATATGAACTACATCCTATATATATATATATAGTATGAGTGGGATCTGGTGAGAACCAAATCTAATCAAAATTTATGCATTTTATGTAATTTTTTATGCATTGCACATAGTATTTTATTACATAATATGATAATGCATTATTTTGCATTAACCATGAATCGTAATTTCAATGTATTTTATGCATAAATTTGATGCATATTTAATCTGGACCATAGTTTACAAAGATCAATGAAACAAATTGGTTTTTAATTCCTACCTAAATATTGGTTTTCATTTTATCCATTCCCTATATTGTATAGTATATATATTCCTATTATTTTTAAAAAAAAAGAGGAAATAATTTCTTTTAAAATATTAATTCTTATTTTTTTTTAACATAACACTCTACTTTCTTAATATCCGTGCTAATCCAATAAAGTTTGATTTATTGGAGAAAAATATAGGAGTATTATGTTTTGGAATGAATAAGTATATACACGTACGTCATTCAAGTTGGCAGTAACGGAGCAGGTGAGGATTAATGGAATGGGTTTTTAATTTAATTTATTAGCATGCAGCAAGAAATGATAACTAGTACGTGCAAGTGGTTGGAGGTTTGGGTGTGAGATCGATCGATCGATATGCATGCATGCATATATGGAATGGGGGATTAATTTAATAAATCAGCATCTAGAAAGAAGGCATCAAAAGAGATATCTAGCACCAAAAATAGGGAATTTAGCTTTCGTGTTCAACTGGCAATTAAGACAAAAATTAATTAAGATGCACTGCACTGCACTGCACTCCACATTTTATGGCTGGCTGGGGAGGGGCCCATGCACATTGTCATTGAACCGTATCTTTCTACCTTTTTTTTTAATTAATCTTGAATCAAACGTTTGATTTGTTTTTTAAGTTGTTGGATTATGAATTAATCCACAAACAATAATAGAAAAATGAGTATGAATATTTCAAGAGGTTTGGAGTACTTCATACCTCAAAGACAACAGCCAAACGTAGTTGTGAATAGCTCAGTCTTAATCTCGCCGACGAAGCCTGCAAAACATGACCGGAAAATGGTTGAAGTTCTTCGGGGAGAGTCTCTGACGCTCAAGTCAGCTCGTAGTAGACTTGAGAATAAAATAGTGTAAGTATGCGAATGAAATATGAGTAGGTGTTGAGAGTGTAGCTAACCCTAGCAATGAAAATGGATGGGATATATATATAGTATAAGAAATAAGGATAAATGAGTAATGTTACATAGATAACATTTGATTCATAGTACAAATTGCTAAATCCTCTCCAATAGCGTACAACCACGTCGGCAGTGGTCCTGTAAGGTTGGTAGGATACCCTCCATGTGGCAGTTAGTTATTCTGACGCATGTCAGTAAAGCTCTGACATGTGTCAGGCTTTTAATCACACTTCTCGCATTAGTTCAGAGCCGTAGAGCTCAAACAAAGTGAATAAGAGCTCTTTCAGGCCCAAGCCCATTATCATGGGTAGCCCAGTAAGAGCTAGATTGAGCTATGGTGCACAGAGCATATTACCTCTGCACTTAAGACCTCTTACGTCATAAGAGCTCTACTAGTATAGATCTTATAAGAGCTATTAGAAAATACTTGCATGTGATACTTTTTAATAAAATAGCTTGTATTATAAACTATGATGATATTTATCCATATCAGCTTCTCCCCCAAAAAGTTTCAGAATGAGTCTATAACGCTTCTGAGGCATTAATCTTTCCAGAACTAAAAATATATCCTCCTCTGCAGAGTATATATAGGGTTTGACTTATTTCCGCCTTTTTTCAAATTCCAGAGGGGTGAAATAGTAACTTAACACCTCTGCCAGCTGGAAAAAGTAATGCAGTGTTAAACCTAAAATGTGTACTCTAGGTTCTCGCAAATATAAGAGGTCAATTGTGCGTGACAAGTTAACCCCAGTCGAATCTTGATGGAAAGCTTAGCCGAGGAAACAACGAAATAAAATAAATAAATAAATAAGAAGAATAAAACGGTGGGATTCCGGATTTAAGGGCCTAGAGTTAAGAATGTCTAAAATCAATTAAATCATGCTCCTAAACTCATGCTATTGTTCGTTCATTAAGGGCTTCTTAATAGTTAGTCTAATTAATCAATTACGTATTCTTACAGTAATCACGACTCACGCATTATATTACCCTAATAAGAATTCCTCAATTAAGAACAATGATTCGTAATTAATAAATGATTTCCTAAAGTTGCTTAATTATCTAACTCACGTATTCGATAACTAAGCAGTAATTCTAACTCACGTATTCGAATTACACAATAGGAAGATCATAAACAACCACGAATTTAGTTCCTACTTTTCCGATTTTAAATTATTGATGATTTAAACCTAAGTTCTCTATTGGAATCATCTCTCGATCTCCACCAATAAACAATAAATTAAAACGGTGGCCAATCGCTTCAATTAATCAAGCACAAGTTAAATCATGGAGCATGAATTAAGAAAAATCAATAATTAATCAAGAAATTCTAAAACCCTAGGTAGAGTAAGACAATCAATCCATAGAACAATAAATAATAAGAATTAAAACATGCTTACTAGATAAAATCTTGGATTGAGCGTCAAAATTTTCCTCAATCCTTCGTCCTGGGCAAAATTACAAAGGGATCAACTAATAATAATGTATCTAGGGTTTGGAGGAGAGAAAATATGAAAAAAGGGATGAAAAATACACCCAAAAACGGAGTTTAAATAACATAATATGCGTCCAAAAATCACGCCCAACGGTCGCTGGGGTCGAGGTTCTGTATTGACCGAGACAGCAGCCCAGCTGGCTGATTAGGTGTATTTTATACACCTATTTTGTGATATTTTTATATGATTTTGGATATTAATTATTCACTTACTTGTGCTTAATTGTCAAATTGTAGATTTTCTCGACACTTGGAGCGGTTGATGGATTTTGAGAATATTTGGAGAAAATTGCAATATTAATTGGAAGGAAGGAAGATGAAGAAGATGCCTAATTTGTTGGAGAATTCCCTTATTAATTTTGTTAAATTCCTTATTATTTTATTTCTAGACTTGGTAATTATTGCCCTCTATTTTGGCAATTAGTTTAGGTTAGATAAAAGACTATATTTATGTGTGTTCTAAGACACAATTTTCGCACCCTTTATTTTTGCGAGACATTCGGCGAGCACTAAGAGGAGCCGAACCTTTCTTTCTTCTTGTTTATTCACGTGAAGCACTTCTGCCACTTTGTGGCACTTTTAATAATCAAGTTTGCTTCTTAATTCCATTTCTACAATTGATTTCTTAATTATTTTTATTTTATTTAGCTAATCTTTTTATTCCAGCATCGATTAAGGAAGCCTGGGCGTGATTATTTTGTGAGATCTAATTTGTTCTTAATCCTTTAATTTGTATGCAAGTATTTGTTGTTATCTAATTTCTCTGTGATTTAATCGTTTTATTCATCTAAGTAGTGCGCAATATTTAGTTGAGTAGAATTGATTAATAGCCAATTGAATCGGCCATAGGTAATCGTGGTTTAGATTTCATTAGTGGTAAATTGAATATCTAGTCAAGGGAATGACAATCTTAATTCGATAACCCTGCGTCAGAGTTTATCGGTTTAGAATCGAGTCTCTCTAGTTCTTAATGTTATCGGCTCATTAAATCTATAGAGCGTCTCTTACGGTTGTTAGTCGATTAGGGAAATAGTTAGTGAAGCGTGTTCCTAATTATCGAGAAGCTATGGAGAGATGAGATCGCGTCAGAAGCGTCTTCGGTGATCATAACTGGTTTATTTGCATGAATTATTGTTATATTTGCATCGATGATCAGAATATCAAGTCTAGGTGGAATTAATTGATTGTTGGAATACTTCTCATATATTTCTCATATATGTTAGTTTTTATTTGTAATTTATTTGTTTCAAGAAAACCCAAAAATATATTCTCTATTTATTGTTTATTTATTATTTTCGTAATTCTCGATAAACCCAAGATTTTCGTGACTCAACTTGCAGGTTGAAATTATAGGAAGATTCTCATCGATCCCTTGGGAGACGATCTTACTTACTACTGTCTGCACAAGAAGGGCATACCGGCTGTCTGTCAGCCGAATTATTTTTGGTGTAAAATGACGCACCACTGGCCTTGGACCATGGCCCTTGTCCTCCACGAGCCATTTTCCCCTTCCGCACTCTGGCGGGGTGGCTCGTGCCGCCTCGTGCCATGTCCCGAGCCTGCTCCACACCCCCGGCTCGTCCTTGTCTCGCCCTCGCGCCAAACTTCATCTCTACGACTCCATTTCGCGCCATTTTCCGTAGCATGCAACCTACACACAATATTCGAAACCCTACGTAATCACGAACAAAATACTAAATAAAATAAGCTAAAATACTATGAAACGAGACTCGAAAATACGTGTAAAAATACGACAAAAACGTACCAAGCATGCAGCAATAAATACTTGTCTTATCAAACGTCACCGCCCTTTCACTTTTACTATTACTGCATTGTTTCGAGGACACTTTCACTCACATACCTCGGTATAGTCAACCGTCACTTTGACCCAACCATTGGATCAAAAAATCATGGTTAATCATGAGCGTACACGTAGCAGAGGTGAACGTTCACCTTCTATTCCCACCTATAAATAAAACCTTCTTTGCACTTAGAAAACTTTCACAAACTGCGAATCTCCATCCCTCCATTTCTACCCTTCTCTAAGTAAATTCTCTATAGCTTCCAGACTTTCTTTCTCAGCCTATAATTTACAGCCTATAGTTTACGTCGATTATGGGTAGATATATAAATAAAGGCAAAAATAATGACCCCAATATTTTCTTGACAAATAGACTGGCAACAACGCTTTTCCGCACACCTCATTGACTATAAACAAAACCTAAATAGACAATTATAAATATGTAATAAAAGAGGGGATATCTCCCTTAGATGTGAGATCTTTCAAGTGCCACTGTAAATCATGTTAATAGTGTCTCTGCATGGAGGATCCTAGCCTGGCAAGGGTGGTGGCTGCTTAGGAGCCCCTTTCTTTATTATCACTCATGCCTCTCTTATAACTGCGATCCGTCTCCTTTCGTACATATTCCTCGAAAAATCCTTCGATCTTGGAGGCAAGAAAATACCCGGCTTTTTTACTACTACCTCAAAAAGTTCTGCCGGCTCTCTTGTCAAGAGGGTATAAGCTCTTTCAGTTATGTCCAATCTTTTGAAGGGTGTGCGAGAGTCAGAACTAAACTTCCTTTCCTCATCTACTTTCCTCCTCTCGTCGGGAACCTTAGACCTTTCCTCTGCTCTTTTTTCCTTCCTAGGATTGTCCTGTTCAACTCTACGGAAATGACGTGTGCCCTCCAAATGGATATATTTTTCTATCTGGGATAGTTTATCCTCGAAATCTCTAGGCAATTTTTTCACTAAAGAGTCAAAAAATGAACCATTTTTCATTCCTTCCAAAAACGCGTGCACCTTGATTGATGGATGGACGTCCGGAGTTTCCAGTACAACCAAGTTAAAATGCATTAGATATTCCTTTAGAGATTCTTGTTGTTGTTGTTTGATAGTTGTCAGGTGCAGCGAACCTCGGGTAGTTCTTCTGGCACTAGCAAATTGATGCAAGAACAATTTTCTCATATCCTCAAAATAAAAGATGGAATTAGTGGGTAATTGCTTAAACCACTGCTGAGCCAAGCCAACCAGTGTAGTTAGGAAGACTCTGTTATTCACACCTTCGAAGTACTGGTGCAACAGATCTATATTGTCGAACCTCATCAAATGTTCCCCCAGGTCACTATTCCCCTTATATTCCAAGCTAACATGTATGAAGTTGCTATGAAAAGGATCCATCTGGATTTCTTCAGAGAAAGGGTTGTCGGACCTGAAAAGGCATATTTCTGACCTCCTTCTTCATCAATATAATCAGATTTGGGAAATAGAACGTGTATGATGCGTATTCTGCTCAACATGTTCTTCAATATCATTAGCTCGTTCTCGTTTAAGTTCCTCAATTTCTTTCAACAATTTTTCTCGTTGCTCAGCCAGGGTCTGAATTGTTCCCTCGGTGGCAAGGACATCGGTTGCAGGCTTATACGTCACATCACAACTCTCCTCCGTTTCAGGAAATTTTTCTTGATTGACCTTGTGATTAACCATCTCAGTTCTTGGTGGCACTAGATGGCTATCGAGGGTGTTTGGAACAATCCCAACTTGAATTAAGGTTTGTTTAACCAATGCAGCAACCTGGGCTGCCAAAGACTCCAACATTTCATCTTGTCTAGGTTCGTTTCCAAGTTGTCATCCTGACAGTGTTCTTCAAACGGACTCGCCATTATTTTCCTTAAGGCATGTCAGAAGGCAATTTGAAATGCGTTAGCAATTTTTCGAAAAGCCAACCTCTAAAAAGGCTTTAAGTTTGCATAACTCTTCATAATCAATCACGAAAATCATTTTACTTGAGTTTTACAGACACGTCTGGGATTGCCAGGACTTCCGTTAACGAGTGCGGACCATCACCTAATTATGATTAGGTCTTACGTGGTCTGACTTAATCAACGTTGGAGCACAGAGCTAACATAACCTTCACCTTTTACCATTGTAAGTAAAAGACAAAGGTCACATGAACTCTGAGCGAAAAGAAACAAACCCAAGTGTGTTTTTAACTCTACAAGCTTCATCGCCATGATTTCAAAGGGATCTTGGCTTCATCGCCATGATTTAAAAGAGATATGGCTTCACCGCCGTGGTTTAAAATAGATTAAGCTTCATCTCCATGATCTTTCTCGACTTCAACATCCTATTTTTACAGTCCGGCTTCATCACCGTTATTTGCGAAAGTTCGGCTTCGTCGCCATGATTTAAGGGGATTCGGCTCCCTTACCATGATTTCTTACGACTTCAGCTGTAATGCCCCACTTTTCCTATTAGAATTTTCGCGTATTAAAAATTTCGAGTTGATTAATTTCCACTCATGAATGGAAGATCAATTAGCAAATTGATAATATTAATTTCTAGATGGATCTATTTTATTTAAAGTGACTATGATTCTAGCTTAGTAGATGATAATACTACTATATATATATTAATTATATATATGGATGTATGGTAATAGGTAAGTGGTTGGTTAAATGAAACCAAAATATGATAGTACAGCTGCCCTATGCCAATTGAAATAATGAAACGGTGAAATGATGACATTTTGCCATCAAAGCTGTCATGATATAATAACATGTAGACGTGTGCAACTTAAACAATTAATTAAAGAATTCAGGAGGGTACAATTGGACTACAGTACACAAGGTAGACTATGAATATAGTTTACACAATAGGATTGAGACCTAAATATTACATAGGGAAATGTGAGATTTAGTCAGATTGCAATTGCAATCTGTGCATCAAGCTCGAGATTGACGGAAGCAACTTAAGTCGATCACTCCTATACCCTGCAACCTGTAAACATATAGACTGTAAACATATAGACAGATGGTTAAAGTAGGACCCTCTTTATCTCTATATAAAGAGTAAATATTAAGACTTAAATTCACCCCCATTTAACTCTCATGAAGTAGATTAGAGAGAAGCACAGATTGTGTATCAAAGAGAAGAAGATATAGTTGAAGCTTTAAAGGTAATACCGCAACCTCAACCTCAACCTCTAGAAATTAATGATCTTGCTCATGTCTTCTCAACATCTAGCTCATAAGTCTTTTATAAGCTTCATAACTCCACTCCATCCTCTAAATTTTAGAACCTACCTACGAGACACAACATGTTGAACTTAGACTTTTCGAAATGGTGTGTTAGGAATCTACATGAACTTAACATACTTTAGAACTAAAGATCTCACACAAGAATCATTACAGTATAACAACGGACAACATTTATCATATATGCTTGAACACAAAGTCTTAAGTTAACACTACTACAAAAACGCTAATAGACAAGGGTTTTTAACCCTTGTCGTAGCTTGTCGAAAGTGGTGTTGTCGTATATTCTCGCTCGTAGACAACGGTAATATAACCGTTGTCGTAAATATTTACAACAACGGCTAAGACAAGGGTTTCTGGAACCGTTGTTGTATTTAAAAAAAATTCGCTCATAGACAACGGTTCTTAAAACCGTTGTCGTAGGTCTTGTAAAAAATTCACCTATAGACAACGCTTCTTAGGACCCTTGTTGTCGTAGGTTCTTAAAACCGTTGTCGTTGAGTTATAAGACAACATTATATTTTTGAACCTATTGCTAAAACTAATAAAATAAATATTAAATTGAAATGAAAACATCAAATACGTAAATATTTAAAATTAAATTACTAATATAAATAATTTAACATAAAAGCATATTGCAATATTCAAGTTTAATCCTAAAAATACCATAGCAAGCTCAAATATAATACTTCAAGTTTGAATGCCTACATGGTCCCAAACATAAATAAACCTAAAATTACCAAAAGCTACAATACAATATACTCCTGAACCAATTCAGCCCACTCCTTACGCACTTCATCAATTTCCACAGGAGAGTAATTCCCCTTTTCTTCAATAAACTGTGAAGTTAAAAATATATATTAGATAATCTTTAAAATATACTACTACATAATGTTTTGGAACGTACTAAGACAAAGCTTATTAATACATGATGTTGATCAAAGTTAGAATACAATCATAAGGACCACAATGCGTATGCAGCTATGCATGTTTTTCTCTACACTACTGTTCATACTTTAATTACATTACGTACATAGATTCATATAGCTAAGCTAGGGATATATATGATATATACATACATATACTGGCAGTGATACAATTCCGCTAGGCCCATTCTTGGTCCCGCCACTTTGAATAAGCTTAAATTATGACATTAATTTTAAAGAAAACTATTACTTACCAATGATTGTAGCAAACTAATCATCACAGTCGAATCAAACTGAACTATTTCTCTCATGTATTTCATCACGTAGTAACCACACTGTAAACTGTCTGGTTGTTTAGGAGCCTACATTAAAATCGGGCAGTTAATAATTTTTAACTCTTTATCCACACTTGTTACTTATTTCAAACATACCTTAATTATTTTCCAGGTAAGTGTCTTCTTCCCTTTCCTTTGCGTCTTCGCATTGAACATCTTGAAGGCCCTTCAGATATGATCATTGATCGGCTTAATGTTAGTTTTTTTGAGGGATAATGCTCAGAAACTGAATAAAATCAAGGAAAGAAAGAAGGGAAAATGATACCTTTCGAAAAAAAAAAGACCACAGTAAAGATAACAAAAAATCACATCTACTAATTACTTAGAAATCTGAAAGCATATTTTCCCAAGTTACAAAATATTCATAGAAACAGTTCAGTGAAAGAGATGCATTAACAAATAATATATGGCAACTACTTATTGTAAGTTTAGTCTCTACTTATTTATGGAAAGCCCATCCATGTTCCAGGTACTGTAAGTAGGAGGCAAAGAAACCAGAAGCAACAATATATGATGGTTGAAAACTTACAATTGAACCACTTGTTGCCAAGTATTATCTGAAATGCGAGAGTAAAGGGGATCCAACAAACCAATCTCCTCCTTGTTAGGATCGATAACCGTAAGAATCCAGTGCTCACTGCATATACATACAAGATTAGATTCAAGTACTTCTCAAGTTCAATTCAATAATAGTATTCAATGATGGCAAATTTCATACCCCACGTTACATGGAACCAACACAATTTGATTGGGCAATGTACCATCAAGCCCTATTGCCAATGCACGTGCTCTTTGTTCTATTCCATTCTGGATAGTATTCTTATCTTTTCTCGTGGTTGGCATATACCCTACATTAAAAGGATCAACAAATCGAAATTTGTCGATCTTTCCTAAACTCCCCAGCCTCTTATATGTTAGTCAACCACTCATCTATGGGATTCAAAGTTCCAAACGTAAATACAATAACAACCAAATCACAACTTCTATGCAAAGATGTTCCTAAAAGCTGAGGTACTTAACAAAAATACAAGTAGAGAAACATATTTGTCCAAAGTTGTTGAATAGTGCAGCAAGCTAAACTTCAATGCTCCTAAAACTAAAAGGGATGAAACTCATCAAGATATGATAAAAGAAGTATCTAACCTTTTTTTAGGAGATGAGAGATGATCGAAGCCTGCAAGAATTGATGAGTGAAAAGGAGGGCAAAAAGATCAGCAGATTCGATCAATACGTAAAGCTCGAACCATGCCAGCATGCTGACAAATAGAAGCTCAACACAACAGAAACAAGAAAACCAAAATATATGCATATTTATATTTATTCTCAATAACACAACACACACATTTAGCATTAGTAGCTTGAGGATTTATTTCTTCATTTGAGATTGAATAATGCTATAAAAATTATAGTATTTGCTCTCTATTGCAAGTATGAGGCCCCATCAACATCATGTATAGTTATTTAGATATGGTCAATCAGCAAATAGATCATCAAATCAACAAACTTCATATCTCAAAAACTATATCACTAGGCGAAACCAACTTCACCTACAAACAAACTTCATATCTCAAAAACAGAAACCTCTCATTGGGGCATTTCGTCGAACACTTATTGATAAAACCCAAAGAAAAACACATTTTTCCTCACATTTGCGAGGCGGGCAGGACGATCGGGTACTTGGATATCCTTCGAATTCGAACTCAATTGGTTCTCCCTCTTTCGAAGCTTGAATAAAAAATTATTCCATCAGTCAAATTTCCTAGCAAATGCCATTATAAGAAATCAATAGAGCATATAAGATACTAGTAATCTTGTTTCCAATCATATACCAGTAGAAAAAATAAATTAATTTACAATAATATTCATAAAACATGAATAGATGCATTAAAACAAATGCAAAACATGATTTATATAAGGCTATACTAAAGTGGGTCTTATAATGTAATAGTTAGAACTACACTCACGTTTGCTATCCTATCATATGACATGTTTTACAATGAAAATTTAAGGAGGATTCCCATTAGCTTTGAAAGATAACTGAGTGACTAATCTAACAAACAAGGATAACTTCCACAACATAACATTAAATTGTAGAAAATACTGACATCATAAAAATATATCACTCATTGGCTTATCAATATCCAACTAAGAAAAAGATGATCCAATATATCTTCTACCTGTTAAGGGAAAATTAAGAATGGGTTAGTAGTGTACTTTAACATTTTTACCTTTGTGAGCCTGAACTTAACAACTCTTAGGCTTGTACTGCAATCATAAGCAGGATTAATGTCACAAGGGTTAGAAGATACTTTAGACCAACGGAATGAGATAAATTTCATATACAAAAATAAATCTAAACAAGCTTATACACAAGAAATGTAACAACACACGGTCCTAACTGTATCAAATCAGGGACATGAAAATCACATCTGTGAAGCGTGAAAACTAGCTAGCTAGCTACTTAACTTAAATCAGTGTACATGAAAATCATAGGATTTACAAAAACATATCAACACTTTTGATTCATTAAACTGGGGTTACACTTACAGAGAAGAGAGTTTCTTCCAAATTATAGAGAAGAGAGTTAAACTGGGGTTAAATCAGTGTATATGTCTAAATTATAATTTTCTCAAGAAATTCCATTTCCACCTAAATTTATTAAAAGCGAGGAGTTACACTTACAGAAAAGAGAGTTTCTTCCAACTTCTCCATAGCTTCACTAAACCTCCCTTCCGATCGCAAACTCGGCTTCGACACTCTCCACACAGCTTCTCTAATCCCATTCACAAATTTATTATTACTCATACTTTTTTCAAGTTCCTTCACTCTCTCCCTCTCCCCTAACCCAGAACCCTCTCGATCAGACTTGAACGCTCTGCATGGCCGGATCCAAACCCTCCGACCCGCCTTCACACTGATCGGGTCCCACACAATACGTTGCCGGATAATTCTCCAGCACGGAGGCGGTTGGCCGGAGTGGTGGTGGCAATCGAGCGGTGGGAGGTGTAGATGCAGCTTGGCCACTGTCGCCATCGAGACAGAGAGAAGTGAAATTAGGTAATTGGGTGAGAAGGGAATCGGGAGAGAAGGTTTGTTAGAAGAAAATTTTAATTATATTATGGTCTTAATTTTATATAATAAGTAGTAATATACATGACACTCTATAGATGACATTTTATAAAAAACTATTATCTATAGTATTGATATACATAACACTTTAATTGAAATCGTCGTCTATAATAAAAGATGACACTCTATAGATGACATTTTTTAAGAGAAGCGTTATGTTAAATAAACACACGCTCATACATGACAGTTTTAAATAAAAACCTTCATCTATACAGTGTAATGTATGTATAAATTTCTTGTAGTGGTGGTAAGCTAGACTACGACAATGGTTTAACGACAAGGGTTCAAAATAGTGTTGTCATTGAGTACTGCAACAACGGGTATACCACAACGGTGTGAAAAAGCGTTGTCGCATGAATATAAGACAACGCTATAACAACAACGGCTAAAGAATACGTTGTCATATATATACGACAACACACCTACGACAACGGTATATAAAAACCGTTGTCTATGAGCGCATTTTCTCGCTCAAAGACAACGGTTTTGATTACGACAACGGTTTTTATGCCTACGACAACGCATTTTGTTAAAAACCCTTGTCATTCCAGTGTTGTCGTATGCCATTTTTCTTGTAGTGTAATAACCAACACATATAAAGGAACTGCACACGTAAAGAAGAAGAAAGCAAAACCAATAGACTTACCTAGAAATAGGAATTTCTCGTGGGGAAGGAACCACGGCAGGGCACGGTTGCTGTCCCAGCGGACAGCTCTAGCCATGAGACCTTCCGAACAACCCCAAACAACTCCGTATTGCCTAAATCAGCCTCGAACGGCCTCGAGCAGGCCCCGACAGGCTCTGGACAGCCCCGAAACAGCCCCGCACTATCCCGAATAGCCTCAAATCACTCCGAACAGTCTCGGACAGTACCATACAGCTCTGAACCCAGCCCGAAACACCTGAACAGCCCCGCACAAGCTTCGAACAGACCATGAATCACTTTGAATGGCTCCGAAACCGTTCTGAACCGTCCCAAACCAACCCCGAATCACCCCGAAACCAACCTGCGAATATAGAATCAAAACTGATAAAGTACACTTCTTCCAAATTATACAATAAGGGAATGAGACCGAATCTGCAAAATAGATTACTCCCAAAACACCCTATGGATCGATAAAACATAGTTTAAGCATGCATTTATAGTTACAATTTGATTCTTCCAAGACTGTAATCCAAAATAGGGAATTAAAATTTAGGCTTACCTAAAGCTTTCTTATAATCAAATTCTTTTGAAAACAATACATGCATGCTATAAAAAAAATAAGATCTTGAGAATGAAGAAGGAGAAAACTATAAAGATAGAAGGGAATAGGGAGCAGAGGGACAAGGAGAGGAACCTCATAGTCATAGTGAAGAGCTGAGATGCGATGACGGGGCAAGTGTGGCGGCGGGAAAGCTCCTGGTGATTCTGCCTGATTCAGTCACAAAGGAGTCCACCGGAGGCTGCTCCGCAACTGGTTGCACGACGCTGAGGGAGAGCTGTCGAACGCCGTGGAGGACGGAGAGCGGAGAGGCGGAGACAACAGGCGACAGGGTCTAAACCGCTGTTGTTGCGCCTGGGAGAGGGACAACTTGGTGGGGAGGCAGCGGCGAGGAGCTCGGGAAGGGCCTCTGGCGAGTCCAACCAAGGAAGAAGCGCCCGAGAGGGGTCTCGGTCGAGCAGAGAAGCGCCAGCGATGATCACCTCGCGGCTGCTCTGCGACTGCCGATTGCAACCTTCCCGTGGTTGCCTTGCGCCTTGAAGAGCGGCGGCGACGTGGCGGTGGGTAGAGCTGCGAATGGAAATTTCAGAGAGGGAGAGAAGGGATGAAGTGGCGTGAAGAAGAAAGAAGTGGAGGGGGCAGATGGTTCTAGAGGAAATGGAGAAGTGTCGGCTGTGGTGGGTGAAATAAGGGTTAGGTTAAGTTTAGATTAGTACTAAGTTAAGTTAGATTAACTTATGTTAATTATGGGTTTGAATTAATTGAAGGATTGGGCTGTTGATCATGTTTTATTATATGGGCTCAATTAAGTATTTTATGGGCTACGAGAATTAAAAAGGATGACCTAATTAACTTATATGTTGGGCCGAAAATGTGTTAAAACATGGGCTAACCCAATTTATATTATGGGCTAAATAAATTATTTAAATGGACTATTAATAATTCTATTAGATAGAATTTATTTAGTTGGACTAAGTCCAAGAATAATGTTATTAATTAATTTAGATAATTAATTTATAATCATCTAGCTAGATTTTAAATCTTAATAATTGATTTGATTATGAAGCATACTTAATATGTTAATTAAGAGTGTCCCAACCTATACGAATTTTATAAAAATTTTGATTTAAGAATCAAAATATTCAATTGAAACTCCTTCATTTATTTTGACCTAATAGTTATTAGTTGGGAGTAATAAATGAAATTAGAATCTAAGAAACATAGTTGATTTGAGATTAATTCAATACTGATCAAATAATAATCGAGTAAAGACCGAGAGTAATTCTCGAAATAATTAAGGATAATATTTCCTTACACTTAAAGAATATTAAATGCACTCAAAAATTGTATCTCACTTGAGATTTAATTAAAGGTTTCGACGAGAGGTCGGATCCGCACTGCGAAAACAAAGCCAATACCAGTCGAGACTATCCAAGTAGACTTTCTTACTCTATAAAATATGTGTGCGTGATTTCAGAAGAAAATATGTTAATTTCAAAATACTGTCTTGCCATAAATATTTTGATTTATGTATGATGCCTATCTGCTTAAATTTTAATCGAATTCGGGTCCCAGTAGATTGGAAATTTACTCGGACTAGTGTACACAAAGGACCGTGAGTCATCTTAGCGGGTTGGCCAGTCCAGTGTCCGTGTGAGGTGGCCACCTCCCCTGCACATAGAACTTCAGATATGGTGGATTACTAAAGAACTTAGACTGCAGTCGAACATAGGATTTCTCACGATAAATGATTTTGGTGAACATAGGTGCTTTAGAGACAAAATCCCTATGTTTCACTTATGATGGCTTGACAGTTATAATTGTATGAGTGCGATTTCGACACGTGTCTATTGAGTAATTTTGTACTCAGCCCTGCATGTATTTCTAAACGTGCAGGTTAGGAAGCGAAGAAGGAGGGGGGTGCTACGGCAGGCTTTTGTCGGTCTTTTAGCAGTTGACTCTTGGGGGTTTTACATATCCTCATACATGTAGAACTTTCTTCGATCCGAATAAATTCCGCTGCTAGTTGAAATTTCTTTGTAATAGACTCATGACTACAATCTTCTTAAATGTTTGTGACTATGTAATGAGCTTATGACTCATGTCTTTCCTATTTCGACTTCGTACGATGGATTTCTAAGCTAAGTTATGTGAAGGTTGTTCAATTCATCTTGATTCTACTCCCGTTTCTTCAATCCCTCCTTTAGTCATGGTTTCCCGGGTTCTACTATCCTTAGTAGAATGCGGTCGTGACATTAGCGTCAAGCGTTTAAGATCTGGCTTCATTGCCGTGATGTATTTATTCGCAACAAGACGTCGAGAAGAGGGAATTCGCCTCCTCTTCTCGGTCAAGTTTCCCACAGACGGTGCCAGTTGTTGGATTATGAATTAATCCACAAAAAATAATAAGAAAAAGAGTATGAAAGCTCTAAGAAGTTTGGAGATCATACCTCAAATATTGTGATAAAAAACAGTCGCAAGTAGTTGGGTCTTTATCTCTCCGGCAGAGCTTACAAAACCAGACCGGAGAATGGTTGGAGTTCTCCGAGGAGAGACTCTGACGCTCAAGTCAGCACGTTGTAGACTCGAGAGCATAATGTAATGAATGCAAGCGTATTGTGAACAAGTATCTAAAATGTAGCGCACCTCAAGAATGAAAATGGATGGGATATATATAGTGTAAGATATAAGGATAGAATAGTAACATTACATTGATAACTACCTTTGATTAATAGTACATGTTGTTGAAATCCTCTCCAATAGAATAATACCATGTCCGCAAGGGACCACCTGATCGTTGAAGTCCCTTTCGTTCGCATGGCAGCTTTGAAGGGTACAAGAGAAACAAAATCTGACATATGTCAGTCCTGGCCAGTTCATGCAATCCGCACTCCATCAAACCCGCAGAACTAAACCAAGTATGGGCTCGCTGACCGGGTTTGAGCTTATCCAACTAATAAAAAGCCCAATATGAAATATTCGTGGTCTGCTCCTCAAAGCTCATTAGCTCTGACTAGAGGATGTTAGGGTTTGTATACCTCAAAGCATACTTTATGCTTGGACGATGTATCAAATCTGATCTCAATTCCATTTTAATGAGAATAAATGTTTCCATCATTGGTTTGCTATATATTATTGTTATATATTGACTTACAAACAAGTCTATTTATTACAATTGTAGACTGTGTGGTGGATCGATGATCACAGAAGGTAACACAGTCGGTTCCTTTGTAATATAAAGTCACAGTCTAGACATACTTGGACAGTCTAGTCGGTAAAAGGCTGCGATATCATTTGATGCGAGAGCTGACCTTAGCCCGCTTAATAATGTCAGTATGTATAAGCGGATACACATGCTTTGCGTATACATATTGAGAGGTTTCACAGTTAGATAAGTTCTAAGGTGTTGATACTTAGAACGGGGTCTCAGAAATTAGTTCATTTCTTAATCTGTGACGATGACATTAGTATAGGCAGTTGATTGTATGCTGCTTTGATTCATCTACACTTGCGGGTTTTTCGTAACTCTAAATAGTGATGTCTTGGGCAGTAGTGATTGGCTTAGCCAGAAGTACTCGATTGTCAGTCGTGCAGAATCGCATCTCGGTGACACGAGTTGATTAAATCCGCGTGATGCATTTAGAAATATTTATTGCATAAAAAATTGGGTCGGTTGGGAATTTATCCCGTATGTAATAATTAAGGTGTGAACCGGATCACTCACGAATAAATATATTAATTAATTGTGAGTTGTCAGCAAACTCAATTAATTAATGGATTTAGAAAATCTTAAACGCGGGAAATAATTAATGACAAAAGGGTTACGTCTGTAATTCGAATGAATCAAGATGAGTTCAATATTTATCCTATAGTTGAGTCGATAAATATTTATAATAGAACTGTCTTTATTGCGTTTACATGGAGTAATTAATTGGAGAACAAATTAATTTAAATTAATTAATTAAAGTCTAAAGTTGGGCCAAACAATTAATTAAATTCAATTTGGCACAAAGGAGACTTGAAAATTAATTTAATCAAATTATGGAGTTGTCCAAGCCCATATTAATTTTAATATAATTCAAATTTGAATTTGATTTATAATTGTAACTGCAAGAGATAAAGGTGGGGATATGGTTATATTATTTGAGATCTAATTCATTCTCCTTAAAAGGCCTATCCTAGCCCACAATGTCTATAAAGGAGCATAAAGAAGGAGCCGATTTCGCTCTCCTCCCTTCTTGAAATCGGCGCCCGTAATAGAGTTTTTAACTCTATTATTTTCAAAAATTTGGGAGTATTTCATGCTCTAATTTTTGGTCTTCTTTTCTCCTAAATTACTAGATAGATTCGCTCACACGATATTCTAGTAAGTAGACCGAGAATAGGATAGAAGTTCCTAGGGTTGGTGTAGTACCCCGAAATACTGTAGCTGTAATTAATGTATAATTAAATCTTAATTAGGGCATTGCATCCTTAAGAGATCATATTTATGAGATTAAGAAGATCTTGAAAGCTTTATTGTATAAATTAGAAGAAAGAATTTCGATTATTTTTTTAGGAAAGAAAATAGAACTTATTAATTCCATATTAGCGATAAAAGAGAGGGGCCGAGATAGAATAAATTCAGACGAAGCATACCCCTCAGAAGAGAAAATTTTTATCTATTAGATAATATAGAAAAATGGAATTAGAAATTTCATTAAGCTAGAAAACAGATAAAATAGAGAATAAAAATTTATTATTGCAATTTCGGCAATAATTAAATAAGTTTTCGGTTAAAATTCAGTTTGAGAATTCAACAGCTGTAGTAATACCTACAATTTATGCCCGATTTTATAATATATATAGAAGAGATTATTATGAAGATTTTACTAGAAAATATCGTTTTAGAAAGAATTTATTCAATTAGATTTATTCGGTATTTTAAAACTTGAATAAGTTATTCAAATGAACTCCAAATTACGAACGGTCTGAACCAGTGAATTCTAGATATCGAGATGAATCATCCAATATTAATATCTCGAATCACGAAAAACGAGGAGTCGGGACGTTCTAGAAGGTCCTAGAGATGTGTAGATGATTATTTTATTAATTAATTAATAAAATATCTTAACTTAAGACATAAGGACACTTATTTAATTATTTTTCATCATCTTCTACCTCATTTCTCCTTCATAATTTCGAGCTCCCCCTTCCTCCATAGACAAAGAGAGTTTCTCCTTCCATAATCAAATTTTAAGCTAGATTTGAGTTCAAATTTTGAAAAGAAGTGATCTTTGAGGTATTTATCCATCATCCTTACCTCTTTAATTTGTAGAAATGGAAGAAAGTTTATGTATTTATCTATGATAAACCATGTTTCATAATTCATGAGATATGATGTTAATTTTCAAATATGTTGTATGAAATGAATAGAATTTCATGAATTAGGTAATGTTTTGGAAAGAATTGCATAAGAAGATGGATAATTGGATTTGCCCTAAATCTTCTACATGAACCCTAATTTGATTTTGAAGAATATGCATGAATTTGCTTGAATTGAGTATAGATAAGTGTCATTAGGCATCAATAAACATGATTAGAGTAAGAAATTAGAGCAAAATCCAAATCCCCTAAAACATGTGCAATGGCCGAAAATGTAGGGAATTGATTCTATAAGATTTTGATTTTATTTGTGTAATTTGAGATCATATTTGAGTTCAATGATATGAATAAAGCTTAGAATAATTTATGGGGAATTTTTCATGCACTAGAATTGGATTTTTAAAAATCTAAGAGTTAATGAAGTTCATAGTTTACATATATGTTGGTGGTAATTTGCTTAGATGATGATGAATAGGAGTTAATTAGATGATAATAAGCATAGATAAATTAAGAGATTGAAGATAGAATTATCATTTCATTGAGATTCATAAAATGTTTGGAGAAGGGGATGATCCAAAGATACATATAGAGGATTTAATTAGTTGATCTAAGATCATAGTTGAGATGAGGGAGGAATATGAAGTATAATGTAAATTTATTAGATTTAAAGAACCATGTATGTAGAAGTTGGAAAATTTAAGTGTAAATGAAGAATACATATTTCTTAAGTATTAGGTCTTAAATATGAAGTTAGGTATGTAGGTGAGCTTAGAATGCATAATTATGTGGAATTATAAGATTGTCTATAATGAAATAGATAAAGGATGCAATGACCCGAAAAAGAGTAAACCGATAGTAATTCAAGTTAAGATAAGGGATACTATGGAGTAATGTTTTTCTAATGTACTCCAAATTTATATATTTAAGGTGCAAGTGAAGTTGAAAGAAGAGGAACGGATCTCAAGAAAGAAGAAGGCGAGCCTTCGACTTATATAGAATAAGTCAGTCAGGTGGGCATATTTTCTTTTAAAGTGTGCATGCTATTTATGCAATGTTTGATTATGCATGTGATTTTAAAAGATGTGACTTGCATGTTTAAAGCATGATACATATTGCCTATCTACGAGAGAATTACGATATCGGCCCTATGCCGGACGAGCTGCCGGTAAGGGTTTGTGTACACATATGTGACCGTGAGCCGGTGAGCGGACTGGCCGGTCATAGTGTTGAAGGGGAGGCCTACCTTTCAACACAAGAAGTGCGTAGATATGGTGTATTTGAATGATTTTGTCTGCAGACATCAGCATGATTTACTTATGTTACAGTTGAGCATGAGAATGTTTCATTTTTTTTAAAGTAAGAATTTGCAAGTCACAAGAGCATGTTTTTAAAAGTCTTGGCAACGTGCCCACTGAGTACACATCGTACTCATGCCTTGCATATCCATTTAAATGTGCAGGTTGAGCAGCGGAGATGGAGATGGAGTTGAATGCTGGTTTTGGGCTTGTTATTCCCTTGCTTTGTTCATATATGTATTTAGTTGGTTGGAGTAGTGTTGTTATACTTTTGATCATCCACTCTTGATGTTGAACAAACTTGGTACCTTGTTGTTTCTAAAATGGAAGTTGCATGCCAATACAATACTTTGGATTAGTCTATGAAGTTCATGTTGAGATGTTTTCTTTGGTGAATCATTGAATTCGATCTATTTCCCTTTAGTTTGAGTTCTTTCCTTGATGAATTGAGTCCCAAGTTATGAAATTGTCCGTATGATTGCTTTGGCCAAAACAGGGCAGCCTCTGTTTTTTCTCTTTTCTGTACGTTTCATTTATCTGAACCTCTGAAATTTTTATACCATCTTAAAGATATTTTCGTTACCTTTCTAACGCTTCTTTCGGATCCAAATTCGGAGTTCGGATGAGAAAGTTATAGGCTTTTGAAGTTTAAGTGTCAAATCTGTTGGAATTTCCTGCGAAAATTTGATATACTTTATCCTGAGTTTAAACCTTGTTTCCAAGAGTACAGTAAGTTAACCGAGTCATGGTCTAATTGCTTAACTAAGAGGGTTAAGAAATTGGGCTGTGACAGTTTGATTCGGTGGAGATTTAAGAAGGAGATTCGAACGGCGTGGATTGCGGTTTAATAGCTAAAGATTCAAATCGTTTCTCCACAAGCGGGAGATTTGCGTAGGAGAAATTATAATATATTTATTTATGCATTTATATTCTCCTATGTGTTTTAAGAATTAATTATCCATGTGATTAATTAAACTTGTATATCCTACAGTTTCGTGAACCCCTCATACGGGTTCTATCAGAGGAGACAATCATTTTATAAATGAGTTATGTCATGGCAAACCTCAACGCTTATTTATTTATCCTTACTTTAGCTACCAGAGCTTGCGCCAATTCCTCCTTTTATTACTCTCTGTCTTTAAATAACTTAAACAACTTATAAGATAAGCTATGTTGATATTCATCCATATCAATAACGACACTAATATGAATTTGGTAAATTTTAGTAACTGGAATTAGGATGAGTTGAGATTCTTTTTACCTTGAGAATAATATTGTCTCTTGGTTCATTAGAAAACAAATTAGTGTGTTACTTTCAACCGCCGGTAGTTTGTTGAAAATAGAATTTTATTTTATTTATTTAATAAATTTTTCCCATCTATTTTATAATATTTTATAGATGTGGTATATCTTGCCAAGATAGATTAAAAAAAAGTATGTATTATGATCCAGATTCGAAATCAATACGTATTTATCTTCATATTAATTCATTTCTATTTATAAAAAACATATTTAAAAAGAAAAATTAAACAATGTGTCAAGAACCAGATTTTCAGTCCTCTGCTCTACCAGCTGAGCTATCCCGACCATTTGCTCCAATCTAGCATCTCACCCTCATTTTATTAGATGACAGGAGTGGATGTCAATTAAAAGGACACGGGGTATTACAAAGTTTTCTCAAAGTCTTATAATTTCAATGTTATTCATTCATATCAGCATTCCTTGCTTCTCAATTACTTTGGTTTAAATAAATGCCAAGTGACTACTGTGTTGATAGTGATGATTTGATTGTGTACCATGATTAGGGATATCAGTTTGGGCCGAAAATGCGAGTTGACCCGAACACTAACCCGAAATTGAAGAGGGTTATGATTGATATTTCGCAACCCATATTCATTTTTGGACTATTCAAGCTGGACCGTTTGGATCATCGGGTTGGTCGAATGACCTGACCGAGTTACGGGCCAACCCATCGGGCTGCAACAAAATTAATATATATTATATATAATTATTTATCTAAACCTAATTTTCACTCCCTTGGTCCCCCACTATCTTTCGACTCTCTATCTATCTAAACATAACTTTTACTACTCTACTCCCCCATTTTGTCTATCTATCGCCACATCCACCCACCAGTTTAGCCACCAGCCCAAATGAAATCCACATCTAATTTCATGCATATTCAAATAAAAACTGTTTATATTTGCGAGTGTATTTCTTACGATAATTATCATGGTTGCATACCAACTATAAAATTTATAAAATCTTTTTAAAGAGACGATTCTTTTTTATAACAAATCATTCTACTGCATTTGATTAGATACTCGTGCTAATAATAAGTTGTTATACGAATTTTTCAAGACAACAATAAAAAATGGAGGAAGAAGAAAGAAACGGTAGAGAGGAGTGTGATTCAGTTATGCACAAATATCTTAATAGTAATTCACATAATAATATTTATTATTTATCACTTTTAAAATATGAATTCCTATTTTTTATTTGTTAAAATACAAAAAGTTTATTCTTTAATCTTCATGTTTAATCCGTTTTTAACAAAATAGAAGAGGCATTTTGCAATTTTGTCTTAATTTAATTTCATTAAAAATGATAAAACAATAAGAATTAAATAGATTTTAAAGTACATGACGCCAGCAGCGAATACAAATAGTAGTTGAAATATATTAAGCGAAATAAATCCGTTAAAATATCCGGATTGAATTGGTTTGGTGCGTACAGAAGAAAGAAGAGACATGGCTATGGCAGCGAAGACATCTTCCATTTTCTTCTCATCTTTCCCTCCAACTTATCTTCATCTCCCTTCCTCCAACAAATCTTTGCTTTCAATTACATTGGGCGCCTCCAAATCTTGCTTTCATTTGCAATCACTCAAATTCACACTTGACACTTCTTCCCATTTATCCAAAAAGTCTTGCTTTCACTTGCAATCAGCACCAGAAAGCCTCACAACTACTGTAGCGGAAGAAGAAGATGAAGAAGAAGTAGAAGAAGAAGGAAAAACCGAAAAATCTCGAAATCCCAATAACAGAAGGAAGCTGTTTGTGCTGAACCTGCCATGGTCCTTCTCCGTCGTTGATATCAAGACACTCTTCAGCGAATGCGGCGTCGTTTCAGACGTTGAGGTTAGAAGCAAGAAGTTTTTCGGATTTATATATATGTATATATATTTTTAATGATTTTATGTTTTGGGTAAATTTTGTTGAAGATTATCAAGCAGAAAAATGGGAAAAACAGAGGATTCGCCTTTGTTACAATGGCATCTGGTGATGAAGCAATTGCTGCTATCGACAAGCTTGATTCTTTTGTAAGTTTGAAAATCTCAAATTATGTGACTCGAATTGGTGAATTTTTTAATTATTTTTTGTTTGTCGAAGGTGGTTTTTTTGGGGAGTGCCTGAGATTTGCTATTTTTAATTTAGAATGACTAAGATAGTTTCGCATTGATGTTCCTGTGTAAATCTATATTAAAATGTAGATTTTGCGGTGTTTCGTTTGCTCGGAAAGAATTTGATGACCCATTGAGAACAATGAGAAGCAATAAGTAGTTCTGGTCATTGCCATTAGTCGATTGTACTTCTAGGAGGTGTTTACTTAGTAGAATATGATTGTTTACTTTAATCCCACTCTTCTAGGTGGAATACTTATCATGCATATCATCTCTTATTGGTACATTAATCAACGATTTTAAGATATCTTATGAGTTCAATCCTAATTATTATTACTAGATTAACCTATATTATTTCCTATCCACTTATCTTGAGTCCCCGATTTATAGTAAACACCCCCTTATAGTTTCTTTCTATATTGATAGTATCAAAACGCAGATTTTCATATGTCTTGTTTGCTCCGAAGTGAATTTGATGACCCATTGAGAAGTATTAAGTAGTTTTATTTATTGCCATTACCCCACTGTAGTTTCATTATTTCTTTTCAAATTGATCTGAGATATTCAGCACTTGCCTCTTGTTCTTCAGATAGTCCTATTTGCACATGTCACTTAGTATGAACTGATATCAACAGATTTGTTCTTCTACTTGATAGAATGCTATTGAGCCAAGCTCGATCCTCCTAAATCTTTCTTGCTTATTTGGAGTCGACTTAATATCTAGTATTGTGATATATTACCTCCATTTATATGTATCTGCTTGTCAATGAGAATAATTGGTACTTTATGACACTATGGGCTCATTCCTTGAAGAAATAAGTAAATTAAAATTGTTGCACTGCAATTTCAAGATTCAGGAAAAGTTGGACCTCATAAGATGATAAGTCAATACTTGATTGATCTAGTTGCTTTGGTAATTTGGTACATGGAAGTATCTGGACAGTTTCTAATCTGTATGATAAGGCGCTGAGCTTTAGATCGAACTATTTTTCATGTGTACAGCCGTACAGGTAGAGATACTGCTTTGAGTTCTTCAATTTTTCATGTAAACTTGCAAATTTACCCGCTGTTCATTTTAAGTTCAATATTTCATTATATACTTGTAAAAATATTTAACCGAATGAGTTTCTCAAAACATTATGATAGATATTGGAATCCATTAACAATAGTCTAGTCATTCGAGTTTCTAGGTACAACTTCTCCGCGTAAGTAACAGAATTTGTGCTCTTCCTTTTCTTGTTGATTTATTTAGTACTCATTTCTAAAATATCTTGGTACAAATAATTATTTGGACAGGAAGTGGCTGGCCGTATTATCAGAGTACAATTTGCTAAGAGATTCAAGAAACCAATCCGTGCTGCTGATCCCGTAACTCCTCCACCGGGAGACACCCGCCATAAGCTTTATGTATCCAATCTTGCATGGAAAGTGAGATCCAATCATCTCCGGGAATTGTTCTCGTCCAACTTCAGCCCTGTTTCAGCTAGAGTCGTATTCGATAGTCAACCTTCAGGAAGATCAGCTGGATATGGATTCGTATCTTTTGCGACAAAAGAGGAGGCAGAATCTGCAATTTCGGAATTAGATGGGAAGGTAAAAAAACACCTGTCTTATTGGCTCATTCCAATTCACAATTTACTTAATTGCTTTTCACTTTCCCAGATAATATTTTGCAGCAAAACGATTAATTTAATAGTTCCTTAAGATTTTAAACTAGTCATGTCTGCTTCAGTTACAAAGTTCACGGAGATTCTATTATAACTCAGTTACAAGATTAGTTTTTTGATTGTTCTTAGAGGAATATGTGCTTGAAGCCTTAATTTTGCAGTCTCATAAGGTAGTTATTTTATTAACTTAAAGAATCTTTTAGCTGTGATGTTCCATATTTTGGAGTATTTGATTAGATACCATTCCTAAAATTTATCAGCTCTTTCATGCAGTTAATAAGTAAAAGTGTATAATGATTATGCTATAAAGATGAAACTTTCAATTTTTGCGTTCTCTAGTTTATTTATTGATTATATTCTTTTCAGGAGTGTGAATTGCTCTGTTATTAATGTAGCTCTGAATTCATGTCGAAACATTGTTTCTTAGTGACCTTTTTTTTTAAAGATTAGAGTTAGTGGACAAAAGTTTTTCGTACAAATATTAAGTACACACTTTACTAAAATCCTTATAGATGCATGTTTCTGGATTCTAGCTATGTATGTCTATTAGGTCTTCTTTTTTCGTTGAAATAGTCGAGCTTCAGATGTCGAAATCCCTCCCTGATACAGTTCCTCATGTTTGCCCTTTGTTATCTTTTATGTGTTCACGGTCCGTTTTATCCGAATATGATTGGAAAATGAAGAAGTCCGATTATTCACCATCGTATTTTCTACGATTTTCCATATTATACTTTCTAGTTGAGAAAAATTGCTTTGCTATTGCTATTGCTACTTTGAGCATCAATGTTCTTTGCGTAGGATTTATTGGGGAGGCCAATTCGTCTAAAATTTAGTGAGAAAAGTTTTGATGCTTCTCAAGTGAATGAAGAAACAAACTCGGATGCTGTTGAAATTAAGGCAGAAGCTGGCGAACTACATCGTCAAGAGTCTTCTTGAGTTGGTACTAATGCAAATTATACTCTCCTGTTACTGAATTTCTTTAATTATTAACTTGTTAGCGCTTGTAAACATGAAATTATATGGAAATAGTCATTTGAAGATTCTGAGAAATTAAAAAAAATAAAATAAAATTGGCACATAGTTTTTAATAGCGCATATCGAGATTGCGCACTCTTGTGTAAACTTTTTGCGACGAGTCGCGATTTTCTATCAAAATTCGAACAGCGCTCGCGATTTGCGCTATTTTCAAGTCGCTCTTCACATAGAAGATCATGCTATCTGATTAACATAATATAATAGAATACAAAGAGCCTTTATCTGAGTAGAGCTTATGGTTAGAGACGAAATGAAAGCAAAGAGCAGTTAGAATTTTAAAGATTCTCCGGAGAAAAATAGAGATGTTTCTTACGTTTACCATAATATGTATATGTGGAAGTATGGACGTAATTTCATAGAGTCATTCAGTTCGAATGTTAGATGAAGAACATAAGCAAGATAAAAGAATGGGAAGACCTGAGATTTAGAAGATCATCCCATGAGTGATTTGGCATATTTGGATTCATATAGATAGCCACCTAGCAGCAGCAGCGATGATGATGACGATGATGGTGATGATGATAGATGTTTAATGTTTTTAGTAAAATTATATTTTAAATGGATCATTTATACTTGATAACATATAAAACTGTGAAAACTTTTACTACTCATGAAGTAGATATGTACGTTAAAGTGACATATAAATAATTTAAATGATTTTTTTCATACCCAATAAAGTGTAGACATCTAATATAAACAATTATGTTTTTAAGATAACGATAGAAATACAATCATATTATTAAATATATCATGTCCACGACAGTGAATAAGTTAAGTAGTACATATTCAATTAATAATAATTATTTGAATAATTACGAAGTTTAGACAATAACATATAGTTTAGGTTGAGAAAGAATAACAAACTTATTTTTTAAATTTACTTTGAAACAAGCATATATATATATATATATATAGAGGATGATTATAAGACATAATTAAAAATACATATGAACTATTCATATTTTTCATTCAATGAATATAATTAAACTATACCATAATTAATAAACCCTAGTTAGAAATAATAACAAATTTCCTTTTTTTTGGGATAAAATATTTTAAATAAGATATATAGTAAAATTATCTTTTAATCTGCACCATTGATCTAAATAATTCAACAGTCAAGATTTGGAAAGTCCATATGCAATTTTTCAGCAAAAGGATTACCTCTTTTTTCCACAATTTGGGTGAACTTGATGCATTAACTTATTAATTTAATAAAACTAGTTGGTAACCCGTCGAAATTCGACGGGATTTTAATATTATATAATTCAATAAAATAAAATATTGAAGAGATAATTTATTACTAATTAAATTTTTACATGAATCATAAAGATATATTTTAAAATGCATACAAATGTGTGAAATAATATATATAATTAAGAATTATAATATTTTTTTAAATCACTCAAAAAGAGTAGTATAAATCATAATATGTATCATCATAGCAATAAAAACAATCGAAATTTACCTCAAAACCAGGAATACTAATGAATGTTGTTACAGTATATCACTTCACAAATAAAGAAGATAATATACATTTTTAAATGCAAATATAGTAATAAAGATGAGCATACCTCTGGTTCATCAAAAACTTTGGTCCATATTTTGGTGGAGATGTTACGCAGATGTTTCGACTACTTAAATCCATTCTTGTGGGTCTTGTTCAACTAATTATGCATCGTGTGATTCTTCGACTTCGTCGAATTTATCTTCCTTTAGCTAGCTATAAGAGGTGGAGCAAAGATACAAATGTGGGAGATGAGAGAGTTGAGATATGCACTTTCGTGAATTATAAACATGTATAAAAAAGTAACAACTATTAATTAATAATTATTAGATAATATATTATTACCTGACAATTTGCTGAAAATTTCATCATACACTACAATATATGAAATCTTTTTCCTATATTTTTTTCCAGAAATAAGTTTTGCTTCAATAACGCGTTCCCCAAGTTCAGTGACGATCATCCTTGTACCATTGCAAAGCTCATTTGATGGATCGATATTTCTGAGAAGCACTATGATGCATCCTTCCTTCAGTTTGATTTCATGGCTTGGCAATCCTGAACATTTGATCGTATTTAGATATTCAACTGAGAACACTTCTTCATCCATATCAATTTTTCCATCTTCTTGGCAAATATTGTCTGAACTTAAGTATATCCTTTCTTGGGCGGAGATTAGAGACATGACATAATCATTGATTGTATCAACTATCTCATTAGTTGGTGCCAATATAGCTCTATCCTTAAACATTTCTTGATTTGAAAAATCTTGAAATAGGTCTGGGTATGTGTTATCTACTATTGCTGCAATAGGATTAGTTGCATCTCTTATTAGAATATCATCTGGCAACAACACATCAGCTTCTCCATCATGAGTACTTTCACCAATAGTACCATCTCCTATTTTGAGTATCCATTCAGCAAATTATTTAGTTTGTTCCGCATTAGAATCAGAAGCATTACCCTAAAATGAAATATACAAACATCAATATGACCGAAATACAAACATATAAACTCATTTAGGAGAATGCATGAAAAAAACAAAAAAAACACGACCTAATGAATAATGACAATAATTCAACATACATGATATTTTCAAACAATAAAACATATCCTCACAATGAAGAAAAATGATTAAAAGGTTCATTAATTAGAAAGTAAAGTACATGTAATCTCATGTTGTTAGTCAACTTAAGAACTTGACAGCTTTCCCAAAGTCGAGATGAACTGATAGATGCATGTACAATATCATGTCAATTTCCATTAGGAATTACCGGAAGTATTTGCCTAAAGTCACCGCCCAAAACAACCACCAAACGGTTTGTGTGCTCCATCTGTCGATTTCATAACATCCTTTAAGCTTCTATCAAGTGCTTCGAAGCAATATCTATGTGTCATTGGCGCCTCATCCCAAATAATGAGTTTTGTCTTCTCTAGCAATCCAACTAAATCATTATTTGAATTTATCTTGCTGCATGTGGAATTTTCGTGGCAGTCTAATGGTATACCGAATCTAGAGTGTGCAGTTCTTCCCCTAGGCAATAATAATGAAGCTATACCACTCGAGGCTACAGGAAGTACAATATCACCCCTACCACGTAAGGCCGAACATAATGTCTTCCATATATACGTCTTTCCAGTACCACCATATCCATATAAAAAGAAAAATCCACCACTACCATTATCAACTGCACTCATTATTTTATCATAAACTGATCTTTGTTCAGCTGTCAGAGATGAATATAGCTTAGCATACTCCTCTTTCATCTCCTCAATATTGTAAGACGTCTCTTCTAATATCAGTAGATTATCAGAATCAGATATGATAGTTTCGTTTGGTACAGGCATTCCAGAAAAATTGATTAAGCTGGTGGAGTTAGATTGAAGCAACTTTTCAATCTCAGCCAAGGTTAGATTATATAATTGATCTTTTGTCAATTGCAAATCTGTTAAAACTAAACAAATTTCTATTAAAAATATATAAAATTATTTGTGTAAACAATATATGTATCAATTGTCATCACATAATATCTCACGAGATGCAATAGAACACAAAGAGAAGAATGCAATGTTCCTATGTATTAATATAATCATTAATTATAAATGTGTTGATACTAAAAGATAAAAAGAGAAGATTAAAAGATAAAAAGAGAAGATTTCGTAATGTGAGAGTCATAATTTTTATTTTATCAAAATAAAGAACACAACTAATAATAATATACATATAAAAATAGTTTATTTCACAATAATAATCTCATGTCATTACCTTTTTCAAAAATATTATATATTATCTAAATATTATCTCATCAAATATAATGCATATTAAAAAATAATAAAAATACTTGGTTTGTTGAGATTCTTTTGCTTCATCAAAAGGATGTCGTGTGACATCAAGTTCCATGTTTGTTCTCACACTTTCTCGGGTCGGGACATACTATTCGAAAGGATTAACGTCGTAAAGTGGCGTCGTATGTAAGATCATGTTCCCCAAGAACTTGCTTCTTTGATTCCTTCTATGTACTCTTTGTCATCGTCTAACAAACCCATAGCATAGCATGCTTCCTTGTAACTTTCTTTTAGCTCGCCATTTACCATACGGAAATCATCATAACATGTTGCCCCTCTAATATGATTCAATAGAATCCTTAGATGATATATTTTATTTGTAGACGGAGTAACATGAAATATGCGTCCTATGGCGAAACCTTCTTCTCGTTTTTTCCATTTCTTTTCTGCTACATTCCAAACGTAGTGTAAGGGAAACTCAGTGTACAACCATTGTCGAGCTTCATGATTCCTCTTATTTTCTTCCATCCATTGTAGAAATTGTGATTCAGCAACTGTGTTCTTGACCATGACATTAGCAATGTAATCTCCTTCTCTAAATACGCATGTTTGCTCTCCTTCCAAATGAAAAGATAAACGTTCTACATGGGGGGTCCGATAGTGAATTGGGAACTCAAATATCCTCCACATAGCTTCACATGCTGAAATATATCTACAATCGATGTAATCCGTGATTTCATCACTATTTTTTGTAGTTATTATGGCACCTATCCTATCGCTAGCCTTAGTGATGTATAGGAATAGGTACTTGACAGATTGTCCTTGATTGCAATACTCAACGTTAATATGCGCGCGATACTTCATAATCAAGAACGGATTATAAGGAACCACATACCTATTATCAAGAAGAACTCCATTTTTGTTAACGGCGACGCCTATGTTTCTCCTCCTGTAGATTAGATATCCATTATCATCAACTTTTGTTCGATCACTATAACTCTTAGGATATCTTTTTGAACACTTGGAATTCACCGTGCAGGGAGAATGTATTCTTTCAAGTCCACAAGGACCGTGGATCATACAGTCGATGATGGCTTGGTGCAATTCAAGGTCCACTTTTTTGTCTGGAAGTTCTGCGCATATATAATCATCTATGTGTTGTATAAGATGATGTTGAGCCTCACGTTTTAAGAAAAGGATGATATGAGCATGCGGGAGTCCTTGCTTTTGAAATTCGATAGTTGCAACTACTGCGTGAAAATATCAAAAAGTTAGTAATTAAAATATTTTATTTATATATTATTATTAAATTTATAAGTCAATCTTTTATAAGTTATCATCCCTGCATATAATGTAAGTTAGTGATTTTCCTCTATTTAATTTAATTACGTCATCACAAATAAAAAAGAATGTTTCCTAGCAAATAACATAATTCTCGTATTGACATATAGATTAATGTAATTATGAGTGTACGTGTCATATAAGATGGCCTAATGGTTAACAAAGAATGTTTCTTAACAAATAATGTATTTAATATGACATGAAAACATATGCTCATGATTTACCATAAGTAAAGATAAATATTTAATTTAAAAATTATGAAAACTTACGTGCAGTGTGTTCGCCAAATATCCTCTCTTGCTTAAGATCCTTTATAAGCTCATCAAGTTTCATTTTGAATACTCGAACATATATATCTTGTCGGTCTTCGGGTCTTAATCCTTTTTTATTCATAAACCTAGTGATCTAGGGCCATTTTGGATTGCATGTAAACGTAATGAACAATGATGGATATCCTATCCACCTGCAAATAGCCATGGCATCTTGATAGTTTTAGATCATGTATCGCTTCCCTCCTGTGAATGATGACGATAATATGTAAGGTCTACCGAAAAATGTCGTGTCGCTGTTCCCTTTGGCTTTTAAATCATTCAGATTATTGTATCTTTCAGACCTAATAGTTGGTTGATTGCGGCGAATCCATTGTAGCCTTTGTGTTTCCATCATGGTATAACCGTCCACCATAAACTGTTGAAGTAATCGTCTTGCAAGAAGAAGTTGTTGCCCTTCATTTTCTCTGTCTTGTATTTCAAATGCTAAGAACTCTCTAAGCGTGAGTTTATTCCTTTTACTCATGTGTGTTGCGGCATGTGGGATATCTGAATAATACCCATCCTCTCCGTAAATGAATAGTAGTGGGTATTGTAGTGGAAGATATGAAGGTAGAAATTCATCGATACGCAAAAGTTGGCCTGACCTCTTCTGAATAATCAAGTCTCTCTTATTCGGTATTGACTCAAAATCTCCCACAATAAGAGCAGCAACTTCGGATGTGGTTGGCATATTGTATTCTCTTCCATCCCTTGATCTACTTCCTATTAGTCGGAGCTTTACATCGATTGATCTATCATGTGAAATTCGATCAGCAACCATTCTGAAAGTCTTCGCATAAGGATTGTAGATGTCTATCATTTGTTTAAGATCATCGATGATAGAAGGATCCAAGTCATTTGATTTACCTTCGCTGCAATACAATATAATTTATGATTAAATAACTTAATATAATTAAACTATATAAAAGCTAAAAATGTAAATAAAAGGAATATGTGTCACGCCCGCCCTCCGCTAAGGTAGCCAAAGTCGGGAAAACCGTGACTGGGGAAAGGAACATAAAAATAAAGGAAAAGAATGAGACTTGCAGGAAGAGAAATATCTGAATACTTAATATGAGTGTCTGCAGCGGAATTTGGATCAATTTCTAAATTTACATGTATGAAGACATGCAAACCCCCAAGAGTAACTACTAGATGAGTTCGACAAAATCTTCGCTTAGCACTTCCCCTTTTTCATCACAGCTCAACCTGCACATTTAGAAATACATGCAGGGCTGAATATAAAAGTACTCAGTAGACACATGCCAAATCGCACTCATACATATAATTGTCATTGCCATCTCAAAGTGAAACATAGGAATTTTATCTGAAAGTACCTATGTTCACTAAATTCTTTTCTTGAAAAATACTGAGTTCGACTGATCAGTCTAAGTTCTTTAGTAATCAAGCATATCTGTAATTTTTGTGTGCCGGGAAGGTGGCCACCTTCCACGGACACCTTGACCGGCCAACCCGCTAGATGACTCACGGTCCTTGTGTACACTAGTTCGAGTGGGGATGCTTACCCACTGGAACCCGAATTCGATTTCATAATCATAGCAGATATGTATCATACAAAACATAAAACATTTATGGCAAGACAATACTTGAAATATCAATTTCAATTCAAAAACTATTTGAAAAGAAATAACATAAATGCGGATAAACACGCATATTTTCTTTTAGTATAAGAAAGCCTACTTGGATCGTCTTGACTGACGACTGCTTCGTTCTCGAGCTGCGATCCTGACCTTTCGTCGTACCCTTTAAATAAATCTCGAGTGAGATAACATTTTCGAGTGCATCTAATTATATTCTCTAAGTGTAAGGAATTATTATCCTTTGTTATTTGAGAATTATTCTCGGGTCTTTTAACTCGGCTATTACTCGAGTTTCGGATTTAGATTCTAGGAGGGTCGTTCGATGATTTCTAATCAAACCATGTTTTGACTTTGATTAACATAATAAATTGGAAATAATTCCAATTGTATCGAATCAAACTTTAAAGTGACCATAACATCGTAAAGTTTTATAATCCGAAGACAAAACACATAAAATCATTTTACTCTATTTTTCACGAATTTTCAAAGTTAGATAAGTTTCCAGATTTTCGCCGGAATTGACAGTTTGCGCAACCATTTTGAAAAATTCATAACAAATCGAAAACACAACGAAACGGGGTGATTCAAGTTGGAGATTACTCCTAACTCGATCTAGTATTTTATTATGTTTAAAAATTCTATAAATTCTGTACTTAAAACGACGAGATAAAACGCGGGCAGAAACTGTCGCCCCTTTCTCTTTTTTTTAAACATGCACGATTAATTTCCGTAAATTCACATAATACTCGTATATAACCTACATACATGCTCGTCAATTCGATTCATCCGAGAAAAATCGAAAACATCTAAAACGACGAGCTCAAGTTAACTTCTCAAAACCTAACATGCTTAGATTTCATTGAAACTTAAAACACATGTTTATCTAACTCATACGAGCAACATTAATTCTCGACATTTTTCGATTCGGGCTCGAATAAAAAAAAATCGAAAAGGGCAGCCCCTTTTTTTCACTTTCAACAAGCTCCAAACATGAAAATAAAACCGTAGAAACGTAGGTAAGATCGAGGGCTACCTTTTTATCGGATTAGATTTCGAAGAAATCGAAAAAACGAGACGAACGGGACGAAAATCGGAGCAAAACTCCTCCATTTTCTCTTTTTTTTTTCACCCAATTCTCTGCTTCTTAAACTCACGTAAATAGCTTAAATTAGGGGTGACTTTTGTAGTCTTTTATAGGCCACAAGTTGCCCCTCAAAATATCTAAATATCCGGGGTCCAAATCGTCTTTTCGCCTCTTAGATATTTCGGTCCGATTCTTTGTTATTTATCTATCTCGGTTGAAACGAGAGTCAACACACTCGACTATCTTACTCATTAAAACATCTTCGTCTCTCGTGAACTAAAGTCGGGATTTGGCCCGATCGAATTGCACGTAAATCGAGAAAATGCTTATTTCTCGATTTCTTGATAAATATCAATTTAAAACTCCGTTTCTTCTGAAATTCATTTTATTAAACTTCTCGAGAATTTTCTCATTACTCGTGCTATCAAAATCGATAAATAGGAGTTTTTTTGATTTCTCGAGTTCTCAGTTTTACTATTCATCGGACGGCAAAAAATAAAAAGTTCAGCGTATGATCTGTATCGCGATAAAAGTGTATGTAAATTATCGTGCTTTGTCCATATCTCGTCTCGAACTTCAAAACCGGGCATTCGAATGAATCCCGTATTTGCTTTTGCTACCCGTTATAAAAGTATAAGCCGGTTCTCGAAAGAGCGGAGATTTGGTCTCCGTTTTCGCTGAAACTTGGCAGCAATCTTCAAAATAAAGTTTCTAATCCAAAAATTTTATTCTTGAGATTTTTAAACACATAAAAGCCCGGTATAAAATACTCAAGTGTTACATTCTATCCCCCTTAACATAAATTTCGTCCCGAAATTTGCTAATCTTAAGGGGTAACATTTCTGAAAACTATTCATTCAATAACTCTTGAAACTTCCGATCCAGAAATAGATACAGCTTTTTCTACATAACTCATATCGTCACCCAGGTCAATATCATTCTTCTCTTATCTCTCTTGCACTTCTTTAACATTCATTACGATTTATATAAATCGCTTTATTCCTTTCTTGGACCGTTTCTATTCCTTGCATTCTTTTATCACATTTATGCTCCGAAACGAATCCCGTCAAGCAACTTTATCACACTTGTACTCCGGAACGAATCCCGTCGAGTAACTTAACATACTTGTACTCCAGAACTAATCCCGTGGAGCACCTTTACACATTTGTACTCCGGAACGAATCCCGTCGAGCACCTTAACATACTTGTACTCCGGAACGAATCCTGTCGAGCACCTTAACACATTTGTACTCCGGAATGAATGCCGTCGAGCACCTTTATCGATGAACATTATATCATAACTTAGTGTATCTCTCTAACTGCGAGAAGATCTCACTCTAATCGTTTCTATTTTTCTTTCCAGAACTTTGACTCATAGTTCTGCGTCAACTGGGTTGCACATCCACTAAAGGATGGCAATTTCTCTGAGGTGGCGGCATAAGCGTAACCTCACTTTCATCATAAGGAACCTCATTCTTATCTTCATTCTAAACTTTATCCCTTCTTCGAAGTGGCGTACGGTAACATGGAGACAACCCACGTTACCACATACATACTTAATGTTAGCACTTACTATATGTCCTTAACATATAAAATCTCAAAACTGTAATAATGGTACTTAGATAGCCATATACCGAATACGTCTTAGTTCTGAAGGTTTAAGGAAATTTATTATGATAACTTATCAATCATGTGGGTCTATCATCTCTCATGATAACTTAAGCGAGGGTTGGACAAACTGTTTAGAGACAGACGTCAACCGATTAAATATTAAAAAGAAAGGAATGAACCCAACTGAATTTCAAAAAAATGCTGAGCTTTAGGGTCCGGAGACCAGAATGACAACTACTGAGATCTTCTTGATCACATGGGGTGATCAGGCCCATCACAATCACTTCTCAGTCATAAAGATACTTAGGTTCAGGGATAATATTTCAATGGTTGTCTTGACTAGAACTTCTTTTACCATAGAGTTTAGAAGGACCTCATATGACTACTTAATTGCATTAAGATTATAGAGTTCAACTCAATGATATAATTGATTACTGAAAGGAATTTAATGACTTGCATTTTTCGTGACAATACCCATGAACTGAATTGAATGAGCTGAACTGAATTGAACTTGAACTGAACTAAAACTTTCTATGTTCCACTGAACTGAAACTGAAACTGAAATTGAAACTGAAATTGAAATTGAACTGAAATTGAACTCCCTTATTCTCTACGTTCTACTGAAACTGAATCTCGCTTATTAAACTGAAACTGAAACTTGCTACTTGTGAACTGAACTCACGCATCGTTCGGGTTATAACTCTCTAAGAAATCTAGCGATAAATCAATAGCCGAATCGAATCTTCGTTGAGGTATACTACCGAATAAGGTGACCATAATTGTGTCACTAATCATATAATGTCATTCATTGAGATCATCTTGGTGTCACTGCTCCTTCGAGTCCTTCCTTCTTTGACCATATCTTTTAAGCTCTATTTGGATATGCAGTCCCATTTCTGCATATTCTCAGAGTCCCTCTCATTCTAATGTATTCCGGTTCATTCATCTTACTGAACATATATGTTCATTGGGATAATAGATAACCCCTACTAATCCATTGTTCTATATTCTTTTACACTTGTGATAATGCATCTTAGATTACATTTGACTAATCTCTCTTTTGGAAACTACTACCTTAGAAAAGTTCGAAAGCTTTCTAAGTTCTCATTCTTTCTCGTCATTCACTATTCTTCCTTGGAAATAATCATAGATCTAAGGTAAGTCTATGTTTTTTGAGGAATCATATTCATCTTGATTTTCTTTATCATACTCTACTGGAAATTTATTTCCAGTGCTTTTCTTTAACTCTTATCATCATTCATAAATGTCATAGCTTACATTTAAAAAAAAATATTCCTTCTTTCATAATCCTCATTCCTCATTGAAACAGAGTTTCAAATCACATTTATACTCATTCATACTCATTCATACTTTTCATTTCTCATTGAAACACAGTTTCAAAGCTTACTCATGAACTGAACTCATTGAAACAAAGTTTCAAAATTTACTCATATTGTCCTCTTCTTTTCTCATTGAAACCAAGTTTCAAACTCAATTATATTATCCTCTTCTTTTCTCTTCTTTTATTTGAGCAGCTAAGGTCCTACTTCTCAAGTCAGGTTTCAAAATCATCTCTCCTTGATGAATAACGTGCTTTGGCTCAAACACGTATTTTCTAAGTTATGACATATGGAAAACGTTGTAACTTTTCCAAAACTAAGTGGTAAGACTAATCTATATGCCATTGGACATATTCTTTTCAAGAATTTCGTACAATCCAATAAAAAGAGGTCTAAATTTTCCTTTAACATCACATATGATTAATCCTTTAGAAGGAGAAACCTTTAAGAAAACTTTATCTCATATTTTAAATTGTAGCTCGGTTCTACGAGTGTTAGCATAAGACTTATGTCTAATATGAGCTTATTTGATTTTTTTTTCTAATTTGTCTAACAATCTCAGTCATCTCGCTGACTGAGTCTGGGCCTACTATCATTCTTTCATCAACCTCGTCTGAATAGAGTAGTGATCTACATTTTTTTCCATATAGTGCTTCATATGGAGCCATCTCTATTGTCGCCTGATAGCTATTGTTGTAGGCAAACTTGATTAATGGTAGTATCGCTTCCCAACTTACACCTCTGTCGAGAACCATTGTTCTCAACATGTCTTATAGAGTATGAATGGTTCTCTCCGATTGTCCATCAGTTTGAGGTTGGAATGCAGTACTAAAAGTCAACCTTGTGCCTAATTCTTTCTGGATACTCATCCAGAATCTGGATGTAAACTTTAAGTATCGATCTGAGGTGATTGACACTGGTACGCCATGTAATCGTGTGATCTCACGAACATACAACTGAGCTAACTTGTCTGACCCATAAGTTATCATTATAGGTATAAAGTGAGCGCATTTTGTGAGACTATCTACGATTACCCCAAATGACAGTGTTTCCTTGTTTAAATCTGGGTAATCCGGTAGCAAAAATCCATAACAATATGCTCTTATTTCCATTCTGAAATTTCTAATGGTTGCAATTTTCCATAAAGTCATTGATGCAGTTGCCTTCACTTGTTGGCAAGTTAAACATTTCTCTAAGAATAATGCTATATCCATCTTAATACCGTCCCATTAGAATTTTTTTTTTTCCTTCAAATTCTGGTACATTTTCGTACTTCCTGGGTGGGCGGTATACAGTGTATCATGTGCTTCGCTCATGATCTCTTCTTTAAGTTCTGCACTATGTGGGACACATAGTCTTCCCTCAAGGTGATGACATTATCAACTTCTTCGTGATATCCTGTAGCATCATCCTTTCTCACTTTCAAATGTATCTTCTTAAAATTTTTATCATTCATTTGAGTATCTAAAATTCTATTTCTCAAGTAATGCTCTACTATCAAAGTGACAATAATTTTTTCCACTGTCTCGGTTGGTGGTAAAATTTTCAAGTTCATTAACTCAAACTCTTTTATGAGTTTATTCTCTTGGGTTAGAAGTAATGCAAGCTTTGAGGAAGTCTTACGACTTAAGGCATCAGCTACCACGTTAGCTTTTTTTGGGTGATAATTTATACCACAGTCTTAATCCTTCACTAATTCGAGCCACCCTCTCTATCTCATATTAAGGTCTTTCTGCTCGAAAAAGTACTTGAGACTCTTGTGATCTGTGAAAATTTCACACCGAACTCCATAGAGGTGGTGTCTCCAAATTTTCAGAGCATGCACAACAACAGCTAACTCCAGATCGTAAGTTGGGTAATTCAGTTCATGTGGTCATAGTTGTCGTGATGCATATGCTATGATTTTTCCTTCTTGCATCAATACACATCCTAATCCGTTCTTGGATGCATCCATATAGACTACATACTCTTTGTTGGGTTCTGGGATTGCCAGTATCGGAGCGGTAGTCAACTTTTCTCTCAAAAGCTGAAAACTGGCTTCACATTCTAGAGACCACTTAAACTTGATTCCTTTACGTAGTTGTTGTGTCATTGGTCCACTATCTTGGAGAATCCTTCGATGAATCTCCGATAGTATCTAGTTAATCCTAAGAATCTTCTGATTTCATTTGGAGTCGTTGGTGACTTCCATTCTTGTACAGCTTCTACCTTGATGGGGTCTACCTTGATTCCTTCAGATGACACAATGTGTCCAAGAACCATTACTTCACTAAGCCAAAATTCACACTTGCTGAATTTAACATAGAACCTCTCGTTTCGGAGGGTTTCTAAGGTGATTCTTAGATGTTTATCATGTTCTTCTTCATTCTTCGAGTAGATAAGAACATCATCTATAAAGACCAAGACAACTTGTTGAGGTAAGGGTGGAACACACGGTTCATCAGGTCCATGAACACTGCGGTGCATTGGTTAATCCAAAATGCATCACTATAAACTTATAGTGACCATACCTGGTTCGAAAGGCAGTCTTAGGAACATCTTCCGGTCGGATTTTCAGTTGGTGGTATCCTGATCTCAAATCTATCTTTGAGAAGACACTTGCTCCCTTAAGTGGATCATACAAGTCGTCAATCCTGGGTAAAGGATATCGGTTCTTGAGTGTCAGCTTGTTCAAGCCTTTGTAGTCTATGCACGTTCTTAGAATTCCATCCTTTTCTTTTTCATGAAAAGCACATGTGACACCTAAGGTGATACACTAGGACTGATAAAACCTAGGTCCAAAAGTTCTTGCTCGTGTCTACTTGTTCTGGAGCATATCGTGTCATATCATAGAACACTCGATCGTATTTTGTCACAGTCATCCTTTCTTGCTTCAGATTGTAAAATTCCATCTCCTTCTTCTTACGATAGCTCCTAGGGATATACTTGTCATATACTCCCGTCTTGATGTTTTCCCAGGTCAAGTTTGCTAGTTGTTCATGGGTCATAGTCTTTCTGTGTGTTTCCCACCATAAATCTGTTGATCCCATCTGTTGGAACGAAACGCACATCATGCATTCTTGATCCGTACAACGCAGAAAGTTAATGATGCGTTCTAGAGCTCATACCCAAACTTCCACTTTAGCTGGACTCCCATTCCGTTGAAAATAGGTGGGTTATGTCTTAAAAATAATTCTTCAATTCTATGTTCAGGCGGTGGGAGGGTGAGGTTACTTCTAGATTAACTTCATGTCTTTTATCAATGTTTCTAGAACCTTGATCTTTACCTCCGCCTCTTGGGCGTCCAACTCTCCTCAGTGGCATTCTACTGAGTTAACGTCTTATCTTATTAAGATATCTTCTTTACTATATAGATCCATATTCTTAAGTTCATAGCTCTATAGTGGAGTTATCCACTACCTTTCTATCATCTTCTTTTCCTTTGGCTTTTTCTCGATTGCTTCTCAAGCTTTTCCACCCTTCTTTGGGTTGTTCTTGTATCTGAGTGTTCTCGAAACTTTATGTAGTTGATTCTAAAATTTGGTACCTTTTTGTCTTATCATTTGTTGTCATCTTGACATGAATAAGACCACTAATTAAACTTTCTGAACATGCTTGATAATTTTGTAAGAAGAATTTGGTTTAAAACCAAAATTGCTTAAGAGTTTAGATCTATGACTCATCATCAAAGATGATAACTTCTTGAGGCTTCTAGTATCCTATACTTATCATTATAAAATTCTTGGGAAATCTAGATTTAAGATTTATTATTCAAAGATAATTAAATCTTTAATAACTGAGTTAATAATTTCATTCGGTTTAGATTCTACGGTAGAAACGATAACTTATCGGATCATAGCCGTGATCTTGATTCGTTATAAAAGAGAAGATCTCTCTCTTTTATTTTCTCGTAATTGGCCTTAGCCTTTGTTTTGGATATTCTCATTTTTCTGGTTCTTTTCGTTTCTTCTTTATTCAGATTGTTCTCGTTCTCGATTTCGAGTAGCTTGTAAAAGTTCTTCTAAGTTCTCGTCTAAGTTCTCTTTTCTAAAGGGAACATACATCTTAAAGTATTCTACGTTCATAGGAAAAATCTCTAACGTCATGACAATGATTATGACTCATCTTAAAAGAAACATTTAAACTTCAACTTTGAAAAGAATCGTTCTTACTGCTTTCACTTAAAAACTTCACTTCAAAACATCTTAAAAACTTTTCTCTTAGAGTATACTTTTTCTTCTTTCAATACTCAACTTCATACTAAAGAAATACGTATATTTCTTTAAAAATCTCAAACTTCAATTAGAAAGAAATACCTTCATTTCTTTATAAATCTTAAACTTTAAATGAAAAGAAATACATTCATTTCTTTTCAAATCTCAAACTTCAGCTAACAGGAACATGCTTATTCCTCTTCAAACATAAAACTTCAACTTCTTAAAATGTTTACCTCTTTCTGGTTGAGTGTGATGTGTTGGAGTGCTAAGCTTTTGGTCGACTCACTAAATTAGTCTAGTGAAACAATACTAGACTAAACTTGAAAAAGACTCTTGGGTTCAGAGCACAAGTTGCTCTGATACCACTCTATCACGCCCGCCCTCCGCTAAGGTAGCCAAAGTCGGAAAAACCGTGACTGGGGAAAGGAACATAAAAATAAAGGAAAAGAATGAAACTTGCACGAAGAGAAATATCTGAATACTTAATCTGAGTGTCTGCAGCGGAATTTGGATCAATTTCTAAATTTACATGTATGAAGACATGCAAACCCCCAAGAGTTACTACTAGATGAGTTCGACAAAATCTTCGCTTAGCACTTCCCCTTTTTCATCACAGCTCAACCTGCACATTTAGAAATACATGCAGGGCTGAGTACAAAAGTACTCAGTAGACACATGCCAAATCGCACTCATACATATATAATTGTCATTGCCATCTCAAAGTGAAACATAGGGCTTTTATCTGAAAGTACCTATGTTCACTAAATTCTTTTCTTGAAAAATCCTGAGTTCGACTGATCAGTCTAAGTTCTTTAGTAATCAAGCATATCTGTAATTTCTGTGTGCCGGGAAGGTGGCCACCTTCCACGGACACCTTGACCGGCCAACCCGCTAGATGACTCACGGTCCTTGTGTACACTAGTTCGAGTGGGGATGCTTACCCACTGGAACCCGAATTCGATTTCATAATCATAGCAGATATGTATCATACAAAACATAAAACATTTATGGCAAGACAATACTTGAAATATCAATTTCAATTCAAAAGCTATTTGAAAAGAAATAACATAAATGCGGATAAACACGCATATTTTCTTTTAGTATAAGAAAGCCTATTTGGATCGTCTTGACTGACGACTGCTTCGTTCTCGAACTGCGATCCTGACCTTTCGTCGTACCCTTTAAATAAATCTCGAGTGAGATAACATTTTCGAGTGCATCTAATTATATTCTCTAAGTGTAAGGAATTATTATCCTTTGTTATTTGAGAATTATTCTCGGGTCTTTTAACTCGGCTATTGCTCGAGTTTTGGATTTAGATTCTAGGAGGGTCGTTCAATGATTTCTAATCAAACCATGTTTTGACTTTGATTAAATACATAACTTCATGTTTGATCATTTCTCGGCACTCATGCTCGTCTAATATCAAAACATCTTTGAATATCATGAAACTTTAATACACTATAACGTAATGAACCTCTTTAGCTTAGCTGATTAAATAAGACTATCCTCGGTCCCTTGTGGACCCGACCCTTTGTGGGCCTACCCCTTGTGGGCCACATTAATAGCTCATACAAATGAAACAAAATGCAACAATGATTATAACCATGTAATCACTAAGCTTATTTTCAATTTTTTGCACACTTGACGGAAAAAATCCGATAAATTCACAACATGCTCAACACATGTTCAAGCTAAATGAACAGTTGACTTTGAAAAATCATAATAAATTGGAAATAATTACAATTGTATCGAATCAAACTTTAAAGTGACCATAACATCGTAAAGTTTTATAATCCGAAGACAAAACACATAAAATCATTTTACTCTGTTTTTCACGAATTTTCAAAGTTAGATAAATTTCCAGATATTCGCTGGAATTGGCAGTTTGCGCAACCATTTTGAAAAATTCATAACAAATCGAAAACACAACAAAACGGGGTGATTCAAGTTGGAGATTACTCCTAACTCGATCTAGTATTTTATTATGTTAAAAATTCTACATATTATGTACTTAAAACGATGAGAAAAAATACGGGCAGAAACTGTCGCCCCTTTCTCTTTTTTTTTTTAAACATGCACGATTAATTTCCGTAAATTCACATAATACTCGTATATAACCTACATACATTCTTGTCAATTCGATTCATCCGAGAAAAATCGAAAACATATAAAACGACGAGCTCAAGTTAACTTCTCAAAACCTAACATGCTTAGATTTCATTGAAACTTAAAACACATGTTTATCTAACTCATACGAGCAACATTAATTCTCGACATTTCTCGATTCGGGCTCGACTCGATAAAATCGAAAAGAGGGCAGCCCCTATTTCATTTTTTTTATCATGCTCAAAACTTGAAAATAAAACCGTAGAAACGTAGATAAGATCGAGGGCTACCTTTCTATCGGATTAGATTTCGAAGAAATCGGAAAAAATGAGACGAACGGGACGAGAATCGGAGCAAAACTCCTTAGCCTTTTCCTCCTTCTTGCTCACGTGAATAATGAAGAATGGGGGGTGACTTTATGGTCTTTTATAGGCCACAAGTTTCCCACCCAAAATATCTGAAGTATCCGTGGCAAAATCGTCTTTTCGCCTTTTAGATATTTTCGATTCGATTCTTTGTTATTTATCTATCTCGGTTGAAACGGGAATCAACACACTCGTCTTTCTTACTCATTAAAACATCTTCGTCTCTCGTGAACTAAAGTCAGGGTTTGGCCCGATCGAGTTGCACGTAAACCGAGAAAATGCTTGTTCCTCGATTTCTTGATAAATATTAATTAAAAACTCCGTTTCTTCTGAAATTCATTTTATTAAACTTCTCGAGAATTTTCTCATTACTCGTGCTATCGAAATCGATAAATAGGAGTTTTCTAGATTTCTCGAGTTCTCGGTTTTACTATTCACCGGACGGCGAAAAATAAAAAGTTCCGCGTATGGTCCGTATCGCGATAAAAGTGAAGAGTAAATTATCGCGCTTTGTCCATATCTCGTATCGAACTTCAAATCCGGGTATTCGAATGAATCCCGTATTTGCTATTGCTACCGGTTATAAAAGTATAAGCCGGTTCTCGAAAGAGCGAAGATTTGGTCTCTGTTTTCGCTGAAACTTGGCAACAATCTTCAAAATAAAGTTTATAATCCAAAAATTTTATTCTTGGGATTTTTAAACACATAAACCCGATATAAAATACTCGGGTGTTACAACAAACCACATGGAGCAATAAGACTCTTTACCCAATGCAGAAATACTATTCAGAATTTCCAACTAAGTAAAAGGGGAGTCTACTAACAATAGAGATCTGTCATAACTTCTATTTAAATAACAAAAACAAGAAAGGAGAAGAAAAAGGACTCTACAAATGGATGAAAAGAAAGGGAAAGAAGAGCTGCAGGCTAGCCTTCCTCGACTGGAACGTTGCCCAGGTGGGAGAAGTTTTTCTGCCACATATATCACCTGCAATAACAAGACAAAGGGTTAGATTTTCAACCAAGAAGATCATACTATATTAGTAATGAGCCAAGCATGGGAAAAAAAGGGTGGAAGGATAAAATTGTGAAAGAAGGACTGTAGACATACAAAAGAGATTGCTCGAGACATTGTCCTCTGCTCCCTCCTTTCTGCAGATTCATTTCTGTAGGTAGAACAAACCAACACACTTAATCTTAAGAGTAGAGACACACCACTACCCTAACATCCCCTCCTATAAATACCCAGACTTATCCTGCCTTCAAAAACTTTCCTTACAAAACACTTAATAGATTCAAACCTGTAGAGCACCCGAGAGAGGAAGAGGAAGGCTTGGAGAAGCCCTACTCAACCCAATAGTTACAACCGAGCTAGACAAATAAGTGGTTTAAGCTAGAACACTTAGAAGAAAGCAAGGAGAGGAGAAGGAGGACCTGACCAGATTCCAAAATATTAACTGCTGCCCTACAGGTAATTAACACCAGAACTTAACCATTATATAGTGTTGTTAGCCCTTAGAACTTACTTACTTAACTGCTCAATAAGTTCGAACAAGAAAGGGGAATTTCATGCTTTAGGTTCACATTATTTCAGCCTTGAGACGAGACTCTAGCTACTGTGACAAATATAGAACTCTTCCTTAACAAACTAGAACTCAATGCTCTTTAAATGCACTCAGAACATAGACCATATAGGAACTGCTCAATTTAGAATCTGAGTACACGAATGTGTACTTGATTTCACAAAATAGACAGGACTGTAAAGACCTTACTGAAACAAAACTCATGACACTATGAACCAAACTTTAACCATAATCAAGAGGTATGTAGAGCAAGTAGATTCCAAAGAACAAAGAACAGTAAAACAATAAGGAATTTAAAACATATACACGACAATAACGAAGAAAGGAAACTGAACTTCTCTGAAGGGCAATGGCGACTGGAGAGCTGTCACCGGCGAGCCTCTCCGTCGAGGGAGCAGGAAGAAACAATCCAGCCTTATCCCAACCCAAGCCCCAAACCCACGCCGTACAGTCCCTCCACCCCGAACCAAATACCTCATAACAAGTAAGAAAACGAATTCAAGTCAGTTGAGGAATGAAAACCAAAATCTGAATATCTAGAACCCTCGCCAGACTTTAACCTCCGATCACTAACATCACATAAGTCCGCAATTACGGTTTCAAAACCAAGAAATAAATTTATAAAAATATATACCCCAATCCAGAACCTAAGCAAGACTTAAAGGACATAATTGATAAATCAAATCAGAAACTTCATCATAAAAAGGAGAAAGCCAGATTAAAGAAATTAGAATAGTGATGTAAGGACTAAAAGAACCATTGAGGAGTGCCCAGAAAATAACTAAAATTTAAAGTTGAGAAAAATTTAGAGTTAAAGGAAGCAAAACCTTATCTTGGGTATCAGCAATCAAATTTCGACGAAATCCTTCGCTAGGTGGCGATGAGTGGGCGCAAGGACCAGGGCAGGCCTCGCCTCCACCGCATGCGAGGGGGGCAGAACCTGCCACGAACATTGCCCTTTGCGCGAGAAAGATTCGAAGTGGAGGAAATCGACTCCGAATGAAGGACACTTGCGACGAGAAGGCGACGCCGGAGAAAAGGGGAGGAAGCGCCGTAAAGAAGGGCGAGAGGTCACGACACACTGTCGCTGCAGAGGGAAGGAGGCGTAGTGAGGCGTGGGAGAATGAGATAGCTAGGGATTAGGGGGATGGAATAGTCTAGAACCCGGGCTGGGTTCATGGGCCGGGTCGTGGGGCGAGAATTAAATCCGTATGGGCCGGATTGTGGGCTCAGTCTAATAATCTACTTGGACTTAAGTTTAAGTTAGGATAGTTAATTGAATGGGCCAACTAAGCTAATTCACTGGGCTTATGATTATTAAGATTTGTGCTACAGCAAAATAAAACTATTTGGGCTTGAGTAAATTAATTAATGGGTTCACTGAATTAATTAAATGGGCTAATGGCATTTTAATAAATCAAGACTTATCTCAAGGGAGCTAAGTCCAAGAATAAAATTTTAAAGCTAAATTAGAAGGCTTAAATTATTAATTAGAAATTAATTTACCAAATTAGAATTTAATTGATTAATTAAAATTTAAATCATAAGAAATGATTAAATGATAAATCATGCTTATAGTGTGACAATTGAAATTTAGTTAGCCAAGTTAGAAATTATTTATCTCGATTACAAGATCAAGATATTAATTTAGAAATGTCCTTCGATTTATTTCACCCAATAATTAGTTAATTGGGTTAGTAAGTTTCTAAGCTATAGCTTGATTAGAAATCATCAAACAACACTCTAGAATTTTAACTCCTAAACTCGTATGATAATCGAGTTAACAGACCGAGAATAATTCTTGAGTTAGCTATGGATAATACTTCCTTATACATAGAAGTATTAGATATACTTAATAAAAGTATCTCACGCGAGATTTATTTAAAGGTTTCGACGAGAGGTCGGATCCGCATCTCGAGAACGAAGCAATCATCAGTCAAGACTACTCAAGTAGACTTTTCTCACTCTATAAAAATATGTGTGCATGTCTTCAAAATGAAACGAGATATTTTCAAAGCACTGTCTTGCCATAAATGTTTTTATTTATGTATGATGCCTATCTGTTTATTTATAATTGAATTCGGGTCCCAGTAGATTAGATATACTACTTGGACTAGTGTACACAGGACCGTGAGTCATCTAGATGTTGACCGGTCGAGTGTCTGTGGGAAGTGGCCACTTCCCCGGCACAAAGAAGCTTCAGATATGGTTGATTACAAAAGAACATAGACTGCGCAGTCGAACTTAGAATTTTCTCAAATAAATGCTTTTGTGTATATAGGTGCTTTAGAGACAAAAATCCCTATGTATCACTTAGAATGGCTCGACAGTTATATATGTACGTGTGCGATTTCGGCACGTGTCTACTGAGTACAATTTGTAAGCCCTGCATGTATTTCTAAACGTGCAGGTTAAGAACAAAGAAGATATGTGTGCTACGTTGGGCTTTTTGTCGGTCTCCTAGTAGCTGACTCTTAGGGGTTGTACGTGTCTTCATACACATAGGATTTCGTCTATGCAATCCTACATTTCCGTTGCTAGACCATTATGTAATAAGACCGAGATTTAAACTCTTTAATTCTGTACAAATCGTTATCAATTCATACTTTTTGCATAATCTATTGTACACTTAGATTACGTTTTTGGTCCACGTACATAACGATTTGTTACTTTATCTATTTAAAGGTATACATAACGGTTGTAAGCGTTATGTAATGTATTTTGTACGCTTTGTATTGTTAGTTTAGAAAACGCTTCATAGTCATATAGATAACCGTTGTTTGCCGTTATAAATGCTTGATATATATATATATATATATATATATATATATATTATTGTCTCTTTAGATTACACTTTTGGTCACTAAGATAACAGTTTTGTATCATTATCTTAACTATTCAAATTTCTTTTTTCATTCAATTTATATTTAAAAAAAAATAATTAATGATATAACGAAAGACACCAAATAATATCATATTAAACTTATTTAAAATATTTTCTACCATGCAAATATTCAACAAAAGTATATATATGCCAAATATAGCAAATGTGCTAGAAACAAAAGTATACTTGTTTTATAATTCATAGTTTGTCTTCACATTGCACCTAAATATGCCAAAATATCTTCCAACACTAATATCATCCATGAATCTCACAAAAAAAGTTCTTCTTCACATTGCACCTGAAAAGTTATATGAATGTGATTAAATAATAATCAAAAACAACTCAAAGATAAAAAAATTTGGAAACAACAATTCCACACTCACATAATCACAAATTCATACAAGAATCAATTTTACTTATTTTCAATAATTTTACATTCACGACGAACATCATTCAAACAAATAATTTTCCACTCTCCAAGTTAAAACTCAGAAATTGATAGAAGTTAAAAAGAAGAGAAGTCAATTTGATCCAAAGAGACAACATGCCTTACGTATATTATATATATGAAACACACACGGATGATAAAACATAAGAACCACAAATCATATTTAATGCAAGCAGGAGCAGTAGTACTGAAGCAAAAACGCAAAATCAAGGAAATTTTATGAAATAAATGAGTCGTGGTACATCTTTGCTTGAATTAGAATAACAAAAATTAATCAATCAATGAATTAACTATACCTGAAGTAAATAAAGGGGAGCGATGAGAAAATAAAAGAAGTGAATACTTTTTAAAGTAGTGAGAAGTATCTATATATTAACTATACCTGATATTAATCTTAGAAATAGTCATTTATGCCCTTTACTTCATCCTTCAGTAAGAAAAATAAAAATAATTAGAACCATACACATTGAAATACATAAGCTAATATTGACTACTACTATAATATATCATATTATATATCCTAAAAAATTTGAGTAAGTAAAACTGCTATTTGGGTAATAGTAGATCGCCTTACAAAGTGAAGGCTCTACATCAACGACCTTACGGCAAACTACAACCCTTAGAGATTCCGGAATGGAAATGGGAGCATATTGCCATGGACTTTGTTACAGGATTGCCCAGATCCAAAAGGGGAAACACTGCTATTTGGGTAATAGTAGATCGCCTTACAAAGTGCGCCCACTTTATACCTATAATAACAATTTATGGGTCAGATAAGTTGGCTCAATTGTACGTTCGCGAGATCATACGATTACATGGCGTACCTGTATCAATCACTTCGGACCGAGACTCGAAGTTTACATCCAGATTCTGGATGAGTCTCCAGAAGGAGTTAGGCACGAGATTAAATTTTAGTACCGCTTTCCACCCTCAAACCGATGGACAATTGGAGAGAACGATTCAAACCCTCGAAGACATGTTGAGAACGGTGGTTCTCGACAGAGGTGGAAGTTGGGAAGCGATACTACCCCTAATCGAATTTGCTTACAACAATAGCTACCAGGCAACCATAGAGATGGCCCCATATGAAGCACTTTATGGAAAGAAGTGTAGATCGCCACTCTATTGGGATGAAGTCAGAGAAAGAGCGATAACAGGCCCCGACTCAGTCAGCGAGATGATTGAAGTTGTTAGACAGATTAGAGAAAGGATCAAGGAAGCTCAGAGTAGACAAAAGTCTTATGCTGACGCCCGAAGGACCGAACTACAGTTTGGAATAGGAGATAAGGTTTTCTTGAAGGTATCTCCTTCCAAAGGGATAACCAGATTCGGTGTTAAAGGAAAGCTGAAGCCCCGTTTTGTTGGACCGTACGAGATTCTAGAAAGAATAGGCCCAGTGGCGTATAGACTAGCACGGCCACCAAGTTTCGAAAACGTTCATAACGTTTTCCATGTGTCGCAACTCAGAAAATACATGTTTGACCCGAAGCACGTTATCCATCAGGAAGAGATGATTTTGAAACTGGACCTGACTTACGAAGAAAGGCCCGAAGCCATACTGGATCAGAAAGTGCAGGAACTTAGAAATAAGTCCATTAAGTTGATTAAAGTACTATGGAAACATCACGGACAAAAAGAAGCTACTTGAGAGCTTGAAGATAAGATGAAAGAAAAATATCCCGAGCTATTTTACTAGAATGTACAAATTTCGGGACTAAATTTTTAATTAGAAGGGAAGAATGTAATGGCCCATAAAATTTCTTCTAATAATATCGTGTATCGAAAATCGAGATAATAAAATTTCGTCTTATAATTACTTTATTTGTCAATGAGCTAATTGATTTTGGTAACAATTGTTTACATGCACATTATAGTCTTTGTATTAGCATAGAAATTGTGTAAGTTCGTTTCGATGATGTGTTTAATTAAAGAAACGAACTAAAGGGTTAATTTCTAGTTTAAGTTCGAGGCGATAATTAAAATAAGTTATACAAGGATGAGACAAATACTTTATTGGTTATAATACTTAGTTAGATACTAATTATTGGTTGATAACGTAGATATGTTTTATTTTTCTTAAATGTCTCACTCGAATGAGAAATGAGATAATTGTTATGCTATGCTTTTAGTCGAGATACAATTTATTAATTAATCCCTTCCGGGTTTAATTAAGAGGGATTATTAGAATTAAATTTTGTAATTATAGAGTTGAATAATTAGATTTCATTACATCTTATTCATGATTCATCATCTATGGGAATAAGGAAAAGGAACACACACGTATAGTATTTTATTGCATAGGGTAAGTATATAAGTAAGTTATATGAATAGAAAAAAAAATGTACAGTAGGTCTAGATATATATATATAGTACTTGCTGCAGAAATAGAAAGGTGTGAAATAGTAGACTTTTGAGTCTGTTTTCAACCGAAGGAAATTCATTATGTTTCATAATACAATAAAGGCACTGTGGCTGCTACATATACCTCCAAAGCCCTATAGAATAGACATGAAATCACTAGCTAAATCTGAAATATTAATATAAGATACTAGAGTCTGCCCAGATCTTGTAAACATTAAGACAGACTCACTATTATGCAAATAAAGAAGGGTGAGGAAAGGAAAAAAAAAATAGAAGGAAGGGACGGGCAGCAGCAGCAGGAAAGATCAGGGACTGATCATCACTCCACCACCTTACTTTCGCATTACACCTGCAAGGGAGAAAGAAAGCAATCAAATTGAATGCTGCCCCAAAGTCAAGAGAGGCAGATATAGGTTAGATCAGGCTGAAAATACTTTATAGGAACTCAAGTGCCTGCAGTTATGTTAAGCTGGAAAAAAAAGAGGGGAAAGGATACACTACGTTGCAAACCAACCAAAGGGAGGAACACTCTCCCTTATATCCTACCTCAACACTCCTCACTTTCACTCCATTGAAACTATACAGCAACATTTCACCTCTCTAGAAAAAGCCCTTTTAGTCACCCCAAATTTAAGTTCCGGAAGCATCTAAAGTCATCCTAAATCCCAAAGACTTCTAAGGAGCCACTAAGGTAAACATAAGGTGTTAAGCCTTCAGATTTTACAGGTTTTAGCATTTGCCTAGATCAGATTTTTTCGTTTATTCTCAGAAGACAGCTTGAAGAACTCATAGCCGAATTCTAGAGTAAGAGTAAGCCCTCTTACTTATATTTAACTGTTAGGATGAAAAAGAGTTATATGTAGCCTGAAATCTTTTAAACACTGAAAAAGAAAACTAAGATTTTTACTTAAAGCCTTAAACTACTTCTTAAGGGTTAGCATATTGTCCACCTGAAGCAGAACACTTACTAGAGTATTAGTTAAATTTTAAGTTTCAGTGACTGATATTGCAGGCTTTAAACTTACGGTACGTACATGTTGATGAACTGTGAGGTTAGAACTATAATGAATTATGTTAGAACAACTTGTTTATTTTCTTTTTGATTGTCAGAATGCTAGCTCAGTAAGAAAAAAAAATTTAAGACAATTCAGAATTCATTTCTTAAAACCATTAACACCACCAACAAATAATGAGGATCTCAAAATGCATAAAAATAAACAGAAAGCAGAGTATTAACAGAATTAAGATTTGGACTTAGCTTATGAAAGACTGATCAACCCCAGACCCGGTAGAACACTCCCTCCTCGAGAAGAAACCGTGTCACCAGGGGTAAATCAACATGCAAAGGTTAAGAAACAATTCAGAATAATAGATAAGCCACAACAGAAAATAAAATTTAGATGAGGTTTTACCAAACTAGCCAGGAACTGAGAAGGGTGGGGGAGCATACCTGCGAGGAAGACGAAGCCACCGCTGTTCTACTAGGAACGCCGGTGAGCTCCTCGTGAAGGAAGAAGGAAGAGAGAACAGAGAGGCGTCGAGAGAGGGGAGGACGGCAGAGAAATCGTGGCAAGGAGGGAGGCAACGGAGGACAGAGGCGGAAGCGAGAAGACGAGAGAGAGGGGAGAGTCGGGTGTGTGAGCCGATTAGGGTTGAGTATGGTAAGAAGTGAGTATTACCGAAGGGTGGGGCGAATTCTTAGCATTAGGCCGAAGAATTCTTAGCATTGGGCTGAAGATTTCTTAACATTTGGGCCAAAACATTAGTAATCAAATGGGGCCCAATTTTAAATAGTTCTGGGCTTATTAAATCTCTTAGACTGGGCCAGAAGGGTTATTAAATTTTTAATTACCCCTTAATCATGGTCATGAAATTAATCTTGGGTTAAGTTAGTGATAAAAGGGTTTAGTTTTAAATAGTTAGATTCAATCCAATAATTTAGATCCATTAATCATGGATTTGTAATAATATTCTTAATGGCTATGAAAATTCTTAAATGGTATTAAAAAGATTAATACTAACCATTAGAGCTTTGATTAAGCATTTAAATTAGAATTTTTTTTTTTATCCGAGTAAGTTATCTGGAAAAATTATAATCCCCGTTATCAAGTTATTTCGAGTAAGTTATCTCGTTTAATTACAGTGCTTTAATTAGAATCAATTAGATAGAATGACTTAGAGGATATTATAAAGAAAATAGGTAATTTGATAATTACTAGGAACTCGATTTTAAATTAAGTAGTAATTAGAATAAATTCATGAAATAATAGCATATTATTTCATTTCGATTAGTTAAGACAAATTAATACTCACGAAGAGTATTTTCCTCTTAATCACGATTAAGGTTCAGCAAGAGGAAATTCCAGTCGATCTGCACCAGATTTTCGTTAGACGAAGAAGCATATCAGGTAGGCTTTCTTTTACAAATCAAATTGTATGCGTTGTACCAAATTGTTATTTTCGCTTTAGAAATGCTTAGAATTTTAAAATGCTATGAAGTATTGCATTGTCGAAAATATTTATATTTTGGTATGATGCGTATCTGTTGAACAATTAATCGATTTCGGGCCTTTAAAGATTTATATCTTTTAAGGCTAGTGTACACCCGAACTGTGAGTCATCTTAGCGGGTTGGCCGGTTCAGTGTTCGCGGAAAGTGGCCACTTTCCCGACACCCAGAATTACAGATATGTATGATTACTTCAGAACTTAGACTGCGCAGTCGAACTTTTAAGATCACAAAAATTTTAGTGACATAGGTTCTTTAACGACAAAAATCCCTATGTTGAACTGTGAATGACAATTGCAAATATAGTGTACGAATGTGATTTCGGCACGTGTTTACTGAGTACTTTCGTACTCAGCCCTGCATATATTTATAAATGTGCAGGTTAAGTCGTGATGACGAAGTGGAAGGCTCAGCGGTGGTTTTTTTTTTTTTTGTCAAACTCTTGTTGTTTTACTCTCGGTGATATATGTGTCGTCATACATGTAAATCCAGATATTGATCCAGTTTCCGCTGCCAGACTTATTTAAGCTTTAAGAACTAAACTGTTATTTTATTCGTGTCGAACCATGTGTTTCAGACTTGTACGCATTTTGTTCGTGTTTATAGATGTTGTTATAATCTCTTTTGACTTCGAACTTTGAAATTCCATTTATATATTTGGGTTTTCGTGACACCCAAACTCTATCGAAATCTACCTCTTTGTTGTACGTTTCACGTTTCATCCAAATATCAATGCTTTCGTTTCGTTTCTTTATCCGTATTTCCCTTTTAGTCACGTTTCATCGATTTTACTTAGAGAAGTGAAATGGGGACGTGACACTTACGCCTCGCTTCATTTAGTCAAAACGTCTTAACTACGCCTTAGGTTTTTCACAACATTGAAAGTAATATGTATGCAACGCTAACTAGCTGTTCTCCCCTCTTTAATTATATAGGTAGGTGTATATATATAGCAGGCAGGCAACATATGTATATCCAGATCGATATTTTCAATTAATTATTGTTTCCAAAGAGATATCAATATTGTTATTACTTATTATAGACTTGTTTTGTACTCCACTATATATCATTTTAGGTAGGAGGTAGATTGTGGCTGTTGCCTGGAGATTATATGGGTGATCTACAAATTCCATATCAAATCAACTCAAACTATAACTAGTACTACTATATATGGATGTTAAGACGAAATGCACAAGCCAACTAGCAAATATTTCAAATTTTTATATTTTTCATATTTAAAAGCACTCTTTTAAGCTATATAATTCATAAACGATGTCAACCCTAAATGAGAAATATGTGAGTCTGAGCTCTTGAGAAATATTTGGTTGCATTTGTTTGTTTTCCTTTTAGCCTTTTACTCTTAAGTTTCTATAAGATTCTGTCACATGACAAGAAAAAACTCACATCATCATAGAGCACATTAGAGTTTATACCTTGATTTCTTCAGCAAAATTGGCATATCCTTTACGAGAAATTCGATGATTGTAATAATTTTTTTCACCTTTCCCTTTTCAAATTCACTCAATGCCTGCAATGAGGTTATAACGTGATGTAATATGCATTTACGGTTGATAAATAATAACTACATTGATATCATCATTTACCTTGAATTGATCTGACATGCGACTGATTACAAACTCATTCAAGACATGTGGTCGAATGCCACTATCGGCAGGGGGCTGCTTCAGTTTTTCAGAATTATTTTTGTTGGGCTTGGTGAATTTGTTATATAGCATTGTTTTCCATGTTCTCCACTCTATACTTGCTGATTCCAAGCATTTAGATTTTCATTATTCCGGAACATTATAACTTGCCTAAAAAGAAATAAATTTATATCTTCATATCTTATCAACTAATAATGACATCAATTAAGAAACCTACAGAAAATGTACATCAACTAAGATTCCAACATTATAAAAACATATATATGATCACAAAATTATTGAATAGAAAATAAACACTTACTTTAACATATTCCCATATTAGGTCTTTAATGTCATTTGAAACTTCTCTCCAATTCATAATATTAACTTTGACATGCTCACGAGCAAGAAATCCAATGTAACTTTGCATTTCTGTTGCAACTCTTCCCACCGGCTGACCATGTGCATTAAAGTCAACATCCTCGATGATCCCTTTAGCCCTCCGTTTTGCAACTCTATTCAAACAAACCTTTCCTCTCTTCGCCTTGCTAGATATTGAACTTCTTGACGAAATTGTCGATTCATTATTTGCATTTGAAGACATCACTAAAAGCACATGTGACAATAAAATAACATGATTTATAAATTACCAGTATCTAACAAATATAAATGCAAACTATTTTCAAAATGAAAATCAAATACATAAAGAGAAGATAACATATATAAATAAAGAGAAGATAACATATATAAGATAAATATAGCAAAAATTTACACTTAGGAAAGGAGAAATAAATTATATTACACTTAGGAAAAGACACGATATGCCCTTCCGTTAATGTGTTTGTGCAGCAAGTTTCTATTGAAGGAGATATTAAAGCTCGTGAATTTGGAGTCATATTTGTAGAAACCAGTGCGCAAGCTGGGTTCAATATAAAGGTAACTATCTTATCTAGTTTCAATCAATATAAAGATGTGGCACTACTGGTTTGAAGGAACAGGGGAAACCTCTTCAAGGGGAAAAAAAGGGGAATTTTATGCAAAATGATCAATCGATAATTGAACAATAGCATTGGAAAGAAAGTTTCGGAAAACAAATAACAAAAATCACACTGATCATAGATTAATGCAGGCACAAAAAACCATATTTTCATTTACATAACATTAAACAATTCTAAAATGTTGTACACATGCTTGCAACGTTTTAAGCTCAAATAAATTAATAAGATTCTTCATATGAAATCTTTATCTACATATACACGACAAATAATTAATTACAGTATGAGATATCATCTACCCACACATGATAGTCATTGTTACTCAATAAAAAATTTAAAAGAAAACCGAAGAAATTAATCAATACAACAATCCAATAAACTTACCTTAGTTTTACTAGCAGGAAAAATATTAAGTCTCATGATGCGATAAAAATACTTCAATTCAGCTTCATGCTTTTGTTTTCCATTAAAGATCTACAGTCACAATGCTCAACTTTAACAAAAGAAGTTTTCTTAACGAGTGTTCGTGATAACGTGAAAATTGAGAAAATATGAAAATTCAGGTCTTCAATAAAGGATTTTCCATGCAGTTCAAAATACACCATGAAGTATCTATGAAAAATCAATGCATGAATATGTGAAATGGAAGTTTATATTCCTCTCTAATTTCAGAATATACTAGCCTATATTCTTTCTGACCTGTTAATCATGTCACAAGACACCAATGTCCAGTTGTTGATAAAAAAGATTAAAAGTTACACTCATAATCAAAGGAGTATCAGTTATATGTTTACCATGCGTGCAAGCAGATACAATATTCAAACTTCATTGTATAAAATTCATGATTAAGTTAATCTTTATTTTTTTGGGATTCATGATTACCGTTCCCCTATATCGAGTTGTATTATCTCCAAAGTGCATATGATTCATTTTGGTTTCATTATTATAGACATTGTCTTTGCATTGGTTAGTTGTTTGGTTTGTAAAAATGGCATAGTCAAAGTTATAGAGGAGATGTTACCCGATTTTCAAGGACAACTCTCTTATATAATGCACACGAACACAAGGCCCCCCTTTCTTCCCTGCTTCTTTTATCCCCGCCCAGTCACGCCCTTGGCGCGTGTGTCGTCCCTCGGGATTTGGGGCGTGACAGAGTGATATCAGTGTGCATGCAGCAGTCACTCCAACATGAACCTTAATGCACAACCTTACAAAATATTTTATTTATAAGCAGGTGACAATTCTAAAAGCAAAAGCTTAAACATGAGTTATAGCCAAAGACTACAACATGAGCTAATATGTGACTATAGCATGAGCTTGAGTAGTGACTCCAGCATTAAGGTTCCTGGGAATATTTTATATTCATGCTAAATCACGAACTACAACATGAGCTATAGCCGAAGACTCCAACAGTCACTTCCCCATTCTTAATCTTATTTATAAGCAGAACCTTACAAAATATTTTAAAGGCAAAAGGATAGCTAGCTATAGCTCATTCCAGCATGAGCTAATATGCAATGACATTTATAAGCAGATTTTAAATGAGACTATTCCCAGGAAAAGAAAGAAGCAGATATTTTTGTTCAAATTATTATAGCAAACTCAACAGTACTCATTACACAAGCATGAAATTAAGGGAAACAAATAGCCGAAGACTATTCACATCCACTACCACAAAAGAATATGGAAATCCTCATATCATATAGCTATTGATTTTTGGCGCTTCGAGTATTGCAAGATCGGTTCTTTCAACTGTAACGGTTAAAAAGCTCACCAAGTATTTTCTAACAAAAGAATGAAGTGTTCAAAGAAGGTTGGGAAACACGTATGAGTGGGAAGGTAAAGATAATGTAAGAGATGGAGGGTTTTTTAACATTACCTGTGAATAGATGAAGGGAGGAAGGGAGGTGGCAGAGAGCAGAGAGGCGTGGTGAATTGAAACGATGGAGAGCAGCGAGGCGTGGTGGTAGTGGCTGGGAGCTGAGCGGCGAAATTATGATAACGATAGAACTTGTTTGCGAAAGTAGGGTTTAGGAATTAGGAGAGAAATAAGGGTTGAGAAAGAAAAATACCGCCTAATGATGTAAGTGTACAGAAAATTCGAACATAGTTAATAAATAATATATCAAAAACTATTCAAGTTATTATAATAGTCTAGATGGTTGTGTTTGCTCATATATTTTTTAAAGACCAAGGTTCAATCCCTCTTGACAACATTATCATTTTTATAAATTGTGCTTTGTCTATATATATTATAAAATATAAATTTATTTTGTGATAAAATAAAAAAATGCATATACATAACGGTTCTTTATTAACAGCATTTCTTAACCGTTATACAACATATATATAACACTTCATATAGATAACAATTGTTACAAAACTGTTAACTATAATCATATATATAGATTACGATTTATTATAAACCGTTATCATTATTACAAATTACAGTAATATAGATAACACCAACTGTTACCTATTTGAAAAACACGCACATACATAACGGTATTTAAAAAATACCGTTATCTATGTACTGTTATCTATTTATAAATTTCTTGTAGTGCACTAAGCTTGACACACTTTCCTTATTGGGACGTCCCACTAAGTTTGACACATTCCAAAAATAGTAAAAGTTATATCTTCTAAAAGGTGTGGACCCTACCACCTTTATCACTTTTACACTACTTTATACACTCTCCTTAATAATCATGCCGAAAAAAAAAGGTGTCAAGCTTAGTGGGACGGAGGGAGTATAATTTACAACACGTATTATGATATAGGTTTAAGAGGTCAACTAATTGGTTGTGACATGGATACATGGATTTGAATTGGTTATAAATATAAATAAACAAAATCAAATAATTGACATGTACTCCCTACATCCGCAAAGAACTTGCACATTTAGATTTGACACGAGTTTTAACAAATTTAAATGTGTTGTGGGTGTAAGTGTCTCATACTATTTATCAATTAAATATGTGTATATGAGTGAAAGAAAAATTAGTGGTTGTTATTAAATTAATTAAATATGTTATGAGTATAATGACAGTCTCACATTATTTATAATTAAATATGTATTGTAAGTAATTAGAAAGCTAGTGATGGATCCAACAATATGAGTATAATTATTAAATAATAAAAGTGTACATATTTTTCTTGGAGGAAATAATAAATAGAAATGTGCAAGTTTTTCATAGACGAGTGAGTACTATTTGAGGTTCATATCGAATATTTTGATCCTTAAACCTAAACCCTACTAAGATATTTTTAGAGGAAACATATAATCACTAAATACAAGACAAAATTTTCTTTATATTCAATATATCATATGTTAGGGTTTGTATACATCAAAGCATTATTTATGCTTAGACGATGTATCAGACTTGTTTTCAACTGAACTTTAATGAGAATAAATGTTTTTATCATTGGTTTGTTATTTATTATTATTATATATATTGAATTGCAAACAAGTCCATATATTACAATTGTAGACTGTGTGGTGGATTGATAATCACGGAAGCTGGCACAGTTGGCTCCTTTCTAATATAAAGTCACAGTCTAGTCGGTAAAAGCTGCGATATCATTTCGATGCGACTGACCTTAGCTCGCAGAATGATGTCGGTATGTATAAGTGGATACACATGCTTTGTGTGTACATATTAAATGGTTTCACAGTGAGATAAGTTCTAACGTGCTGATACTTAGAACGAGGTCTCAGAAATTAATTTATTTCTTAATCTGTGACGATTACATTAGTATAAGTAGTCGATTATACACTTCCTTGATACATCTACGCTTGCGGGTTATTCGTGACTCTAAACGAGTGATGTCTTGGGTAGCAGTGATTGGCTTATCTAGAAGTACTCGATTGTCAGGCGTACAGAATCGCGTCTCGGTGACACGAGTTGATTAAATCCACGTGAGACGTTCATAAAGGTTTATTACATAAGAAATCCGGCCGGTTGGGAATTTATTTCATATGCAATATTAAAGGTCTGAACCTGATCACTCACGAATGAATATATTAATTAATTATGAGTTGTTAGCAAACTCAATTAATTAATGAATTTAGAAAATCTTAAATACGGGATATAATTAATGACAAAAGGGTTATGTCCGTAATTCGAGTGAATCAAGATGAGTTCAATATTTATCCTATAGTGGAGTGAATAAATATTTATTATAGAACTGCTATTTGTTGCATTTACAGGGAGTAATAAATTGGAGGACAATTTAATTTAAATTAATTAATTTAAGTCTAAAGGTGGGTCAACCAATTAATTAAATTCAATTGGGCCCAAAAGAAGACTTAAAAATTAATTTAATCTACTTATGGATTTGTCCAAGCCCATTTGAATTATAGTTGCAACTGCAAGAGATAAAGAGGGGATTATGGTTCTATTATTTGGGATTTAATTCATTCTCCTTGGAAACCCTATCCTAGCCCACAATGTCTATAAAATAGAGAATAAGAAGAGCCAATTTCTCTCTCCTACATTGAGAGAACCGGCGCCCTATCCTCCCCCACCCCCTCCCCCCCCAATAGAGTTTAATCTCTATTTTTTCGAAAAGTAAGAGTATTCTACGCTCTAATTTTCGGTCTTCTTATTCTCTAGATCTCTAGATAGATTCGCCCACACGATATTCTAGAAGGTAGATGGGTAATAGGATAGAATTTCTCAAGGTCAGTTTTGGTGGAGATTCAAGAAGGTAGATCCAACGATGGGTAATAGGATAGAATTTTAGTGAGCCCCTTATACGGGTTCCATCGTCATATATAAATAATAATAAAATTGTCGTATTTCTCATGATGTAATGAAAACTATGCTTGATATAAGGCTTATTCATGAAATTAGTATTACATATCGATACCCAAACTCATACATAGAGTTTGTTTGTTGATACACCACAAACACTTACAAGGTAGATTTTCCCGAAGCTAAACGCTTAGTCACCTCAAATGCATTTTCACAAATCTTTATGGACTGCTCACTCAGTTTTTTGAACTTAGTCTCATTTTGTGGAGGTGTAAAAATTTTGTCACATAATTGTGTTTGTTTTAAAGCAATGTACACTAAAGGAGGCATCTTCTTGTAATCACCAGATTTTAGCAAATCTTGGCATTTAATAAGAGAATTTATAGCTGAAGTATAAGCCGATCCACATTTTTTATACTTTTGATGGAGCTCTGGCTCTTGAATCGTCTGTATTTCACGTACATGAATTTCGTCGTACGTAAAGAACAAGAATGTTATGCTCGATTGAATCGTTTCACCAGCCTTGTTTTTTGGAGATGAAGGAGTGAGGCTGCAGTTATGCATGAGAATTAATGAAAGAAAAGTCAAGAGAAATAAGTTATATGTAGAAAACATTTTGTTTTAATAACCTCTAATATTTCATAAACTTGAATATTTTTAGTTCTTTATCGAGCTTTTTTATAGGTTGGAAATTGAAATTAATGATAAACAACTTTTGGTTTGTTATCATAATATATTTCCAAATTTTGCCTTAAATGTGTTTATTTTGTATATTAATTAATGACATTGTATTGTCGTTCATATTTATTCGATTATAGTCAACGACACCATCCTAAATCAAGAATCTAGTAATATAATTATACTAATCTATATACGACATAACTAAATAAACAAAATTTTAATAAGGTGCAAATAATATTCAATTAATATAATAATTTAATAAGGTGCAAGCAATATTTATACAATTAAGAGTTTAATCATATGTGAAATTATCAAATACATACATTCTTATTTATCCTAATTCACAAATTTTTAGAATTTTAAAATAATTTCAATCATATATAATCTTATTTTCATGTGTAAATGTGAAATTTATGCATATTTTATTTTTATGGATATCATATTAATATATTATATAATATTTCATATTTAATTATTATTTAAATGAGTATAAATAATAATTGTTTTATAATATATTAAGTTTATACTTTTATTTCTACAACGATTCGAAATTCTTGAAAATTGATAAGTTTTGGTTGGAAACTCGTGTATATTATTACTAAGTAATACAACCGATCATCATTATTTTTTATACGCGTACAATTAAATTATATTTTAATAAATGCATCTGTTACACTAGATAACACAAAAATTGTGAAAACTTTTATATTAATTTAACATGTGATCAACTACTCATTCAATTAGATGTATATGTTACATATAAATGATTTAAATAATTTTATAAAGTGTCGACATCTAATATGAAATTATATTTTTCAAATAACAATAGAAACACGATCATATTATTAAATATATTTTGAACACACGAGTCAATAAGATAATTTGTACACGCTACTACAAAAATGCATATACATAACACCTAATAGATAACGATTTGTTTTAAAAACTGTTATTTATGTGCATTCTTTTTCTTTTAATAACGTTTTCAGAAAAAACCATTATGTATATATAGTAAAGATAGCAGTTGTTAACGATTTCTGCTAAATCGTTATGTAAGATCCATAACATTCTTAACAGTTTCACAAAAAACGTTATATGTATGTGTTATTAATAAAAAAAATTTATAACGATATTTAAGACTGTTACAAAATGACTTCAAATCGTTAACGAAGTGATTGAAAATATTTTTTTAATTGGAATTTAAAAAAAGTCAATTAGAAGTTTTAAAAAGAGTCCAATAGTGATTCTTTCCATGAGTTCCTCTCATTACAAATTTAAGGAAATAAACCCTTCCAACATTTGTCATTGTCTTTTCACTCTTTTTTTGAGATCTAATTCATTCTTTTTGGAAACCTTATCCTAGCCCACAATGTCTATGAAATAGAGAATAATAAGAGCCAATTTCTCTCTCCTACATTGAGAAAATTGGCACCCGTCCATAGAGTTTTATCTCTATTTTTTGGAAAAATAGGAGTATTCTACGTTCTAATTTTCGGTCTTCTTATTCTCTACATCTCTAAATAGATTCACCCACACGATATTTTAGAAGGTAGACGGGTAATAAGATAGAAGTTTCTAAGGTCGGTTTCGGTGGAGATTCAAGAAGGTAGATCCAACGGTGTGGATTGTGGATCGTTTGCTAGCGATTCAAATCGCTTCTCCACAAGCGGAGGATTAAGCATAAGGAGAATGTATAATTTATATTTCTGCATTATATAATCTCATATGTGGTTTAAGAATTAATTATTCATGTGATTTATTAAACTTATGGATCCTGCGTTTTAGTGAGCCCTTCCATCAGTTGGTATCAGAGCCGGTCATATGATTTTAATTTATTATATGAATGGATTTAATTCTTAATTATTTGCCTATGTTCATAATTTGATATTAGGGGTGCTAGATTTAATTTTAGCATTATATCATGTTATTACGTGGCTAATATGATTTAATCGGCTTATTATTCGTTTTATTCATTTTTCGATGCCCGGTTTGTGGCTTTAATATAATCACACGGGGGTTCACCGTGTTAGATTAGGTAGATTAGAATATTTCTCTATAAATTTCATATTTATCAAATAATTTTGAGTAAGAGATAAATATGCGCGAAAAACGAGGCGGAGAAACGAATGTCGGATCCAGGCCATGGCGCGAACCATGGGGCCTCCCGGTGCAAGTCCTGGCGCGAGCGGCACAGGGACCAGCGCAGACCAGCGGGCACTGACCCAGTCCCAGCGGGCTCTGGCGCAGGCGGCACAACGCCTGGCGCGCGGCACAGCACGCCACAGGTAACTGGTGCGGCACAGCACCTGGCGCGTGCAGCACATGAGCCAGCGGGCGTTGGCGCGGGCCAGGGGGCGCTGGGCCTCGACCATGCTTGACGATGGCACGAGCAGCCCTAGGGCGTGTCTCGACAGCCTCGGCTGCGAGCGAGACGGTTCCTGGGCTAGCCCGTCCTGACTCTGGAATTTGAGTTTCGAATTTTTTTGAGATTTTAATCCCGATTTAAATTTAAAATTCAAATTGGAGATCATTTAGAAGAGAAGAAGATGGAGGATTTAATTTGTATTTCTTTGTTTTAGGAATTAGATCGTTATATCCTATTTTTGGATAATTAATATAATTATTTGCCTTATTATGTGCTTAATTTTTTAATTTGGCTCCTATTTGTTGTTTATTATGTAGAACTTGTCTAAATTGATATGCCAATTTTTTGGAGATCTTATCTGGATTTTAGACATGTCGTAATATATGATTATTCATGTTAAAAACCTTTTTTCAAATTTAAATGACTAAGCGATAATTGTAATTGCATTTTATTAATTTAATTTGCTAAGATTACATATGGTCTCCATGAGACGGTCTTTTCGTAAAGTAATTTGTTTTGATTCCAAGCGGGATCACATTTTACTAGTTCACGTGATAAGACTTCTCTATAGATGGCTGTAAGAATTTAATTGAAGGCAATATGACCCCTCCGTTGTGGGCTTATTAAAATTAATTAATTTCTTTGGTGTCAGGCTCATGGTAAATAGCTTAGGTGTAATTTGGCAGTTATAGCAGCACTACGCGCCCTCAGACTGTCAAGTTGCATGAACATTAAAAACGTTTTGAAATTGATTGTGTAATCGATCACACTGCGTGGCTTGCATGATTAGTTTTAAACAGTTTACTCAAATCTTGTTTTCTTTTAAGGTTTTTGATTATTTGCATTTGAACATGTATTTATGATAGTTTATTTGATTTATTCTCAGTTTCTCTTAAGCATGACTTCCAATCCACTCGCCACGATTCTCAAAAAGAATCGGCTTGAGGTGGAAAACTATACTAATTGGAAAAGGAATTTGGATGATGTCCTTATTGAGCATGACCTCAAGTTCGTCTTTAACGAACCTCGTCCACCAGTTCCACTTGCCACATCTTCTGCCGTTGCATGGGCCGAATTTGATAGATGGATTAATGTTGATAGATGCACGAGGTGCTTAATTATGGCTTTCATAAGTAGCACCTTACAGTTTCAGCATGAGGAAAACGAATCATCTTCGAAAATCATGTCTAGTCTGCAAGAGAAGTTGAAGACACATAACCGGATGGCTAAGCAATTGGCCATTGGTAATGTGATGAGTTCATCGATGGCAGAATGAGAATTAGTTCGTGACCACATCATGAAACTGATGGGAATTTTTTAGTGATATCGAGATTCTAGGCGGTCGCATTGACCAAGAATCTCAGGTCAATATCATCATGCATAGCTTGCCTCAGAGTTTTATGTCGTTCTGTTTTGGCTACATATGGAACGGTGACAACCTTTCCTTGATGGAATTACTAGAAAAACTCGAAGGGGTGGAAGCAATCATGAAGGCCAATGCAGACCGGTCTTCTTCTCGTGGTCCCAAAAGGGATAAGTCCACGAGGAAGAGAGCAGCAACGAGAGTCAAGAGGAAGCAAGAAATTGCGGAGGAGGACAAGTGTTGCATGCGCAAGGTGAAAGGAAAGTGGAGATCTGACTGTGGGCATCGTAAGAGGCCGGTGAGCGGCCAAGGTACGTCTTTAGCTTTAGTGGTAACATCATGTTATATGGAAAGTTCTGTCCATTCTTGGGTAGTAGATACAGGCGCCACTGACCATGTTTGTTGTGACTCGCAGGCACTTCTGCGATCCAGACCACTTAGAGACGGGGAGATTTCCATCTCGTTGGGCAACGCCACACGAGTGGCGGCGGTTGCAGTGGGAGACGTAGAGTTGAAGTTTGCATCTACCGTTTTAGTTTTGCATGATGTTTTATTAGTACCTAATTTAAGAAAGAACCTTGTTTCGGTTTCTAAACTTGTTTTGGATGGATATTTTGTTTCTTTTGATGATTCCGTTATTATCAAGAAAAGAGACTTGTTTATCTGTTCTAGTACTATGGTTAACAACTTGTATACTATATCTGCACAACCTAAACAACGTTTAACTTCAACTTTTAACTTATCGACTAACTCCAAGAAGAGAAAAGCTTCTTGTCTTTCGTCGAATGATACATATCTTTGGCACTTACGACTTGGAAATATTAACCTTAGGAGGATTCAAAAGCTAGTGGAACATGGGTCTTTGGTTAAACTCCAAGTTGAGCCATACCTTACTTGTGAATCTTGCTTAGAAGGTAAAATGAACAAGAGACCATTCAGAGTCAAAGGAAATAGAGCCCAAGATGTGTTAGATATCACTCACTTCGACGTTTGTGGTCCAATGTTGACCCAGGTCAGAGGTGGCATGCAGTGTTAGGGTTTGTATACCTCAAAGCATGCTTTATGCTTGGACGATGTATTAAACTTGTTTTTAATTGCACTTTAATGAGAACAAATGTTTCTATCATTTGTTTGTTATATATTATATGTTGAATTACAAACAAGTCCATTTATTACAATTGTAGACTGTGTGGTGGATCGATGATCACGGAAAGTAACACGGTCTGCTCATTTGTAATATAAAGTCACAGTCTAGACGGACTTGGATAGTCTAGTCAGTAAAGGCTGCGATATCATTTCGATGCGACTGACCTTAGTTTGCAGAATGATGTCGGTATGTATAAGCGGTTACACATGCTTTGTGTATAGATATTGAGTGGTTTCACAGTGAGATAAGTTCTAATGGGCTGATACTTAGAACGAGGTCTCTGAAATTAATTCATTTCTTAATCTCTGACGATGACATTAGTATGTTAGTCGATTATACGCTTCCTTGATACATCTACGCTTGCGGGTTATTCGTGACTCTAAACGAGTGATGTCTTGGGTAGTAGTGATTGGCTTAGCCAGAAGTACTCGACTGTCAGGCATACAAAATCTCATCTCGGTGACGTGAGTTGATAAATCCACGTGAGGCGTTCAGAAAGGTTTATTACATAAGAAACCCGGTCGGTTGGAAATTTATTCCATATGTAATATTAAAGGTCTAAATCGGATCAGACATGAATAAATATATTAATTAAATATGAGTTGTCAGCAAACTCAGTTAATTAATGGATTTAGAAAATCTTAAACGCGGAAAATAATTAATGACAAAAGGGTTACATTCGTAATTCGAATGAATCAAGATGAGTTCAATATTTATCCTATAGTGGAGTCGATAAATATTTATAATAGAACTGCTCTTTGTTGCATTTACATAGATTAATTAATTGGAGGATAATTTAATTTAAATGAATTAATTTAAGTCTAAAGGTTGGGCTAGCCAATTAATTAAATTCAGTTGCGCCATATGAGATTTAATTCTCATAATTTTCGAAAATTATAGAACATTCAACGCTCCAATTTTCGATCTTCTTTTTCTTTAGACTATTAGATAGATTCGCCCACACGATATTCTAGTAGATAGACCGGAATAGGATAGAAGTTCCTAGGGTCGGATTTCGTGGAGATTCAAGAAGGAGATTCCAACGGTGTGGATTGCGGATCATTTGCTAGCGATTCAAATCGCTTCTCCACAAGTGAAGGACTAAGCATAAGGAGAAGGTATAATTTATATTTCCGCATTATATTCTCTTGTGTGGTTTAAGAATTAATTATTCATGTGATTTATTAAACCTATGGATCCTGCGTTTTCGTGAGCCCCTCATATAGGTTCCATCATGCTACTTCATCACTTTCATTGATGATTACTCAAAATACGAATATGTCTATTTGATGCACCACAAGTCGGAATCATTTCAGAAATTTAAGGAATCCAGGACACTTGTTGAGAATCGTCATGGAAAGACTATCAAGTGTCTGCGTTCTGATCGCGGAGGCGAATACCTCAGTGCTGAGTTTTTGAGCCATTTGTCGGATGCAGTGATTCAATCCCATTTAACTGCATCGGGTGCACCCTAGCAAAATGGTGTAGTAGAAAGACGGAATTGAACGCTTATGGAGATGTTCAGATTAATGATGAGTTATGCAGAGTTGCCCATATCTTTTTGGGGATATGCCCTAAAGACGGCAGTTTACACATTGAACTTGGTACCATCCAAGTCGGTCCCTAAGACATCGGTTGAGCTATGGACCGGACATCAGTCCAGTCTAAAACATCTTAACGTGTGGGGTTGTTCAGCACACATGCTAGAAAAGTCGCCGACAAATTGGCACCTCGTACTAACTTGTGTTTGCTTATGGGATACGCTAAAGAGACGAAGGTGTGGGAGTTTTATAGTTTTAGATATCGTAAGGTCGTGATTAACACTCACGCTCTATTTCTAGAAGAAGACTACATAAACAACCACAAGTCAAAGAGTGAAATAGTTCTCTAAGAAATGAGAACTTTAGGCAATCCAAATTCACAAGAAACACAACGTACAACAGCCCAACTCAAACACTTGTACCACCAGTAGTGAAGCCTCGTCGTTTTGGAATGGGAGAGGCATCTGACTCAGTCTCAGACCTAGACAAATCGGATCCCTGGAACTACAAAGAGGCAGTACACGACAAAGACTGTCACCTCTGGTTAGAGGCGATGGAGTCCGAACTGTAATCCATGGTAGACAAGGAAGTATACGAGCTAGTTTATTTGCCCGATGGCTGTGAAGCCATAGTGAGTAAATGAGTCTTCAAGCAGAAACGAGGACCTGACAGTAAAGTCGTAGTCTTCAAGGTTAGACTAGTAGCTAAGGGCTATACTCAAAAGGAAGGTATCGATTACGATGAGACCTTCTCACCAGTAGTCATGCTCAAGTCTATTCGTATACTCTTGTCAGTAGCAGCACATATGGATTGGGAAGTGTGGCAAATGGATGTCAAGACAGCTTTCCTAAATGGTAGTCTTGAAGAGAACATCCATATGCAACAACCCGAGGGCTATGCAGTTCAAATAAGGGAACACATGGTGTGGAAGCTTAAGAAGTTCATTTATGGACTTAAGCAAGCCTCACGGTCATGGAACCTTTGCTTCGATCAGGCAATCAAGTCCAATGGATTTGATAAGTGCCCTAACAAAAGCTGTGTGTACAAGAAGTGTGAGGGTAAAGCAGTTGTTTTCTTAGTGCTATACGTAGACGACATTCTATTGATCGGAAGTGTTAAAAAGATGTTGTCGGACGTTAGAGCATACCTGTCCAGTCAATTCGATATGAAGGATATGGGAGACGCGGGACACATTCTAGGGATTAAGGTCATCCGTGACAGATCCAAGCGAATGTTGTGTTTATCTCAGGAATCTTATATCGAAACTGTGCTTAGACGCTTTAGCATGCAAGATTCCAAGAGGGGATTTTTACACTTAGGGCATGGAATCATTCTTTCTCAGGACATGTGTCCGAAGACACCTGAGGAGAAAGATGAAATGAGACAAACACCTTACGCATCAGCAGTAGGTAGTCTCATGTATGTTGTGATGTGTACTAGGCCGGATATCTGCTTTGTCGTAGGCATGGTAGCAAGATATCAATCTAACCTTGGGAAGGGACATTGGGCAGCGGTAAGAACATACTCAAGTAGCTTAATCGGACTAAGGATTATTGTTTGGTTTATCAAGCTGACTCATTGTGCCCTTTGGGTTATACCGATTCTGACTTTCAGATGGATCGGGACTCAAGGAAATCTACCTTCGGATATGTGTTTACTTTGGGAGGTGGAGTCATGACATGGAGGAGCGTGAAGCTGAAATGCATCACGGACTCCACCATGGAAGCAGAATATGTAGTCGCGTCTGAGGCTGCAAAGGAAGCAGTTTGGCTCAGGAGCTTCTTGATGAATCTAGATGTGATTCCGAGTATGCTGGCTAGCATCACGATCTAGTATGATAACTCTGGTGCAGTGGTTAACTCAAAGGAACCATGGACCCATAAGACAAGTAAACACATTGAGAAAAAATATCACATCATTCGTGATATTTTCAGGAAGGACGATATAGCGAAGACGAAGATTGCGTCAGAGGAAACCTGGCAGATCCCTTCACGAAAAGCCTGAACGGGAAGACATTTGAGAGGCATATAGAGGGATTATGAGTGTGACGTGTAATAAACCTGCTTTAGGTATGAGTGGGAGAGTTATGTCATGCGACACATATATTTGTATGCTCTAAAGTATGTTTGAATATAAGTGGGAGATTGTTATAGTTTGTATACCTCAAAGCATGTTTTATGCTTAGACGATGTATCAGCCTTGTTTTCAACTGCACTTTAATGAGAATAAATGTTTCTATCATTGGTTTGTTATTTATTATTGTTATATATATTGAATTGCAAACAAGTTCATTTATTAAAACTGTAGACTGTGTGGTGGATCGATGATCACGAAAAGTAACACGCTCCTTTGTAATATAAAGTCACAGTCTAGACGGACTAGGACAGTCTAGTCGGTAAAGGCTGCGATATCATTTCGATGCGACTGACCTTAGCTCGCAGAATGATGTCGGTATGATAAGCGGATACACATGCTTTGCGTGTACATATTGAGTGGTTTCACAGTGAGATAAGTTCTAACGTGCTGATACTTAGAACGAGGTCTTGAAAATTAATTTATTTCTTAATCTGTGACAATTACATTAGTATAAGTAGTCGATTATACACTTCCTTGATACATCTACGCTTGCGGGTTATTCGTGACTCTAAACGAGTGATGTCTTGGGTAGTCGTATCTCGGTGACACGAGTTGTCAGATGTATAGAATCGCATCTCGGTGACACGAGTTGATTAAATCCAAGTGAGGCGTTCAGAAAAGGTTATTACATAAGAAACCCGACCAGTTGGGAATTTATTTCATATGTAATAGTAAAGGTCTGAACCGGATCACTCACGAATGAATATATTAATTAATTATCAGTTGTCAGCAAACTCAATTAATTAATGAGATTCGTTAGATACTCAAGACATTTATAATTCTCCTAAATGAGACTTACGTACTTAGAATAAACAGTCACTAGATTGTTGCCCGTCGAAAGTCGACGGGATTAATATTTTATAAAATTTATAAAAGTTTTTGACACCATTTCCTTTATTACTATTTGTTGTCACAAATATATGAACTACTTATTGATATACTCCCTCCATCCCAATAGACATGACACAATTTTATTCATCAAGTTTTGTCAAGCTAATTAATGGGATAGAGGTAATGTTGGTCCCGAAAGAGAAAGGTTTGGTGTATGGGGGGGGAATACACCAAATACTAACTTTTCAGTTTACTTGACGTTTTATAAGAGAGCTCAAGCTATTCTATACAAGAAATTGCTTGGAATGACTGACCAGATTGATATACAGATCAGTAGCTGGTCTAGTCCAAACAGATTACTCTCTAAGTGTAAACACTTAACAGATAATAAGAGTAATCTTATTACCTCCTGAGTGTAGAGTGAGTGCGGAATAATGGTGGATTTAGTGAATGCTCTTGTTTAGAAAACCTTAAGGAGTTAATCAGATCGATTAAGCAGATTGTTTGAGAATGCAGATTATATGATAGTGCAGGGGGTTAGAATAATAAACAACAGATAATAAAGAATGCAGGAATGTAAAGCACACAGTTGTTTAACGTGGTTCGGGAAATCCCTACGTCCACGATCTGGTCAAAACTAGACCAGATTATCCACTACTAGGATACTCTGCTTCTTTATACTCGTGGAGAACGAGTCACGGGTACCAATCACAACTAGAGTGATACTTGTGCACGAATGAAGGGTCGTGTCCCTTTACAACAGATTACCTCTACGTTACCACTAGAAAGCTACTAGCTAGCAGGGTGATCTCCTTTCTCTCGACAAGACAGACTTGAATCGAGGTGGTTGGTGTGATGTAGAATCACGAGATGTTGAAGCTCCAAGTCTGGAATGCAGAAAACTTGAGGGATAATTGCAGTATAGCTCGCGTGTATTCTATGCTTTTTCCAGATTGTTGACTTCAACTATATAGGCATTGAATATTAAAATTCTAGCCGTTGTTGATTGGCGTGAGATAGATGGTATATTGCCAATCAATGGTTTCCATCATATCTGTTCTTGCCATATAGGAAAGGTTGACTCAATCTTTGATTTATGGAAATCAGATTGTTAACGGTCTCTTTCCTTATTTGTTTTAATCGTAGATCTTCTTTCCAAGCCCTGTTGGATGGACCTTGATCTTGACGTGGCAAGTGCATATGATGTGTAGGATGATGTCAGCTTATAGTTTGATGACTCAGTCGCTCTGGTTCATCGCTGTTGGCATCGATCTGGTCATCGATCTGGTCACTGTCTGTTACAGCAGATCGATTCTTCTTTGGCAAAAAGCAATGACTTTCATCCTATTCTAGTTTGAGAATGACTTCTATGGGAATATATCCTTTACATTTTAAGTCATCTCCTAATCTGTTCCATAACAGAAATCACTTTATCTATAGTGATCTGTTTTTACACGAGAACAGGTTAAGCATAACGAACAGCTAAGTGTGTTTCGAGAGACCATCATCAACACTAATCTTAGGGTTCCCAACAGGTAATACTAAATATATATAGTAAAAAACCGTTAATTTTGACTTGCTAATAATAAACTTGCAATCGTTCTAAAATTAATAAAAAAAATAAATTTACAACTTGATATATATATATATATATCATAAATATTAAATCTTCGTAAACTTGTCTATTAGTAGACTCGTACTAACAACTTAATGTTGGGAACCTTTTTGATGATTGTAGAAATCATTATTTATATGTTTTGATGATGCGAAACCATATTATATATGCATGATATTAATCTGTGCTTACGCTTTAATGTTTATTGATGCTTAAGTATTTATCTTTATTTGTGTCTAGATTAGATAGACAACAGATGGTTAAGTGTAAGGACAGATAGATGAAAGACAGATCGTGTCCATAGAAACCATCTGTGTTCTTAATAGTAGAAGAGAGATCAACCTGTAAGGCCAGATTAAATTAACGATCTGTGCTATAAAGATCGACCTTGTTTAGTAGCAGGACTTACATAGTCTATCTAGACTTAGTTTTTATAGCATCTATGTTATTGCACAGAAGGTCAGCATACTTACCGAGGGACAGATCATTAGATTGAGGACAGATCATTAGATCAAGGACAGATCGTAAAATTGATGGACAGGTCGATAAGAAGATCATGAAGCAGCGAGATAGAATCAACCTTGTATCAAACAGGTTGGCATCAAGCTGCATAGCGAGATGGACAGCTAGTTGTTCAAGAAGCAAACTGAAAAATAACATGTATCTAACAGATTGTTCAGCAAGATGACAAGCGAGCTGCATAGCGAGATGGACAGCGAGATGAACAGCGAGCTGCTCATCCCAGTTGGAGGAAGCTATAATCTACCTAAATTGATAAGCTACCTGTCCTATGCCATGTCAACATCCACGTAGGACAAACTCCAAGGGCTAGAAGTACAGTCAGCAGTCAACGGTCAAAAGAGCATTTAATGCTTACTGCAAAAGCTGCAAAGACTTCCAACGGCTATAATTCAAATATGCCTATATATACTTCAAGCCTTCTTCAGAAATGTTGGTTCGTGAGTTCGTGATATTGCCCAGAAAAAGCTACAACGCTACAAGATTCTCTCCAGTTTTCCATTGATTTATTCAACACTAGATATAAATTATATACATCCTTGAGTGTTGTAAATTAGAGAGAGATCACCATTATTCTGAAGATAAACCCGCTAGAACTTACATTAGTTTTGAGCCTACAAAGCCCATAGTTCTAGTTTCCTCCATAGCCAAAAGCTCGGAGGAAGAACGATTATAAAACCGAACCAAGATCTCGTACTCGACGAGTTTAAATAAGAGAGTTGTAATCTCGTACTCAACGAGAATAAATAAGCGAGTTTTGGCTCGTACTCAACGAGGATAAATAAGCGAGGGATCCGAGGTTAAGGGATTCATCGATCTAGCTTTGATCGATTGTGGACGTAGGGGGTTTCCCGAACCACGTTAAATATTGTGTGTTCTTTTATATTTTGCATTGCATTAGTTTGATTCTTTGTTTATCACTTCACCAGCGAGCTGTTACCCAACAGCGAGCTGTGCATTTGAATCAACTTCTTAAAGAACACTCGGTATAAACAAAACATATTTTCTAAGTGTAAGAGCAACCAACATACTCACAGCTTCCGCACACGATCTGTGTTTGGACAGATCGTCTGGTAAGCTCCAGCTAGCTGCCAGTCTATCTGCTCCTTGACAGATCGCTCACGCTCTGTGTTGAGAACTTACTTGAGCAGCTAGAACTCTCTCTACAACAGAGGAGATCGACTGCTATTAACAGCGAGCTGTTCTGGTATCAACAGCGAGCTGATTCTCAACCTGCTGTTCAAACAGCCAAACGCGAAAAGTTGGATTGTGGTGTATCCCCCCCCCCCCCACCCCCATACACCACACCTGCTCTCCCGGGACCCAACACTTAATATTTTTTTTGAATATCTTTAAATTTAATTTATATACTCATATTCATTCTAAAGTAAAGTAAAAATAATTCTAATACTCATTATTATTAGAGGTGTTCAAAAGAATCGTAATCAGTGGTTTTGGGAACCGAATGGTCAAAAATTATTAAAATTCTAAATCGTAATTGTATAGGAAGCGGTTCGATTTCGATTTCGATTTCGGATTCAAATGTTCTAATCGTGAACCAATTCGTCTTACGCCCTTATAATAATATTGTGTTATAAATTCAAATATATAAAATATATATATAAATAAATATTACTGATGAAAATAAACTATATTTGAATATTTATAAAATATAATCAATTTATTTTAATTTTATGTATGCGTATTCATCTCAAATTGATAAATGTCTTGTTACATATCTTTATCTATTAATTACTCATACATGTCCAAGTCCGTACAAAAACAAACTCAGATTATATAAATTCATTTATTTATATGTATATATGCATTCACAATCTAATTAAAAATTAAATATATATACTCGTGTTTGCTACAAAATTAAATATATATATAATTTTTATTGAGTGTGAATAATTTATTTAAATTATTTATTTTTAATTACAACGCACATATTTTCTCACGTGCTCATATAATTTAAATTATTTTTTGAAATGAAATACATAATCACATAATCAATTTTATAATGTGCTCATATATGTGAATATTTCTATCTCTTATTTTTAAATGTGTATTATTTATCTTTTAATTATTAAAGTGAATATTTAAAATTTTTATCCCTAGATTATATATATATATATATATTTTAAATAACATGAACCATTTAATACATTTAAAGCATAATAAAAATATCTACTCACTGATAGAAAAGTTAGTACGTATGTAATAATGAAGTTGAGTGTCAATATGTAATAATGATGTACGACCAAAAATCATTAATTTGATTGAAAAATCAAATATATATAAAAATATAATCATTAAATATTTTTTATAATAATGAAAATAAACTCAAATTATATGAACTTATTTATTTATATATATATAGGGAAGAGATCAAATATGTCACGCCCGCTTTCTACTAATTCTAGTAAAGCCGGGTAAACGTGACTATTGAAAGAATTAAGTAACGAAATGAAGTAGAATAAGGGAAACTTGATGTTCTTCTCATATCATAGGTCGAAGGTTCATCATACGAAATTGGCAATAACATAACTAGAGTCATAAGCTCTTTACATAACACCACAAATTTAAAGAGTTGAATCTCGAGTCTATTACATATCTTTCTAGCAGCGGAATGTAGGATCGTAAACTAAAGTCCTACATGTATGAAGACACGTAGAACCCCCAAGAGTATGCTACTATAAGATACGACAAAAAAGCTCGACACAGCACCCACGTCTTCTTCATTCTTAACCTGCACGTTTAGAAACACATGCAGGGCTGAGTACAATTTGTACTCAGTAGACACGTGCCGAAATCGCACACGTACATATATATAACTGTCAAGCCATTCTAAGTGATACATAGGTATTTTTGTCTCTAAAGCACCTATGTTCACAAAACAGTTCTTTTAGAAAGTTCTAGTTTGACTGCAGTCCTAGTTCTTTGTATTTAACCATATCTGAAGTTTCTGTGTGCCGGGGAAGTGGCCACTTCCCGCAGACACTTGACCGGTCAACCTTTCGCTGACTCACAGTCCATTGTGTACACTAGTTCGAGTGGAGACGCTAACCCACTGGAACCCGAATTCGATTATAAATATAACAGATAGGCATCATACATAAAGCGAAAACATTTATGGCATGACAGTGCTTTGAAAATATCTCATTTCATTTTGAAAACATACACACATATTTTTATAGAGTGAGAAAAGCCTACTTGAATAGCTTTGGTTGCTGACTGCTTTGTTCCTGAACTGTAGTTTCGACCTTTCGCCGCAACCTTTAAACAGATCTCGGGTGAGATATATTACTCGGGTATATAAATAAACTCTAAGTGTAAGGAGTTAATATCCTTGGCTAATTTGAAAGTTTATTCTCGGGTTTTTAAAACTCGACTATTACACGAGTCTAGGAGTTATATTTCTAGAGGGGTCGTTTGGTGATTTCTGAGTCACTTTATGATTTGGGGATTTACTATACCCACACAAATAATTATTGGGTAATATGACTAAAGGAAATTCCAATCTATTATCTCGATACTTAACTCGAGATAAAAATTTCTACTTTGAGCTAATTAAGTTCCGTTTGCTATATGATGACATGATTTAATCATTTCTTATGATTAAATCCTAATTAATCAATTAACGTTCTAGTTAATCAATTAAATCCTAATTTAGAAATTTAATTGCTAATTAAATCTCTTAATTTAGCTTTAAAAATTATATTCTTGGATTTAGCCTAATTAATTTAAGTCTTGTCACCTTAATTGAATAATTAACCCATTTGGAATTAATTAATTATCTCTTAGCCCATTAGCAATTTATTTAGCCCATTTCTTTTAATTTATTAAATCCACTAGATCTATTACTATAGCCCAATTGGACCCAATTTAGTTACTCATAGCTCCATAAATAAAATTTATGTGTGGCTCAGTTGGACTAAATAGTCTGGCCTGTACTTGATTTAATTTATTGGGTCTATCCAGGTCCTTTATCTGAGCCCATTCGTAATATTAGCACGGCCCAAGAGTTTGGCCCATAAAATCCACTTCTCGGCCCAGAAAATGAGAAAATTCAGCCCATGAACCCGGCCCAATTTCTAGATTATTCTATCCCAAGTCTAACCTAACCTTAATCCATTCTTGCTCTTTCTCTCTCTCTCCCAACTGCTGCACCGCTGCTTTCCTCTCCACTGCTCTGACGGCTTCCTCCTCTTCCGACGACTACATTCTCGCCACCTAGCCGTTGCCTCTCTATTTTCCTCTGTGTCTCGGCGTCTCCGCCCTTTCCTCTAACCGGCGCTCGGCTTCGCCTCCTCGGCGAACCTACTTTAACAGAGGGGAGCTACTTCTAAGTCCTTAATTTGTTTTTCTATCCTAATTATTTACGCATGTTTTAAATCTTATGATTCTAACGGATGTTTGGAAATTGTAAATTTTAAGTTCTGATTTTTAGTTTTGATTTATATTCTTAATTATTTCTGGAGGAGCTGGATTAGCTCTGATTTAGAGGGCTCGAAGGGTTACGGCAGAGCTCGATGGGCAGGACCGGTTGCCGCCCTGTAGTTATGGTATGGGGTGTTCTGTTGCATGCTCGGAGGGAGTTCGTTAATCCTCAGCTAAGTCTCTTTCCCATCCCTCTCTCCTTTACTTAGATGAAGTTTTCATGTTGTGGTTTGTTTTGCTTACAGGTTGAGTTGGTTTTGCATTTCTGTATTTTTACTTCCCTAAAGTTTCGTTACTTCCAAAAGTTTGAATTTTCAGAGTTTAGTGAAGGAGTGTTTGGGAGTTGGTTGTAATGTGAGTTTGGTTGGTTCTGTATTTCATACATCTTCTAGATTCCATGTAGTCTAGGGTTCATGTGAGCCTGCCTTTAGTCATTTAAGATCTGTGTTATCTAGTTCTGATATTGGGGTTAAGTCTATATGCAAAGTCCTTCAAGTTCTTACTCATACTACAAGTGATTGATAACATGACTGAGTTGAGAAGGGTCTAAACATTTGTTCTAGCATATGCATATTGGAATATGAAATTCTAACTGAGTTTGTTTATTCTCATTATGTCTGAACCAGTATGTAATTTGAGCATAGCATGAGTTATACTAACTGTGGAGCATTTAACCTAGTCCTAGGAGATAGATAATATACTAAGGTTAAGTTCCAGTTTTATTACCTCTGTGGACTACTTCTGCTTCCTCTTCCTTATACTTCTCTTAGTATGCTAAGTGTTTTGAGTGTAAGAGTTTGTGACTTGTAAACTTTCTAAGGTAATAATGAGGGGTATTTATAGGAGAGGGTAAGGGTTAAGGGTTGCATTACTCGATTCTGTGTTGTAGACATACTGATCTGTTTCTTTGTTTTATTTTCTGAGTTATTTTTGTTGTTTACAGGGAAAAAGGAGAGATGGTATGATGAATCTGTATAGCATACAGAAGAGAGGCTGCAGAGAAGGACTGCATTGAGCAGCTAAGGTCTGCTCCTTCTCTTTTCTTTACTACTTTCAGTGGAGCAGTTCCCACTTCTGTACATCATTTTCTATTTGTTATATTCCTTTTTTTAGGAAGGTCTCATTTACAGCCATCACCCAGGCCTATAAAGTTGTTCCTATGTTCCTTGTTGCAGGTAGAAGTTGGAGTGGCATAGAGGCAGGGAGAAGGGCAAATTCTTGTTCCTTCTTTCCATCACAGCTCGGCAGCTCCCTTTCCATTTCCTTTCTAGTCTATTTTCCTTTATGGTTTTCAGTTTGGCTTCATTACTACATTAGGAATTTATCTCTTCTAATTTGAAGACTACACTATATTTGTCTAGACCAACCAACTTTTATCATGTTTTGTATTCTAGAGATAGTGTGTAACCTAATATCTCCTTGTACAACATAAGTGATCTTTTATATCTTACTTTGCAACACACACCTGTATGATATTTCAGATTATTTCTCTATTTGATCACTATATAAAGGGTGCATATATTTGGAATCATTAAGTTAATTACATTTCTAATGCTTTATTAGACACTTTGACCTCTTAATGTTTCAATTATCCCACACGGTTTTTATTTATTTACAACTGTTAGAAATTCCATTAATAACTTACTATAATTACTTGCATTCTACAAGTTACTTAATTTATGGCACTACTTATCATTAATCAATAATAATAATCGCCTCCTCTTGATTACTTAAGATTGTTACATATTGTAGTAATTTCTTTTACAACTCTAATTAATGTAGTATTCATAACTATCATTATTAAGTGATTGCATTAATTTTCCTATTGTAAATACTTCCATTAATAAACATTAATTATTTAGAGAATTATTAATTATTAAGAAGTTCTATTAATTACCCACCATAAATACTTGAATACTAACTATATGTCATTCAATTGATGACATTAAATATCACTAATAACTAATAATGATTGTCTCCTTTAAGACATGTATACAATAGGGAGAATTAATTACTATTAATGGTTCACATACTAGTAAATTTCGGAACTCTTATTTTCATAATCGAAAATAAAACTAAGGTGTGGGAAGTTCACTACTTATGCCGGGATTCAAAATACGGGGTATTACAAAATAAAAATAGTTATGTATGAGTTAACTAAAAATAAATCTTGATTGTTAAATTATTTAGATCAATGGTACAGATTAAAAGATATTTTTGGTAAGCATCTTGTTTAAAATATTTGATCCCTAAAAATAGGGAATTTGTTTTTTTTTTTTTTACTATGGTTTATTGATTCGGGTATAGTTTAATTATATTCATTGGATGAAAAATATGGATGATTCAGATTTATTTTTAGTTAACACAAGTAGATCAATTTTCATTATAATCATCCCCTATATATATATATAAATATATATATAATCATATCTGATTACAAATTAAATATAAATACATAAACTATCCACGAATTCTGTTATTGTACATGAACTACAAAATTTGCCACAAAATACATAAACTACCTATTCTTCACTTTTTTGAACCTCGGGCTTATTTTGGTCAAAATAGTGATAACATAGATCTGAATTAATGACGTGGAAGTCCACCTAAGCCTTGATTCGGATCGTTTGTTTTTTATCCTATTTGTTTTAATGAAAAACGACATCGTTTAGGCTTAGGTGGACTTCAACTTCATTAATTCGGGTCCATGTCATCACTATTTTGACCTGAATAAGCCTGATATTCAAAAAAGCGAAGAATATGTAGTTTATGTATTGTGCGGCAGATTTTTTTAGTTCGTGTGCAATACCAGAATTCGTGGATAGTTTATGTATTTACAGGTCATTATCCCTTAATTTTATACATTGTAAAGTAGAAGATAAAATTAAAAAAGTTGTGTATATTTAGGTGTCTAAATTCATGGCCTAATTGTGGAATAGAGAATAAAATGACATGAATTGAATTCATCACTTTCCCGAACAAAAAATATATAAGTTTTATATATCTTTAATTATTATAATAAATAATTAGAAATGTTAATTTTTGATTAAAGATTAAATAAAATACATGTAAAGTGCAATAATAAAAACTTTTAAAATATATACCAACTAATAGATAACTTAATATGTTGGGAAATAATGAAACTCAATTTCATTATCTAATAATGATATACGGTCAAAAATAATCAATTTGACTGAATTTTAAAAAATGCATCGAAATATTATAGTAATGAAAATGATACATAAATATGAAATCATATACAATTAACATAGGATATATAAATAAATAAGAAAATTATATACTTATATTTATATATTATTATTTTAATAAAAAATACGATTCTTAAATTTTTATTATCTATATTGAGAAATATATGTGGATTGTTCGAACACTAAGATAATTAAAGTTATGTTATAATCATCATCTGTAATAAATTATATATATTAAAAAACTATTTTCAAATAATGTGAACTCTATCAATTTTTATGTACGATTTGTACATTCTCATTAGATTTGAAATAACATATAATCTAATATAGAATATATAAATAAATAAGATATTGTATATTATTTTATATTTATATAGTATTATTTTAGTGAAAAATATGAATTTTTAATTTTTATTGTTTATATTGAAAATTATATATGGATCATTAGAATAATAAGATAATTAAAAATTTGCTATAATAGTCATATGTGATAAATTATAATTATTCTTTGTTCAAATAATGTGAAATCTAGATATTTTCATACAATTTATTAATTTTCATCAAATTTGAAAAAATTTGTAGATAATTTATATAAATTATTATTAAATTAGTTATCAAAATATACATACAAAATTAATATATCACTTTATATATATATTATATTTATGAAAATGATATAGAGTAGTATATAATAAAATATATAATATACATTGAAATAAAAGCATAACATATATATCATATAATACATGGAAATAAGAATATATAATTTTATATATGATTAATATATTTTTTAATCTCAAAATTATGAGAATTTAGATATATATGAATGGAGTGATTTGAGAGTGTCACATAAGATTAGAATCATAATAGTATTAATAATATATAGATTTTTATAAATAATATACATACATATATGGGAGATATACCATAACTACCCATTTAGCTAACTTCTATCCACAATTACTTGTATATTACTTTGTATAATTTTCGAAGTGGCAGCTGGCAGCCATGCAGTGTAGGTTTCCGTCTCGTAAACTGTGCCTTGACTCCAACTCTTGGCCAACTCAGCCAGCTTTATGTCATGTCAGTGCATGTGTCGCCCAGCCATTGTTCTCCCCCGCCTCATGCGCTGCTGCATGCATTGATGGTCAAAAATGCACTTATTTTTATAAGGAAAGAGATGTAGCATGCATGTATAAAGAGAGAGGGGGAGGGTTTTCATGCTTGAATATACTATAGCCGGGTTTTGCAAATACAGAGGGAGGGAGAATTTTGTGCCGGGTTGTGGTGATTTTTGCCGGGTTGGAGTTATTTTCGCCGGGTTTTGCTCATTTTTTTTCAATTCGCCAGGTAAATAAAATTTATTTCATCAATCAATTCTAGTAGTTTGATTTTTTTTAAATCCATGCTGCCCTAATTATTTTTTTGATTCATTGTATCTCCAGATTTTGTTTGTGGAGTTATTTAGTTCGAGAGAGAACTTTTTCGGAAAAATTGTTCAAATTCAACGAGGTTTGCAAAATGCTTAATAATAATTGTAAAAATCATTAATTTTAGTATTTTTGATTTAGAAACTTGAGTTTGATTTAAATATTTAGGTCGGAGAAGCGGGAGAGCATCGATTTTATTCGTGGAAAACAATGGCACAAGAGGTATTTTCTTAAAACTGTTAATTATGATTTATATTTGATAATAGAGATATTTATTGTGATTTATAAGTGATTATGATTAAAACACAAATAACTTATTTGATATAAAATTGTATGACTATGTTTCACATTATTTTAAAGCATATTTGATTATGTATGTTATTTGTTTATTTCATTTAAATTTACTTATTTGATTTAATTTGTGTACGAAAAATACATGTTTAATGTTGATTATCTTGTTATTATATGTTATTTGTTTTTATGTGATTATCTTCTTATTATATGTTTAGGCGTCATTTGAATACTGAAGTTGTTAAATAAATATAATAAAGTTATGTTGAAAAAATAAAATTAAAAACGTGGAATAATTTAAAAACCCGGACGGTTTGTGTTGAAGATTAAAACCGTCCGGGTTTATGTTATATGCGACCGGGTTTTTGCTTTCCGCGACCGGATTTTTGGAATTTTTTTTTAAGTAATTTCATTTCATTTATTAAATAACACATGAGAAACAAATATAATTTTCAACCTCTTCCCTATTACTATATCATAATATGTTAGAATATTGTATTGTTGTTAAATATAGGAGGGTTATTTTATAAAAATAAATAAATATAGTATCCAAGCATAAATTGAAAAAAATAAATAAAGTATGTAAGCAAAAATTAAAAGCTTGGACAAATTAGATGTGTGCAAAAATAAAAAAAATATAATTGGGCATAGTTATAATAACTTATATGGTGAATAACTTAATAAAATATATAAATTATATGAATTGTATGTTAATTATGTATAATTATGTTAATTATGTATAAAAGTGAATTAAAAAGGTGAAAAATCAAAAACCCGGTCGGTTCGTGTGGGCGTCACAAACCGACCGGGTTTTAATGCATTACGTCCGGGTTTATATATTTTCCGTCCGGGTTTATAAATTAAAAATAAAAACGTTGAATATATAATATTTATATTTATAATTATAGGTGCTAAGCATAAATTAAAATATTTTAGCTTTTAGCGTTAATGTGGAATAAATTAAAACACTTATTTTGAGGTTTGGAAGAACGATTTTCGAATTTTGATACTCACAATATGATTTTCCCATAACAAAACAAATAGTAGACTTAATAAGCAACTTTAGGTTTTGGTTAACGAAACAAATCCACTTAATATTATCCAAAAAAAATAATAAAAAATCCAAGCATACTCTTATGGATATCAGTATTAGATGAAGTTTGAATGATATTATTTTAAATTGAAATGAATGTAATTAGTAGAGTTTGGGTGTAAGCATTCAAAAGATGAAGATATTATTAAAGGAAAAAAAAATCCAACACTTTAGTGGAGATTAATTGAGTAGTTGTTTATTAAATTTAGTTTAGTGTATTCCATCATTAACTGAGTATTTGTTTATTGCATCATTAATTGATTTAATTTTATGAATAATTAATAATAGATTGCGTATTTGAGACCTGAGCTTGTGGACTCGTCTATAGTACCAAGCACGTACTATAAGGAATCGATATTAGAAACAATTTCCAAGACACTAAGGCATGTAGGAGGAGAGGCTCTATTGCAGCGGTTCATGGATGGATGTTTCGGTCATTTTGTTGACTGGAGACCGGGACAGAAGTGTTCCGGCGCGCTTTCATATTTGGTGGCGCGAATGGTGGAGCCTGACGAGGATGATGACGAAGGTTTATTCTTCGTTGTGAACGGAGGTCGGTACCGTTTCGGTGTGGAGGAATATTGCTTGATTAGCGGTCTTCGCTTTGCCCATTCAGATTTCGACACACGCCCTACATATGACTTAGGGCAGGTCGAGCTTTATAATGTGTTCTGCGGCAGATCCTCCGCGACCGGAGGAGCTGTACTAAAAACTTTCACGAACCTCTCGGTTGAAGATCATGACGGTGATTTATACTTGAAGGCGGCCCACGTGCTGTTTGCTGCCTTATTTTTGCGTGGGGCTGATGCGACAGTCAGGATCGACTCGTGGATGTGGTTGCTAGCAGACGATCTAGCCGCGTTCAGCCTATTCCCGTGGGGGGCTATATCATTTCTTTGGATGCGGCATTATCTGAACAACATAAACTGGAATAATGTGAAGTACAATCTGTACGGGCCGTCATGGGCACTGTACGTCTGGATGCTCGAGGTATTTCCATCGATGAGCCAGACATTTGGGAGATTGCGTGATGTGGAGATTCAACCCAGATGTTGTCGTTGGAGGTTCATTTCCAGGATTCCAATTGATGTCATACACCGTATGTTTCATATGGAAGAGGTAAACTTTAATATTTATGTATACGAATTAATTTAATATCAAATAAATTAATTAAAATTAACATTCTAATTTCTTCTCTATTGCAGAGTAAGGTGACTGTGATCACTGCCAGCGTGGATGAGCAGTTATCATGGTATTATCAGTGACTGTTGAGTATGGATCGGCGGGAGGTGTTGAATATCTTGTGGGTGCCGCCGTATAATGCATTGAGACAGGGGGTTCAGCCCCCACGACGATCACATCAGACAGAAAATCCAGAGGTAGTTCACGTTGACCCACCGGTGACACGTGCAAGGAGGGAGATCCCATCACCACATGTTCGTCCACATCAGAGCGGGCCTTCTTCCTCAACTCATAGGCGCCGAGACGATGGGAAACGGGTTAGGCCGCCGTCATCCTCTTCTTCTAGCAGTAGCTCTGGCGGGAATAGAGGCGGTCAAGGACCATACACGATTACCCCTGATCAGATGGAGCGGATTGTAGAGTCGGCTGCAGAAAGGGCGGTTGAGAAATCACACAAGAAGATATTGCCGATTCTGAAGAAGTGGTTCGACGAGTTCAAAGACTCATTTCGATGCTCTGGTTCACGACATAGTCTGGCCTATTCTCCACATCGTAGGCCATCTCCTGCTCCAGTTGAATCTCCACCGAGAGACCCATCGCCATCGATATATCCATCTTCGCCGAGAGATCCATCGCCTCCAAGAGATCCACAGGTGTCATCCCCTCCGAGAGTTCCATCTCCGGCCTATTCTGGAGCCCGTCATTCCGTGCACGAGATCGGGCATTCTTCAGCGTACGGCGACCATTTTGATATGCCCCGATCATCGATTTTTGAGCGCACCGAGAGGTCGGATAGTGATGTTGAGGAGATATTTCCTATACAGGCCACACCTCTTTCGGTGGTAAATCCACCTCATCTTTATGATCCGAGTCAGCATTATGATCAGATGCCTGCTAGACCTGCTCGCACTCGTGTGGAGGCGGCAGTTTTACAGAGTCCGTACACTGCAGAGCGTAGGACCGATGGGTTACCACCCATTCCTCAAGATCTTCAATTGAGATATCTTAATTTTCTTGCACGAGGATCGAACGCTCAAGCACGGGTTCCTGAGACCGGGTATGTTATGGAGGCTCTTCAATTCAACAACATACAGAACATATCTATGCATTTAGAGGCCGAGGTATGTAATACTAATTGTCTCTCACAGCACACACAACTCTCCGCTTATTACTAATAATTTTATATGAAATTTGTTTCATGTAGTATTTGGGTCTCTATGTCTTCTATCTGAGGCGTCGGTTGAATGCTCGGGATGGCGTGTCTATAGGTGTTTCATCGAGAAACACCATCCTGGTGACATCAGATTTTTTTGTAAGCTGAACTTATAATTAATTCACATGTTATATTATTTTCTTACTTGATTAGCGGTCTAATTATACTAATGTGTGCAGGTGAGCTTACTGAACACCTACCGCCACTTGAAGTACACCAGCGTTCAAAGTGTGCGAAATCCACCTGAACTACGTAGCGTGATTGAGAACTTCCCGATGCCGGACTACTTGACGGGCCACGTGACATGTGTGAATTAGGCGGCATCATCAGTGCCGTGGTGGGGAGCTGCTGATGTAAGTTTTTAATATTTCTACATTTCTAATTTAATATGTTGTTGGTTAATAACAAATTTTTTTTTGCACAGATTATGATACCCTGTTGTTTGGACCGTCAATGGGTCGTTGTTAGAGTTTGCTTGAGTGATTGGATAGCATATCTCTATGACTCATCCTGGTATGCGAGCTCAGAGAGTGCACAAATGGCGAAGATCGAGCAGCTCTCGTGTATCACGGACATGTTTTGGAAGCTATTGATCGATGCAGGGTTTTGGTATCAGAATACTGCAGCGATGAGAAACGAGCCCCTGCAATTCTGTGTGCTCCCGAAAAACAGACAGTTCAAGCAGGGTAAACAAAACAACCACCTGCTTAATAGTGGCCCTCTAGCACTTATGGCGATCGAGCGATTCATCAGTGGCAAACCGAAGCTCCCATATGCTCAATCCAAAGTTCCAGAATTTCGAAACCATATAGAGATTATGTGTTTCTCTATTTGTGACGAACTATAGGAATGTTTTATTGTAATTACTAAATGAGTTGGCATGTTGAAACCTAAACTTTTTCGGTGACTACAACCATATTATTACGCTACAAGCATCGTACATGACATTATAGAAACTACAGATTACATAAGGATTTCTCACAGAATTAATATTACATTACATTAAACAAGCAGCGAACGTTACATTACTAAAAAATACATTCTTAATCTGACTCAACCTCGTCAACTAGAAACGGACATTTTGGCCGCCTATGACCAAATTGACGACAATTACTGCATTTTCTTCGACGAGGGACACTACTCTCCGCTTCACCAGTTTGTGGACGTGCTCTCTCCCCACCTGCACGAGCTCTACTCATCCTAGGTCTACCAGGCAATGGAATAACAACCGGAGGTAAAACAACTCTTGTAGCTATTTCAACTGGAAGCCTCCAATTATCTCGATGAGGCACGGTCATAATGGAGCCAGCATATGTTTGAATTAGTGCTTCACGGGTGTAATAATGACTCACATACTCCGATATAGGTTCTGAGTTTTTTCTGTAATCATAATGAATAAACAAAGTCAATTGTTTGAACGAACTAGCAAAGATTTAACAACAATTGTTCAGGTAAATTACATACCTAATCGCAGCGATGGCGTGTGAACACGGAATACCGTCCATTTGAAACTCTCGGCACGTGCAAGTCCGAGCTGCAAGATCGACCATATGAGGTTGTTGATTGCTCACTGTGAAAACAGTGTACACCTCATCCATGGCATGTTGTGCAGTGTATGTCCTGGATTTCTCCCATTGTATTTTGAGCTTCAGAGATGCTTGTTCAGTAAAAATATCTTGAATACGCACAGCCGTTGCCTTCCTTTTTCTGAACCATTCCTCGATAGCTATCCTTATTGATTCAAGCATGGAACACATCGGCAATCTACGAGCCCATAGCAATCTGTTGTTCAATGACTCCGCAGCGTTAGACGTAAGCGTGTTGTAACGACTAACGGGACACTGTGAACGAGCCCACTTCTCAGGACCTACACGCACCAACTTTTCGTACGCCTCGCGTTTAGCAGCAGCAATCTGGGACATTCTTTTTTGAAACTCTACTGGACGATATGTATATGCTGCTCTCTGATACAACGAAATGATATGCTTTCCCCATTGTTTCATCTTTCCCATGAGATGAAAGTAGCACAAACCGTGTGTTGCCTCCGAAAATACTATCTGTATAGCATTTGCTATTGACTTGTGGGCATCGGATACTATTAATGTTTGCGGTGGACAACCGTACGCACTTCTGACACGTTGAAGAAACCAAGTCCAACTCACGTCGTTCTCTATTGGACCAACACCATATGCCATCGGGTAAACACCCTCGTTTCCATCTTTCGTCACTGCTACGAACAATATTCCCTTGTTCCTACCTTTCAAGTGCGTCCCATCCACAACTATGACAGGCCTCATCAACAATGGGAAGGCGAGACGAGATGCTCCGAGCGCAACAAAAACATGTTGAAATCTATCGCCATAACCGACATCTAAATCAGTGATCGTTCCCGAATTTGTTCTCTCAAGCATGTAAAGGTACGCTGGCAACATCTGAAATGACTCATCATACCCACCATAGATCATCTCAATAGCCATTTGTCGTGCTCGCAGCGCCAATTTATAGTTAATGTGAATTCCAAACTCTTCTTGCAACTCTTGTATCATCCCCTTCGGTTTAATTATCTGAAAATCACGACGAATCTTCTTCGCAAAGTGCGTAGCCACAATCTATGAATGCACTCTTGTCGGAGGAACGTAGTCAAATGCCATGATGCACGTATGATTGCCTGTAAACTTGAAGACTCTCCAAGACTGATTTGTATCATCGCCCGATCCAGATGCACGGAGCTCAAAAGTGCATTTCTTCTCAGGAAGTGAACACAAAAGCACTAATCGAGTATTATCAGACTTATATGTTCGATATTGCACGCCTCGTTCCATGTGCCACATGCCGACAGCAACTATCAATTGATCATTCGTGTCGTATATGGCACCTTTCTCTAAATCTGATAATTGGCTTAGGTCTTCCTCCGATGCCACGAGTGAAGCTCTATCTGTCAACGGAATCACAGGCACCAACCAATTTTCCAATTCATCTGGATCCAATTCCTCTTCTTCATCAACCTGCAAGTTTGGCGTTGGATGCACCATTTCGATCAATCTAGCAAATCCACCATGTTGTCGTATCCATGCAGCACAATCAGCAAAAGTAAATTTCCTTATATTCTCCTCGGAATCTGTATCAGATGCATCAGGTTCTGACTCTGCCGAATCCATTTCGGCGACGTCATCCTCTTCACAATCTCTATGCACCGAACCAGACGGAGCATTATCTTCATTCACAGGAGCTCGTATAGGAGACTGCGGCCATGCCCGCCATGTACCAGCCGGAACTTCTTCGATATTAATGTCACGAAACCAACCTGCTACCTCCGTCTGATTACCAAGCTCACCTCCATCTTCATTTTGAGTACTATAGTGTTGCGTATCATAGGCCGAAGTCCCCATGAAATCTGAAGCTCTACTCGAGGATCCCACATCATGTGTCTCGTTAGTAAAATCCACATACACCACTGGACTCCACTCATCGTGAATTAAAATATTGAAAGAATCATCATTACAAATGCGACGTTTACTACCATCATACGAAGATAGTCGGTAAATCTCAAAATTTGTACTCATTCCGATACCATGCAGCATCTGTCGTATATTATACCTCAAATCTTCAATCCGAGCAGGGTCTATGGTAACAGGAGTGGACCATTCGTTACCGCCAACGTACATATTGCCTTCCCAAAATTCATTGTACCATACGTTTATGTACTTCCATCCGTCCATCTGAACAATAAATTAACCACAGTATGTTTATTTAACAAGATGAGTAATAAATATATAAAGTACACTATATTAATTATTATTTCTTTTTCTCCATAATTTTATGCGGGACCCACAATATCCCAAAAGAGTAAATTTACACACTGGAGTTCGACTATATAAATATTCCATATCATGCATGAGTTTTCAAAATCAAGATTAATAGTAATAAATTAAAATACTAAAGAATGAATGATTGATTAACAAAGATATGATCATGCATTTTAATTGCGCCAATATTGACTTATCACTGATATTTGCCTTTACAAATAAACATTCTACATTAGTCATATCCTTAATTATTTAAACACAGTTTAAAGAATTTATCAGTTAAATCCCCATCATCATCATCTCTACAAAATCCAACTTGAGTATAATTTCAACAACCGAACAGGTTCGTAAACTGATAAGTATATAAAGCTCAATAAAAGAATGACAAAAAATAAAAAAATTAAAACCCGGTCGGTCACAAGTTAAACCCGGACGTGGAATTAAAAAACCCGGTCGGTCACAAGTTAGTGCATCTTTCTCTTATAAATACATGCATTGGCCGACAGAGAGAGAGTCACTGCGGGGATGAGTTGGAGTCATGCATTGAGAGGACATAAAGCTGGCTGCAGTGCACTAGGGACCCCAATCACGGATTATGATATATACATATATATTGGAATAATTAAACTTAAACTTTATCTTATGCAAATAGGTACATAATATTAAAATAAGTATATATACATACGTAAATATCTACACTGCATGGCTCCCACATACGTCAATATATACACTGCACTGCATGGCTGCCACTTTCGAAAATTATACAAAGTAATATACAAGTAAATATGTATTGGGTGCTCCCTTAATGAGTAATAGAGTGCAGTGCACGGATTAAGAGGTAAAAGTGGCATGAATTCCACTGACACATGGGAAGTAAATATGTATTGGGTGCTCCCTTATACAGTAATATAGTGCAGTACACGGATTAAGAGGTAAAAGTGGCATGAATTCCACTGACACATGGGAAGTGGGTGCTTCATAGTGTGGGTAGTGGGGTATTATAGTCATTTTGGGTATATTTGGGCTAACTTTTACACTTAGGCCTTGTTTGGTAGATAAGATATGATAGGATTAGATTAAATTATCTTATCTAATCATGTGTTTGGTAGCAAATATAATTAATATGTCGGCCCGCTATTAAACACTAGGCCCGTGCCAAAATCATCATTTTCCCCTATATTTTAATCATAAGGAAGGGGTGAGATTAAAATAATCCTTATACACCATACAAATTTAATTTTATCATGCTATATCCTATCTTGGCTACCAAACATGCCCTTAGGGTATTTTGTGGATATAAGTTAGCTAAATGGATAGTTATGGTATATCTCCCTACATATATATATAGTGATTTATTAAAAGAACATAAATTGAATTCAATACTTGCTCGAACAAAAAAATACATAAGTTTGGATATCTTTAATTAGTATGACAAATAATTAGGAATATTAATTTTTTCGATTAAAGATAAAAGAAATACATATATAGTATAATAATAAAATACATTTAAAATATATATCTAGTAATAGATAACTAATGAAGTTCAATTTTATTATATAATAATGATATATGGCCGAAAAATAATCAATTTGATTGAATGATCAAATATACGTTGAAATACACTCATTGACTATTTTTTATATTAATGAAAATGATACTTAGATATGAAATAATATACAATTAATAATATATATAAATAATATGTTATAATAATCATATGTAATAAATTATATATATTAAAAAAATATTTTCAAATAATGTGAGTTTTAGAAAATTTTATATAATTTATTTTTATTATATTTGAAAAATATATAATCTAATATAGAAATCTAGACATTTTTATATAATTTATTAATTTTCATTAAATTTTAATATATTGTATATAATCTATATGAATTATTTATTAAATTAATTATCAAAATATAAATATCAAATTAATATATCACTATGTATATTATATTTATTAGAATAATACTTAAATATGAAATAGTATATAATATGATCTATAATATACATAGAAATAAAAATATAATATAAATATCATATGCCTATATGGAAATAAGAATATATAATATTATATATGATTAATATATAAATCAAATTCCAAAAATTTATAAAAATAGAAAAAATCAAATGGAAGACTGGAAGGATTTCAATAGCTGACGTGGACAGCTTGGTCCGAACTTGTATTATATTATAGATAGATATGCTCAACACCTTTCTTTTTATTAATAATAATCCTGTAAAATTTCAATTAAACTTGATACTCATTACAATTTACAAATAATTACTACATGTTGGAGCCCAACACTCTATCAATTCATAGCCCACTTTAAATTGTATATAACCTTAATAACTTGCTTGGCCCACTATTACACAATTGAAACCAAATTCCCGTAAATGACCATACTAGGACTATCATTTGCTAATTAATAATTGAATTAAATTCCAAGTAAGCATAAACCCCCTCCACATTTCACTTTCAATAAATCTCTGCCACACTCAACATACACATAGCTCCCTCCAATTAATTCTCAGCATCCAGCCACAGTTGCCATCATTCATCTTCTCCGGTAGAAGTCGGCCACCGCCGTGCCGTCGGAGAGATAGCAAGCCGACAGTCTCTCTCCCTAACCCTATCTGTACTCTTCTCTCTTTCTCGATCTCAACCTTTGGAAACCACTACCACGACACGACCTCTGCTCCCTCTCCCCTTATCTTTCTAAAGTCATCAAATAGCTATCCGATTGAAGATACTATTCCCTCTGTGTCGGAAAAAAGATGTCAAACTTAGTGGGAAGTAGGGAGTATCATTTCCTAAAATTATGTTTTACTTAGATTAGAAGACCATTTAAATGGGTTCTTCTTTCAATTGGATCCATAAATGACTTATTGATTGGGCTTCTAAAAATGTAACCACAAAATTATACTCTTAGCTAATAAATTGAGGCCCATAATCTTATTATAACTATTGTGTTCATAAGCCCATTTAAATAAAGCCCATTATTTACAATACGAAACTAATTGTAGTTAATTTAATTAGCTCGATTTTTTTTTAAAATCGAATCGTTTTACCTTCACGTAGAAGCTCTTTGAATGTACAAGCAAAATCTGATATAGAAAATTTATGAGCCAAAACATAAGAAGATTCTAATTTTATTTCGATCTCGTCATAATCGGCATTTAAAAGTCGGGATGTTACCAATTACTTTGAAACAAGCACGATATATGTAATCAGATTAAGAATTAATATATGTGTATGGATAAACGACTTCATATATTTCCTTATTTTAATCCAGGTTTGGACATGTACAAATAATTATGGGATGTTAACATGTACCAAGACCAATTTTTCATCGACATTGAGATGGGAATGCTTACATAAACATCAAATTAATTTGGTAGATTGTATAAATTTTTAAGTATGATTTTTTGTTTTGTTTTAGTGCTATATAGCATTTATAGCATGTATTATTATACCGGTCTAAGAGGTGAACCAATTGGTGGTGACATGAGTACATGGATGTGAATTGGGTGCTTAAATATATATAAACGAGATCAAATAATTAACATGTACTCCCTCCGTCTCACTAATTTTTTTCACACATTCCTTATTGGGACATCTCACTAAGCTTGACACATTCTAAAAATAGTAAAAGTTATATCTTTAAAAAAGTGTGGACCCTACCACTTTTATCACTCTTACACTACTTTATACACTCTCCTTAATAATTGTGCCAGAAAAAAAAATGTCAAGCTTAGTGGGACGAAATAATACTATTTTTGGGGTTACAGACATAATAAAAATTTAAGATTTTGGGTTTATATCTAACTTTTTGTTCCTTAAATTGAAATCATGTCCCAACCAAATTATTATTGCTAAGATATTTTTGAGAGGAAAGAGATAATCAATAAATACAAGACAAAACTTATTTTTATTCAATATATCATAGATGAATATTAATAAATTTGTCATATTTCTCATGATGCAATTATATGTAATGAAAACTATGCTTGATACAAGTCTTATTCATAAATTTAGTATCACATATGGTTCTAAAAATACACAATACTAATAGAGTTTGTTGATACATCACCAACACTCACTAGGTTGATTTTCCCCAAGCTAAATGCTTAGTCGCCTCAAATACATTTTCACTAATCTTTATAGATTGCTCACTCAGTTTTTTGAACTTAGTCTTATTTTGTGGAGGTGTAAAAATTTTGTCACAAAACTGTGTTTGTTTTAAAACAATGTAAGCTAATGGAGACATCTTCTTATAATCACTAGATTTCAGCAAATCTTGGCATTTAATAAGAGAATTTATAGCTGAAGTATAAGCCGATCCATATTTTTTATACTTTTGATGGAGCTTTGGATCTTGAATCGTCTATATTTCACGTACATGAATTTCGGCATACGTAAAGAACAAGAATGTTATGCTCGATTGAATCGTTTCACCAGCCTTGTTTTTTGGAGATGAAGGAGTGAGGTTGCAGTTATGCATGAGAATTAATTAAAAAAAAGTCAAGAGAAATAAGTTATATTTAGAAAACATTTTGTTTTAATTACTTCTAATATGTCATAACCTTGAATTCTTTTTAGTTCTTTATCGAGATTTTTTATAGGTTGGGAATTGAAACTAATGATAAAAAAACTTTTGGTTTGTTATCATAATATATTTCCAAATCTTGCCTTAAATGTGTTTATTTTGTATGATTTGTTGATGACATTGTATTGCCTTTCATATTTATTTGATTTTAGTCAACGATACCATCATAAATTAGTAATCTAGTAATATAATTATACTAATTTATATACGATGGAACTAAATAAACAAAATTTTAATAAGGATCAAATAATATTCAATTGATATAATAATTTAATAAGGTGCAAGCAATATTTATACAATTAAGAGTTTAATCATATGTGAAATCTCAAATACATACCTTCTAATTTATCCTAATTCACAAATTTTTAGAATTTAAAAATAATTTCAATCACATATAATCTTATTTTCGTGTGTAAATATGAAATTTAGGCATATTTTTATTTTTATGGATATCATATTATTACATTATATAATATTCCATATTTAATTATTATTTAAATGAATATAAATAACAATTTATTTTATAATATATTAATTTGATATCCTTATTTCTACAACGATTCGAAGTTCCAAAAAATTGATAGGTTTTGGCTGGAAATTCATGTATATCATTACTAGTGAATACAACCGATCATCATTATTTTTTGTACTCGTATAATTAAATTATATTATAAATGCATCTTTTACACTCGATAACATAAAAAATCTTCAAAATGTTTTTATTAATTTAACATGTGATCAACTACTCATTTAAATAGATGTATATGTTACATATAAATAATTTAAATAATTTTATGATGTGAAGACTTCTAATGTGAATTATATTTTTAAGATAACAATAGAAACACGATCATATTATTAAATATTTTATGAACACGCGAGTCAATAAGATAATTTGTACATATTTAACTTAATAATGTTTATTTGAATAATTATAGATTTTAGACAATAACATATATACAGTTTAGGATGAGAAAGAGTAACGAACTTACAATTATCGAGATGCGTATACTTACATAAACTTTAAATAAATTTGGTAGATTGCGTAAATTTTTAAATATGAATTGCAATTAAACTCGGCTCAATCTTTTACTAGGTGGATTGAGTCTAATACAAAGATTACAACACATTGCACGTATTTTGGATAAATACACATATCTCTAGATATAGAAAATTTGAATTAGAAATATAAGTCTTGAAATTTTCTATTTATCTATATACATAAAAAACATGAAGCATTTTAATTTTTAAATGTGATTTTGTAATTAACTATAATGTCAATGGCAAGATTAATTATATTATTAAATATATTAAACTATTAATTAAATCATTTGCAAACAACATAAGTAAATAGCAGTTATATTTTAAATCTCATCTCAATAAAACAATTATCCACATTCTCTTACATAAAACTATATTATTTTTTAAATATATTCTATTTTGTTTGGAAAAATATATACGTGAAAAGATCTTTAATTTGATGTATATATGATATATTAAAAATAAAATTAATATGAACAAGTTATGACCATTTAAAATATTGAAATAAGTTCAAATTTGAATTAATTATGAACATGAGTAATTATTAATTATTCTCTCCCCATAAAGTATAAAAACTTATTATTTATACATACGTGATATTTTCTCATCTACACATATTTAATATTGATAATTTATTTTTTTTCTATATTTTTATTTTTAAATATTAATAGTGTGCACTATAATAATACATGACTATTGCCCTACAATTATGGAGTTTGTTAGATATAAATTTTATCAATAAGTCACTTTCAACTATTATATCCGTATTTTTGCCATTTACACATATTTTATATTGATATTTTATTTTTTCTATATTTTAATTTTTAATATTAATAATGTGCACTATAATGTACAAACAAAAAGAATGATTTGTTATCTCATTTAAGCATTTTTATTTCATGATAATATTTTTATTTTTTAATTTATCGGTTATAATTGTAAACAATAAAATCAGAAGAATTAAAATAATAAAATAATACTCCCTCCGTCCCATGAAAGTAGTCCCCGCAAAATAATATCTTACTTTATTCCCCTTTACTTTATTAGATTTACTTTAATACATTTTACTTTTTAGTTATAAAATTTGCCAAAAAAAAATGAGACTATTTTCGTGGGACGTCCAATCGGGAAAGAGGGAATATATTGGTGCGACAGAGGGAGTAATAATTATGCATTTATTAAATTTTTACTTTTATGTATCTCCAATGTATTTCAATAAAAAAATAACAAACAAAAAATAAATAAATATTGACTATAAAATTATATTTAAGATTTTGTAGTTATAAATATATTATAAAATATAGTAAAATCTTACCAAATAAGAAATAAATTAGTTATATAATTATATATATATATATATAAATTATTATGTTTTTAATATTTAAATTATAAAATAATTAATCTTAACCATCAATTTTAATAAAGTAAACATCCCAAGTTTAATTTTAGTTAACACATGTGAAACTAATTATATTTGATCTATTCGATATATATATAGAGAGAGAGAAAAAAAAATTGGATTTATATTAAAAAGTAATTATGTATGAGAAACGAGTAAGAATCTAAGCTACCACCAATGTATAAGCAATGATTAATATACATAGAATTGAATTTAACTAGTTTTCATCACTGTAGAAGTATAGAAGTTTTTTTAATGGAAGTTAATTTGCAGTGAAAATCATAGCCATAATTTATTAAAAATAGATGGTTGAGATATTTTTACATTTTCACACAAGAGAGATTGTTTTTTACATGAATTAAAGCCTCTATATGGAATTAGATTCATATGAGATAAAAACGGTGTTTGAGAAATGATAAAAAAAATTCAATACATTCATTCAGTTTAACATTAATGGTTAAGATTGATTTATTCAATACATGAAAGTTGATTTTAATTTGACATGATCACTCAAATGGTAAAAAAAAATTGTGAAATTGTTAAAGATCGATAAGAAATGATGAATAATAAATAAAAAAATAGAGATTTTGAAAAAGAATATCTTATCAAATTTATCTATCATATGTGTCAAATCTACAGTAGATGTATTAGATTTTTGAAATAAAAAAAATATTTTGAATACATCCATTAATTATAATTTTATCTATTAACTTGATATTGTATTATATACTGTATTACTTAATTAACATTAAACTCAATAAAGCATTTTCTTATTTTTCTTTACATGCTACTTTGTGTATAATAAATTATATATATATACACAAATATTATACATACATATATATGTATATTTAATTTTAACAATCATACTCCATTAAAATTGTGAAAAAATGCTACTCTTTTTTCAATTTGAATTTGTAAATATGTACAATATGTTTGAAGTAGATTTTATTAGTTTATCAATTCTATTGTAAATTTTTGTAGATATCACTATTTTATAATTGCACAATTTAAATTATAATATAGTTAAAATTAATTTTATTAATTTTAATTCTTACCGTGCATCGCACGGGTACACAAACTAGTTTAAATTATTTAATTGTAACTACAATGTATACATCTACGTCAATGAGTATTTGATGTCATATAATATTAATCCAAAATTCTCACGATTTTTTGTGCTATCGATTGTAAACAATTATTTAAATTCTTGTGAATAAAATGACATAATTGGATCAAATACTTGATTGAACAAAAAATACATAACTTTGTATGTATTTAATTAATATGACAAATGACTATGAATGTTAGTTTTTTGGATTAAAGATAAAAGAAAATATATGTAAAGTATAATAAAATACATTTAAAATATCTATCAACTAATAAATAATTTAATACGTTGATTATAATGAAGCCCAATTTCATTCTCTAATAATAATACACGGCTAAAAAATCACATATTGATGAAAATGATATTTAAATATTAAATAATATATATAATCTAATATTAGATAAAATAAATAAATACGAAGATTATATAATATTTTATATTTATATATTATTATTTTAATTAAAAACATACGTACGTACGGTTCTTCAATCTTTTTATCCATATTAAAAAATATATATTGATTGTTATAATAATAAGATAAGTAAAAGTATGTTATTTCATCATATGTAATAAATTATGTATATTAAAAAATACTTTCAAATAATGTGAGCTATAACTTTTTAATTTTTTTATTAGATTTGAAATAACATATAATCTAATATAGGATATATAAATAAATAAGAATATTATATATTATTTTATATTTATATATTATTAGTTTAGAAAAATATATATGAATTGTTAGTATAATAAGATAATTAAAAATATGCTATAATTTAAATTAATTTCTTTTCAGATAATTTGAAATCTAGACTTTTTCATACAATTTATAAATTTTCATTAGATTTGAAAAGATTGTATATAATTTATATAAATTATTAGTATTAAATTAGTTATCAAAACATACATATCAAACTAATATATTGCTATATATATGTATATTATATATATGAAAATTATACTTAAATAGAGAGTAGTATATAATGCAATATATGATATACATAGAAATAAAAACATTACATAAATATTATATACCTATATGAAAATAAAAATATATAATATTATATACAAGTAATATAACTTTTTAGTTATAAAATTATGAGAATTTAGATTAATATGAATGGAGTGATTTAGGAGTGCCACCTAGTATTATGATTATAATGCTATTAATAATATATAAATTTCACCTCTTATGCTACTTATTTTATACTTAGCCCAAACAATAATATTACTACCCTTAGTTATAGTCCAATCAAAATAATTTATTAATCCAACTGAATTCAGGCTGCGTTTGGTACATGAAATGAATGTAGATAATATTAATAATATTCCTTCATCTCATATTTGGTAGACAAAGTGTCTTATCTACTGGGCCCGAGATAAAACACAGAGCCCGATACTATTCTACTATCCTACAAGCTTCGATATGTGTAGCTGCTCAACACTCTAGACTTTCTTTTTTTTTTTCCAACCAGGACCTCTGCAGCTTGCTTTTGACTTTCTTCGGGGACTAAGCCATGGAACTACGAGTTATGAGGCCGGCTCTTCTCGACTATAAGCCAAAGCTGAGTCCCCCTGTTTCTGACTTAATACCTAGTTGTTAATAAGCTACGAGTTAAGGAAAGACTGCTTTCATGTGTGCCGAAAGGCTAGTTGGATCAATCGGAGCGAACCTCCCAGATTCTTCATCTTATCATTTTACATTAGACAAATTATTTATATTGGTATAAAAATAACACTATTTACACTAATAATAGTTACTCACCTTCGTCTCATCAATGAAACCAAACGCGCCGGTGCATTCAACTTGAACATTTCGACCCAACCCATGTATCTATCGGCCCAAATATTATTTTAATTAGTGAGACTCAAAAGTAATTTAATTAGCCCATCGCAAAATCCCTAAACCCATATATCTCGGCCCATCACTTCATTATTTGCAACCCTCAGCCGTCCCGTTCCACCTCTTTTTCCTCTCCAACGGCTCTTTCTCCCCTCAAGTTCTCTCTCACCCGAGCTCTGCTCCGGGACTACCACGTTTTTCCGGCGAGTTCGCCGGTTCTTCTCGCTCACCTTTCCTCTCTCCCCTCGCTCGCCCTTCTCCATCTGCCCTCACACAAAACACACATCTCTCTTTCTCTACACACACAGTTCGCCGGTGTCGTCGACTCCTTGCCCAGCTCCCTGCCGCTATCTCATGGTAATCTCTCTCCCCTTATTTCTTAAATTTTCCTTTCAATCGAATCTCTAGTCTCAAAACTCCCTCTTCAGTTGTTCTTTTTCTATGTAGCTTTTCTAGCTCTCGATCATCTTCTCTCAGCGACTCTCTCGGATTGAAACCCTAGTTAGTGACCCCCTCCGTTCCTCTCCGTTTGTTCAGGTAATATTCTGGTTAACCCCCTTTTTCTCCCTATCAATCCAATTTCTCCTTTTTTTTATTGCATGCCTTACTTGTGTTTGATTTTGGATGAAAAAGCTTAGTTTTTTCCCATTTATATTTTATATTTTAAATATACCACCCAAGGTTAGAAGTAGGCAATATCCTCTGTCATTCATCAATTGACAACAACACCATTAATGAGTTAAGTCTCATTGAATTTATTAGAGTAAAATATAATATACTAAGATATAATTAATTTGATTAAAAGCAAAATATATATCAACCTATTATCACAATTAAGTCCAAATTAAAATATAGTACCAATATGGATATCTTAGCATAAATACCTATAAATACCTAGTAATAATAAGTATGAGAAGAATATACCATATAGGATGAAGAAGAAATGCAATACTTGAATCAGCTGAGCTGCTAACACCCTTCATGAATTTGGTCAATTACTTCTATCTATCAACAAAAAATTAAAACAAATTATTTAAGAAAATAAATGAAAACTATGAAAGAATTATATTCATCATTATATCACCTATATGGAGAAATCAAGGATGAAAATTTGAGGTTGATGATGATGAGAATCTTCCCAATTACTCCCTCCATTTTTTAAATAAGTGTCCAATTTTACTAAATCACACATACCAATAAAATGAAAATTTTACTTATATACCCTTTATTGAATAACATAATAAATACATTCATACAAATAATATCAAATTCCAATAAGTATTAAATAAAGGCAAAATTGAAAGATTGTCATAAATATACTCTAGAATTTTGAAATAGGACACTTATTTATAAACAAGAAAAAAAGTGAAATATGACACTTATTAAAAAACAGAGGGAGTATTATTTATAGTATTCAAATTTCAATATCATGTGCATTAAATATAATTATTGTAATCATAACCATTAAAGTTTCAATTGACTAATTATATAATCAGCAAATCTATATTAAATCGATAATTTTCAACAAAACTGAAAAATTTAATGCAGGGTTGGTTCCGTATGAAATTAAGCTGCTTCTATCTCATATATATGTCAAGGTTTTAAAAGATGCTTTTCACCTCAAGACGTTTTTCTATCGAGGCGCGAGGGAAAAAAAATCACACAAAATAATATCTAATATCATAAAAACATAAAAATAAAGTCTCATGTTATAAGTTTGTTAAATTTCAAATTTAACTTCCTAACAAAGAGGTGAATCGCACCGCTGCTACTTTGCCGGAGGTGACATTACTACATTAAAGATTTGAGAGTGCAGAGATAGTGTAATGACATCGCTGACTCACTTGAGAGTGAAAATTAAATTTTTAACCTAATTTTTATTTTAATTGTTGTTGGATTGTTTAATTCATTACATTACGTTGGGGACGAACCATTAATAATTGGATTAAATATTAGAAAGCTCGTTCACAATTAAATGAAATAAAACATAGCCCATCTATTTTCGGCCCAAAAATTATAAAAAAATTGCTTAATTTTTTTCATACGTGAGGCGTCAGCCACTCAACTGCCTCGCATGCCTCGAGGCATGCCTCGACTGCCTCGCTTGACTTGAGGCGTAAGCCTCAACAGGACTTGTGAGGTGCTCATCAAGGGCATTTTTTGCATGAGGCGCGCCACGTGTACGCCTTTTAAAACCATGATATATATATACACACGTACACCATTTATGAGACCGTAAATATATTCTTTAAATAAAATTGAAGAATTACATAAATTTTATATGATAGTTTATAAAAATATGCAAAAATTAATATATATACGATACACCATTTATGAGACCGTAAATATATATTAAAAGAATTACATAAATTTTATACGATAGTTTATAAAAATATGCAAATATTAATTCTTAAAGTTGATACTTTATATGATATGTCAAAAAAAATAATCCCTCTGTCCCACTAAATATGTCTTGTTATTTAGTGGGACAAAGGGAGTATATAAATTTATAAATGCATGTACACTTACATAAAATATCACTTATTTCTATACACCTTTATATAAATGAATAAATTTAAAATTCAATACAGAATTACATTTTGATAAAAAAAATTCAAAAATCATGACAACAACAAATTCAAAATAAAAGTAACACTAACTATTACTAATAAATATTAAATTTTTAAATGTTTTACACTTACTTCTATAATATTAGTTTATAAATTTCTAGAGTTTTTATTTAAGTTTGGATATCGATATTGGTGGTAGCACAATTGTCATTACAGTACATCCAATAAAAAAATTTATATATGCTGTTAACAAAAAAATAATAAATTAAAAATATTAAGATTTTACAATGGTATATAAATTAGAGGAAATATTTCACAATAACTTACTATGGATTGCAAAAAAAGACATGTTCTTCATAGAACTCAAAAATCTTACAAATTTACAATCCGTATAAAATCTATAAATTAAAATAAAAACGACAAATCATTACTATTAAATGATTAATATTAACATTGATAGACTAAACTTACGATGCCATATCTCGCAAACTCTTACTTCAAACTATTTTGTCAATTCCATACAGATGTGTGTATGTAAATAAATAGTATCATAAAATTGTGATGTGAATCAATGTTGTGGTGTGTTTGAAATATATTGTCATATACTTAGGTGGTTCAAAAGATGTGTATATACTAATTTAATGATAATTAATACTATTAATTCAGCACATTTATTTGATAGACATGATTGGGGCAAAATTGGAGCGTAAATTTATTTTATAGAGATGAAACTTAGGAGGTGATTGGTACGAAGGAATGGAGGATAGAATGGAATGGGCATTTCTAACTTCATTTCATTCATTTGCTTGGTTCATTCTATGATTAGGAATAGTGATTCAATTTGGAATCACCATTCCCTTAGAATTGGGATTAACCATTCATCTCAAACCCCAAGGTATTAGCCATTCCTAATCATTATATAATTATTTTTATTTTTTATTTGGACAAAAATAATTAAAATATTTGTTGATTTGTTAATTTCACTATAAACCACACTTCTCCACTACAAAAAAAAATCTTACTATTTTTAATAATATTTACAAAACTATTTTAAAATAATAAAAAAAAGTATTAGATATATTCATTGTATAAACTATATATTTTAAACTTGTGGATATTATTTATTTATTATGAAAAGTAAATTATTTTATAATTTAAAATTTTTAATCTAATTTAGATTTTATTGCGTTATAAATTTTAATTATGATCATTAAAATTGAGTATACACGTTTTAGTAAGTGTGAGCAAAATTAACCGAATTCAAATAACCAAACTAAAATATTTCATTGGTTCGATTTTATTTTTAAATCAAATTTTAATTTGATTTGACTTGACTTGAATTTAAACAAATCAAATCAATATAATATTCAAAAACAATTATTTTTTTATTAAATAAAATTATTTCATCATATATATTTTTATTATTTTTTTATATTTTTTGTATATTTTTAAATTTAAAATTATGTAATAAATTAAATTTAAACTATTTACTTCATTTTTATTTTATTTTTTATAGCTTTACAAAAATTAGAATTTTGAAATTTAATAAATTTGTAAAGTTTATTATCATTTGAAAATTGAAAACTATTGAAGATATATGTGGGATTTAACAACTTAAATGTTGTGATTATAATTTTAAATTTCAGATTTTTAATTTTGTTAGTACATGAGAATTATTGAATATTCGGATAAATAGAACCAAATCAAAATAAATTTGGTTAGTTTGGTCCAATTAATTTTTTGCTTAGTTGGATTTTTTTTTCCAATCTAATTTTTTAATTTAATTTCGTTTGATTTTATGGACATCATTGAACCATATATCTGAATGTTCACTCATACATTTTAAAATTTTATACTGAAACATTTTGATTTGAATTATTTTGGTCCATAAAAAAACAAAAGAAAAATAATGAAAAAAGTAGAGAATTTCGATAATCAAAAGAACAAAAAAATACGAATAACAATCTTATATAGAATATTAAAACTATGATTTCGTATTACAATATAAATATGATTTATTCATCAGTTTATTTGTAGCGATCAATTATTATAAAAATGAATTAACAAATTGTCATTCCCTTCCATGCTTATTCCTTCTACACTCCAAGCATGTGAATGACTTATCATTTCCATTCCATTCTCCCCTTCATTCCATTCCACACTCCATTCCATTCCTACCTTATTCCATTCCATCCAACCAATCACCTCCTTAATGTATATGTATAATGTTTAAGATTGTCACGTTAGTTATAATATAAATAATAATTCTTTAATGACTTTTCGACGTTTTACAGATTCTGTTTGTAATATTTTAAATATTTTCGAATATAAATATTTTTTGTATATTGTAGATTAATTATTTTAAGAGATTACTTCTTGATAGTTAATTTTTTTCATTTGGTTAATTACCTGAAAATTCAAATATTTTCATAAAGTTTTGATTTTTTTTCATGAGTTTTTAATTTATTCAGTAAATACATACATTTGTGTTTTTCTTTTTCATTTTTTCCATAACTTTTAATTTGACTAATAAATTAATGACCTACAATTTTTTTATATTTTCAATGATGACCTTCGTTAAAAAAAAGTCATGAAAAAAAAAAAAATCAAATTTTATGAAAATATTTTAATTTTCAAGCAATTTAACCCTTTTTATTGGAGGCAATTTTATACTCTATCCTTCCCATTAATAATGATCTATTTGTTTTTTACATGATTAACAATACACACCCAAAAAATGATGTGTTAAAACTTTAACCAATAAGAGAATGATTCATTATTTGTGGGATATCCCAAAATGGAAAATAGTTCGTTATTAACGGGACGGAGGGAGTTTATTTCTACAGATCAATTTTCTTTTTAATTGAAGATTATTATTTTTAAATGTTACTATCTTCTTAGATAATCATAACAGTTTTTAATTGTTTAGATATTTCAATTTAAATTCTAATAAAAGTAAATTGGATATTCATATTTTTTAATTAAATTTTAATTAAAGCCAATTGTAAACTCTATGTGTGAATTTAAATATAATTTGACTAACATTTAAAAATGATTAAAAACTTGATATGGACCATAAATATTTTAATGAGATTTTGATGTAATTTTGTTGAAAGTGTATAATAATAATAATAATAATAAATAATGAGATATGAAATGGTAGCAAAATTTTGAACATCATGATCGAGTTTAAAAAATTAATTGTACATGAAAGTTAGCAAATATGACAGACACTATGATTCAATACAACCTAAAAGTACCACCAGGACTTAAACTCCACGTTAACTTTCAGTAGTTTACTTTTAATTTTATGCCCTAATCCTATTCTGCTAATTCAGTAATAACTTCTAAGAGGCTAAACCTAATCCACCCCTGCAGGCTGCAGTTCCCAACTCCACACCCCACCACACGCACCAGCCTCCAATTCACTAACGCCTCTGCTGCTCCGCCTCCGGCGCCCGCCTGAGCCCGTGCCCGTCAGCGGCGCGACGCCCACCTCCGCCCGCTCCTGTCCGTGCACCCCACTCCCTAGCAGTATGACGCCCGCCTCCCCGATCCTTCCCGCGCACCCTAGCGGCGCAACGCCCGTCTCTGCCCGTGCGACGGTCATTCTCTTCTCATGTTCATTTCCTGCCATATAATTTTAATCTTTTATTCAGAAATAGTGAAAAGGGATGCTAAAGTTTGTTTATTCTAAACTGTTCCTTAAACAATAATCAGACTCTTAATTATAAAATGTATGCTAATTTATCCATCTTTGTTAATAATACTTAAAAGTAACAGGATTACAGGAGTATTGTAGTGACATGATTTATAGATGTTTTACATTTGCTTAATCAAACCATACTGATGCGGCCAAAGCTGACTTATGCCAACATTAATTCTATTGAACGCCATCTAATTTCAGGGATTACTGACTGCTCACAAGATCAAAATTTCAAATTAGAATCATGCATGATGCCACCTAATCGTATAATGAATGCTTGAGCTAGCTTATTTATAAAATAATCAATTACCAAACTATTCATATGTATCCAAAAATGCTAATAAATGTTTCTGCACCCTAGAACAATTCTAGAGCAGAGCATTGTATCTACTAATTCATAAACAATGGATGATTGATTCCTGGCCTCAATTGATCCTAAGATAGCATTAGCATGCATAATAACCCTCAAAATGATAGTGATGGTCTCCTCACCTTTACTTTTGAAGATGAGCAACTTTTTATAGACAACTACCCAGCCCAAGCATGGCTTGGTTAGTAGGTTGTATATCTTCACTAATTATTTATTGCACACTCATAAAATATTTATTTCATTTCTCCTTATCAGATTCATTCACCATTGCCATTGTCCTTGCCGCCGCCAATCTCCCACCAATTTAATCAATTGCAAGGTTAGCTTTTTGTCTCATTTATTTAGATACACTTTGACTCTTTTTGTCCCGTTTATTTAAATATTAACCAATGTGTGTTTAATTAAATGAGCTAGAGGGTTATATTGCATGATTTTTGTAGTTTGGTACCTAAGCAAGTGATTATTAAATTGTGAGAGGCTCAAACTTAAACTACAATCATTACACCTTTACCTCATCACATGACTAGGCAACCATAGTAAGATCCAAGAGAAAGTATATAATTTAGATGCACTTCGACTCTTTTTGGATGAAACCTTTTGAAACCGAGCACCAAAAAGCATAGAAAAATAATCTGTTGAATTGATGATTAAACAATTAATGTAGGAAGGTTTGATCTCCATTCAAGCTTCCATTAGAAGTTAGAACAATGGTATTCCAGAAGCAAGTTGTATCTTGAACGTGCTATAATTAATATATATAGTCTTAATAAAGTAGTATTCGTAAAAGATATAGAGTACAGGTTGATACTGATCTTTGTTCTATATGACATCATGGATCAGTTAACACATGTAGAGGAGAAGTTAAGAGATTCAAAATCAATCTCAACTTTTCTCATCCTCTCAGTGTGTTTCAAATTTTTTATCCATCGAAGCACTTATAATCCATTATACATGCAAGCTGCAATGTGCAGAAGTTGATGTGTACATGTTGAAGAATATATATACTTAGAGCAGAGTGTACATTATTCTAATCAATGTGTGTTGGTGCTTCAGATTACAATTGAATAAGGAATTATTATCTAAGTCCACTCACATTAGGGCTGAATCTATCTAGCCTTTTCCAAAAAATCTAGGTTTTCACTTGTACCTGAAGTCATAGTTTGACGAAAATACGGAAAATATTCGAGTTTATAATTGCCGCCGATCAAGGAAGAAGCCAACGAATTAGTCGCTATTTATTATTCCAATTATGTTGTTTAATTAATTCCGTGATTTGTTATTCTTAGTAATTCCATTATTAGAATTAATGCCTTACAGGCTTGTCCATAGGCTTAGGGTTAGTTATTACTCCCTCCGTCCACGAATGTGATTAACATTTTGACCCGACATGAGTTTTAATGTATTATTTTGACTTTGTGTAAAAAAAGTGTAGTAAGTTGAGTTTGAGACCCACTTGTTATTAGTTTTTAATTGAATTGTGTGTACTGAGTGGAGTTTGGGTCCAACATGCTTTATTATTTTTTATTGAGTTGTGTGTATCGAATGATGTGGGCCCACTTACTATAAATGGTAAGTTTCAAGTGTTAACAACTTTGGTGGATAGACTTAAATGACAAAACGTTAACGACATTGGTGGACGGAGGGAGTAGTATTTATAGATCATTGTTAGGATTTACGAATCATACTTTGAATATTATTTTTGACGGCTGCGGCTGGGCGGAATGTGAGCTCCGAGTTATCGTTTCTTTCAAATTAATTCCATATTATTTCCCTTCAATTATCACCGTGACTTCACTCTACCAAATTGGTCCGACCATGCCGAACGTATCGAAGAGATAGAGAGGTCCACATGGAGTCTCCAATCAACTGTTGGCGGCTTGGCAGAATCTGTTGTGGGGCTGAGTGCATCAGTACGCACGATGGAGCACACCATGGCTTCCTATGTCTCACACCAGCCCAACAAGCGGACTATCGGGCCAAGGGTAAATGTTACAGATGTGGCGGAATGTTACCGATGTGGCGGCCAATATGGGCCGCTCCATAGGTGCCCCACCAAAACCTTGGCCGTCCTCGAGGCAGGACCCGACGACGACATGGAGCCCTTGACGGACACCTCTGATCATGGGCCGAAACCCACGAACGATGACCAGCCACTTTCCACAGCGTTTTAGCAGCTTGAGCTCTCGAACTTGTCTTCTAATGAGTTCGATGGGGCTCAAACTCTTATACTTTTCAGCCACGTCGGTTCCCACCCGCTTCTCACAATGATCGATTGTGGTGCAAGCCACTGTTTTATTTCCAAAGACAAAGCACAACAGCTAGTTCTCCACATTGACACGACAACACCTTTTGCGGTCTCTTTGGGGGGTGAGACTCGTGTTTGTCAAGGTGTTGGCACGGACATTCCATTTAATTTGCGGGTCATAATTTTTCGATTACTTGCTATGTGTTTCCATTGCGCAATGTGGATGTCATTCTCGAAGTTTCATGGCTCGCTCATTTGGGAGACGTAACTGCTAATTGGGCTCGGCTTACAATGGAGTTCGTTATTGCCGATCAGCACACACGCCTTCAAGGTGATCCTTTGTTGACTCAGTGTGAGTGTGATCGAACAGATTTAGGTATTTTTGAGGGCGCGGATGACGTGTGGCTGTTATGGGCGATGGACGGCGAGAGAGCCACCACTTTTCCGCCGTCGCCAAATCTGTCCCCCACACAAAACGCTGCCCTGACTGACTTACTACGCCACTTCTCGGCTGACACGAAGCCCCCGTGGGGCTGCCTTCCTCCCGGCGCAGCGACCATCGCATTGTGCTCCAAAATCGCGTTCCTCCAGTTTCCGTTCGCCCATACTGGTATAATCATTCGCTAAAGGACGAGGTGGAGAAATTAGTGATTGAAATTCGCAAAAGGCCGAGATGGAGAAATTAGTGACTGAAATGGTCGCCGCAGGAATTATTCAGTCGAGCTGCAACCCCTACTTGAGCCTCGTTTACTCGTTCTGAAGAGGGATGGCTCGTGGAGATTTTGCGTCGATTATCGCGCTTAATCAAGGTCACAATGGCCCATAAATATCCTAGTCCGGTTATTCAAGAACTGCTCGACGAACTACACGATTCTCGTTGGTTCAGTAAGTTAGATTTTCGTTCAGGTTATCAAATTCGTATCACTCCGGACGACGTTCCCAAAACGGTGTTTCGCACCCACTCCGGACACTGAATTTCTTGTCATGCCGTTTGGATTAACCAATTCCTCGGCAATTTTTTAGAGCCTTATGAACGATATCTTTTGCCCGTTCATTCGAAAATTCGTGCTCGTTTTTTTTGACGACATATTAGTGTACAACTCCACGTGGGCGGACCACCTCCAAGTCTCCAACACTTACACCAGGTTCTTTCAACCCTCCGTACTCACTCTCATGTTATTAACCCAAAAAAATGCGCACTTGGGCGCTCCGGGTCGAGTATCTCGGACCCATAGTATCCATTGCAAGGGTATACATGGACCCGGCCAAGATCGGCACCGTCCTCAAATGGCCGACAACAACCACCCCTAAAGGGCTCCATGGCTTACTCGGCCTTACGGGTTATTACGGTCGCTTTATTCATGACTATGGAAAGATAGCGGCACCTCTCACGGCATTACTCAGAAAAGACAGCTCGAAAGCCTGACGATGGACTCCCGATGCCGACGCAGCTTTCCCGCAGTTGAAAACTGCAGTCACAACAGCATGCGTCCTCCGCATACCCGACTTTGCACAGCCCTTCGAAGTTGAGTGTGATGCGTCAGGGAGAGGAATCGAAGCGGTACTGATGCAAGGCCATCAGGCCATCACCTATTTCAGTAAGGGTCTCTCTGGTCGATTATTATCAAAGTCGGCCTATGAGAGGGAATTAATGGCCCTTGTCCTCGCTGTCCAGCATTGGCGCCCATATCTTCTTACGCGAAAATTTGTAGTTCGCACCGATCAACGGAGCCTCAAGCAACTATTTTCACAATCTCTAACTACATCGGCGCAACAAAACTGGGCGGCAAAGCTATTGGGGTTCGACTTTGACATCATATATAAAGAGCGCAGGCTCAATCGCGCTGCCGACGCCCTTTCTCGCTGGGATGAAGAGTTGGAACTCGCTCCAGTCACGATACCTCGCTGGATGGATTGGAGTGCGTTGCAAGGCGAAGTACGGGCTGATCTGAGGCTGTCCAAAATCATACGCTCATTAGAGAATGGTCAAGATGCCCCAAAACACTACACTTATGTCCACGACACTCTCTCCTATAGAGGTCGTGTGGTACTTCCGGCTACTTCTCCGTGGATTTCGAAGTTGTTCGCCGAATTTCATTCCACTCCATCCGGGGGCCATTCGGGAGCCTTTCGTACGTACCGTCGGTTGGCCTCGAATGTTTATTGGCCAGACATGATGAAGACTATCACGACAATGGTCGCCGCATGTGACGTTTGTCAAAAAAATAAATATGACACCAATAGGCTTACTCAACCCCCTTCTGCTCTCGGATCGTGTTTGGTCAGACATGAGCATGGACTTTATCGCAGGTCTTCCCCGTTCGAACGATATTGATTGTATCTTCGTCGTGGTAGATCGCTTTTCAAAATATTGCCACTTCATGGCTTAAAACACCCCTTTACTGCACGTTTGGTCGGTGGCTAAAGTATTCGCCTGCGAGGTTGTCCACCTTCACGACATGCCCGAATCAATTGTCTGATCATGATCCGATCTTTTTAAGTTCGTTTTGGAAGGAGTTATTTAAAGTTGCCGGCACTACCTTACGCATGAGCTCCGCGTATCATCCAAAAACGGATGGACAAACCTAGGTGATGAATCGGTGTTTGGAAACATATATGTGCTGTTTTGCATCCGAACGACCCAAAGGTTGGGGTAAATGGCTCTCATGGGCGGAGTATTGTTTCAATACCCGATTTCAGACAAGCACGGGGACGACACCTTTTGAAGCCGTATGCGGGCGACCACCACCACTACTCGTTCCGTTTCTGCCCGGAGAAGTTCGGGTCGAGGGCCTTGAGGCCATGGCCGAATCCCTGTGCGAGAGAGATCTTATTTTGGCCCATTTACGCGCCCATTTGGAGCGAGCACAACAACGTATTATTTGCGAGGCCAATAAGCACCGCCAGGCCCTAGAGTTTCAAGTTGGCGATATGGTGTACCTCAAGTATCGGCCCTATCGACAACGAATTTTATTTGCTATTTCTCATACCAACTTGGCACCTTACTACTTTGGACCTTTTGAAGTCAATCATGCATTGGGGCGACGGTTGCCTACCTATTGAAGCTGCCGGAGAATTCAAAGTACACCCTGTATTCCACGTTTCACTATTAAAACTAGTCGTGGGGCCGGTTCGAACTTCTTCCGCACTGCCCGAGGAGCTGTTGGCTGTGGATCCACCTTTCTTGCTGGCTGCTGTACTTTAGCGGCATTGCATTACCCGCAATGGGTCCTCAATCGAACGGGTGCTCATTCAATGGAAGGGATTGGAAAGGGATGAGAGTTCGTGGGAGGATATCGAGGTAATACGAGGCCAATTTCCAGATTTTTGCTTTGAGGACAAGGTTGTTTCGCCGACGGGAGCAATTGATAGAGCATCGGCGACTACGGAAAATATTCGAGTTTATAGTCGCCGCTGGTCAAGGTAGAAGCCAACGGATTAGTCGCTATTTATTATTCCAATTCCGTTGTTTAATTAATTACGTAATTTGTTATTCTTATTAATTCCGTTATTGCGCTTAATGCCTTATGGGCTTGTCCGTGGACTTAGGGTTAGTTATTAGTATTTATAGATCATTGTTAGAATTTACGAATCATACTTTGAATGTTATTTTGGACAGCTGCGGCTGGGCAGAACATGAGTTCCGAGTTATTGTTTCTTTCAAATTAATTCCATATTCTTTCTCTTCAATTATAACCAGTGACTTCACTCTACCAAATACCCTCGTTAATTCGGAATCAACCTTATCGGCCAATTCTCCCTCCCCAAACCTCCTCATCCCCTTTGCTCAAAAGCCTCCCCAAATACTCATCCAAATCCCAGTTTGACCCCTGAAACTATATATTTGTTTCATTTATAAAGAAAGATCTCAACAATCGATTTAATAAATTTATAAAATCTCAACCATTGATTCTAGATAGATTGATGGTCTAGATTCATTATCATTTTCTACACGTGATTTATTTTTTATATGATCTAAGGTTGGTATTGATTAATATAAAATTTAATTATGTTTGTTAAGTACGTGAATAAGTCAACAAATAAATTTCTTATGACATTAGTTTTGCCAATATTAATGCTCAATAACGTACATAATGCCAATGTACAAAAACAATATAAAATGATTTTAATTATATTTGTCAAGTGCAACATGAATAAGTCAACAAATTAAATCATCGTGCAATAAATTTGTCAATATAAATAATTAAGTAAATAGCTAATGCCAACATTTACAGAAATTATGTACCAATGCATTTAAGTATACACATTACATTATAATCACATTATTAATGAAAGATCAAATAAATCTTGGATAGAGTGACACATGATAGAAAGTGTAAAATGATGTAACAAAACCACAAACTAAATATCACAAAACAATTTACTTATTCAAAATAAAAGCAAATTCAAAATTTATAATAGTACACGACACATGTCGAAAATCAACATCGGGTGTAGAATGACCTTCACCCTAACTACTATATAACTGATAAAGTAGAAAGTTAGAAACTTATGATATTTTCCTAAAAGTCAGATTTGCATTTATGCGGGAAAGTTTTGGCTCTTAATTTGATATATAAATATAAATAGATGGATATAATGACGAGGCCGTAATTTCATTCCCTCCATATTAATATTATTGTTGAAATCTCTTTTCTTCCATTCCCCCTTTCATTTCTTCTTCTCGGATTCATTCACCATTGCCATTGTCCTTGCTGCCGCCTTTCTCCCTCAAATTTAATCAATTACAAGGTTCGCTTTTTGTCTCATTTATTTTGACACACTTTGACTCTCTTTGTCCCGTTTATTTAAGTACATTTTAACCAATGTGTGTTTAATTAAATGAGCTAGAGGGTATTATATTTCATGATTTTTGTAGTTTGGTACCTAAGAGCATCTACTATCCCTCTACCTCAAACTGGTGCCATATCATTGCTACATCAATATCTTCCTCACTTTTTAACTACCTAAATATTTTTTCACTATGCCTCTTTCTCACTTTTAATTAATCTCATTATTATTATATTATTTTTTAATGGATTCACTATTATAATACTATTTTTTATGTATTGGATAATGCAAATGAAATATTTTTTAATCTTCTATCTAGGTAGATATTTTGCTACTTCATCTTCTACCTCTACCCCATTTCTTTATTCCACTATCCCTCTACCCCATCCACATCATGTTCTACCTTCTTTTCTACCTCCCATAGTAGATGCTCTAAGCAAGTGAGTATTAAATTGGGAGATACTCAAACTTAAACTACAATCATTACACCTTTACCTCATCACATGACTAGGCAACCATAGTAAGATCCAAGAGAAAGTATATAATTTAGATGCACTTCGACTCTTTTTGGATGAAACCTTTTGAAACCGAGCACCAAAAAGCATAGAAAAATAATCTGTTGAATTGATGATTAAACAATTAATGTAGGAAGGTTTGATCTCCATTCAAGCTTCCATTAGAAGTTAGAACAATGGTATTCCAGAAGCAAGTTGTATCTTGAACGTGCTATAATTAATATATATAGTCTTAATAAAGATATGAGTAGACTCAGTAGAGGTAGATACTGATCTTTGTTCTCTGATGTCACGGATCAGTTAACACATATAGAGAAGATAAGAGATTCAAAATCAATCTCAACTTTTCTCATCCTCTCAGAGTCTGTTTCAAATTTTATATCCATGGTAGCACTTATAATCCATTATACCTATAAGCTGCAATGTGCACAAGTGGATGTGTACATGCAAAGAATATATATACTTTGACCAGGGTGTACATTATTCTAATCAATGTACGTTGGTGCTTCAAATTACAACTGAATAAGGAATTATTAATTAAGCCCACTCACATTTAGGCTGAATCTATCTAGCCTTTCCCAAAAAATCTAGGTTGTCACGTGTACTCTTCGAAGTCATAGTTTGACAAAAATACCATCATCATATTTTATATATTTTGACAAGTTTCCGCCGTAACCCACCATATGCCACGCCATATTCGTATGACTGATTTTTGGCAAAACACCATGACCTGCCATCCGCCATCGATAACACCGGTTTATATGAGATAATCCTAGTGCGAGAACCTATGGACTAATTATTATTGGTTATATATATGATCTAAGGTTTTCATATATAAAATAAGTTTTAATTATTTTTGTTTAGTACGTGAATAAGTTTTGCCAATAAGTTTTAATTATATATGAATAAATAAATTTCTTGTCCCTTTAGTTTTGCCAATATTAATCTCTGTTGTGAAAATCATTTGAGACTTACACCTTGAGGCTCGGTCAAAACGCCTTGGCTAGAAAAACCTCAAGGCTTAGGCATCAGTGACTCATTGAGGCGGGCATTTCATTTATGTGAGGCTTACACCTAGTCGCCACCGCCTCAAAGGTGTTTTAAGGCAATACGCCTCAATTAGAAAAATTAATTCATATTTGACCTGATTTTTTGGGTCTTGTGAATTTTAAAACTCAACATTCAATTAAAGTTAAAAGCCCAACTTTATTTATTTTTAATCATAAGTTGTAACATTAAATGATTAAAATATAACAAGTTGAAAACAAAAAGGAATCACTCAGTAGACACACTCCACCTCTATTCTTCCTGTCCCCACTGTTGTACTAACGACTGCCCGCCATCTTAAATTATTTGGTAATCAATTTATCATTTTTCTTTATTATTTAACTCCATGATTTTCTTTATCTTAAGTTTGAGGTTTACATCTCAAACTTAATTTTGTTTTCTTAGTATTAACAATTAATTTTGTTATCAACAGTTATGGAAGATGAACAAGATTCAAGGGCAACAATACCTACAACTAATCATAATCCTTACGAATTTTATACGTTAGATATGATTATGCAGAGTCCCTTATATAATCGACAAACGAGGCATTCAATTTCACATCTGGTGAAGATATTTCGTACATCAGAATCATATGTAAGTATAATTTTTTCTTTTATATGTTGAGTTGTAAAAAGATAGTGTGCATGATATATGAGTCTTATTGCCTCAACTTGCAGCTAGGTGATAATGCCAATGTCAGACAATCTATGAAGAAGCGAAAGATGCGAACCATGAATCACGACCATATTTTAGATGATATTGCTGGTCATTTGTTGTTGCCACCTCATTATCAAGGGATAAGACAGGACTCCCATGTGAGTTTTAAAAAAATATCTCTTGTAGAACACGACGAGGAGCAAAGGGTCTCCGAAGAAAATGCTAAAGATGTTGATACCTATGGTTATGACGGAGAAGAGGAAGAGGAGTGTAGAAAGCGATATGATCTTCGTAAACGCCGTAGGATCTCTCTTGCGGAGGAGCAGACTCAAGAAATGGTAGATTTGCCAGCAACTCCAAATAATCTCATTTCTTTAGAAGAGAATGATTTCAAACAGAATGCAGTCGAGGAAGTTGAATGTATTAAGCCTGTTCAAATTGACGATGAGGCTAGCATAAGTTTTGATGACATAGGCGGGTTGTCTGAATATATTCACTCATTGAAGGAAATGGTGTTCTTTCCACTGTTATATCCAGAATTTTTTGCAAAGTACAACATCAATCCACCTAGGGGTGTCTTATTATGTGGTCCACCCGGCACCGGGAAAACATTGATTGCAAGAGCACTTGCATGTGCTGCTTCAAAGGTAGGAAAACAAAAGGTGAGTTTCTACATGAGAAAGGGTGCTGATGTTCTTAGCAAATGGATTGGCGAAGCTGAAAAGCAGTTGAGATTATTATTTGAAGAAGCTCGCAAAAATCAGCCATCAATAATCTTTTTTGATGAGATTGATGGGCTTGCACCTGTTAGGTCTACCACTAACAACCAAGATCAGAATCACAACTCAATTGTCTCAACTCTGCTTGCCTTAATGGATGGCCTTGATTATCGCGGTCAGATAGTATTGATCGGTGCAACTAATAGAGTGGATGCCATTGATGGAGCCTTGAGGCGACCCGGAAGATTCGACCGTGAGTTTAACTTTCCCTTGCCTGCATATGAAGCACGTGCTCAAATTCTTGATATACATACTCGTAAGTGGAGGGAACCCCCTTCACAAGACCTCAAACAAGAACTTGCAGCTACTTGTGTAGGATATTGCGGTGCTGATATAAAGGCCCTATGTAGTGAAGCTGTAATACGTGCTTTCCGAGAAAGGTATCCTCAAGTTTACACGACCGATGATAAATTGATGATAGATGTTGATTCTGTGAAGGTGGAGAAACACCACTTTTTAGAGGCCATATCATCAATCACACCTGCTGCACACAGAGACTCCTTTATCCACTCGAGGCCACTGTCACCCAATTTTAAGCCAAGTCTACAAGGGCTTTTGAATGAGGCCATGAATATAATTTACAGAATATTTCCAGCTGCAAATATGACTAAGCATTCGATGCTTTCCATTATCTATAGGCCCCGACTTCTATTGTGTGGCGATGATGATGTTGTGATGGTAAATTAATATAATGTATCAATGATGTATGATAGCAAAATATAATGCTGTGATCAATCACTTTGATTTTTGCAGGATCATGTTGGGCCTGCTGTGTTACATGAGCTAGAGAAGTTTCCACTACACTCTCTTGCACTAACATCATTACTTTGTGATGGTGGAACTAAAACGCCCGAGCAAGCTTTGAAACAGGTCTTTCTTGAAGCGAGGAGAAATATGCCATGTGTATTATATCTTCCTCAATTCGACCTTTGGTGGAAAATTGTAAGTGTTGCTTATAATACATATCTTTAAGTTGTTTCTCAATGTATATAGATAAGCATTGATATACGTTTTCTTTTGTGTTTTTAGGCTCATGAACATCTTAAGGGTGTAATGCTGATGCTGCTGAAACAAGTACCTAGTCATTTGCCCATATTACTATTGGGAACTTCCTCTATTCCACTTGATGAGATATCATGTGATGATGCCACATCCATATTCTCTCATCACAATGTGTATGTCTATTTGACCTTTTTTGTTTATACATATTTTGTTGTTTCATCTCTTGGTACTTTTATACTAATGTTGATCAAATTATGCTAAAAATTACTTTTTTTTTTTACCTTTTTCACAGGTATAATTTAAGCTTGCCATCAATAGACATAGGAGCAACAACATTGTGATAGGTGGCAGTTTCCGCAAGGGCGAATACCCATTGTGTCGTTAACTGTTAGGTTCAGTTTGTTATCTCTCGTTTCCACTCTTCAGATTTTCTCTTTCGTATATCTTTTGCATTTGGTGTTTTTGAATCCTATATTTCCATATGTTTCGTAAACTTGATATAAAATGTTTAGTTAAGCCAAGATAAATAAGTAATCTTGGGCCATCTTGTGTGTGCTTGAAAGTGCGGAGTGTGGGTTGAGGCGAACAGGAACTCGAAATTGAAGAGGGTTATAGTAAAAAAAATTAATCAGAAATATTTTTAAAGTCGTATGGGTTGAACCGAAGCTAGATCAAAAACCGAGTGGGTTAGGCCCGTTTAACTGAATATAAAATAAATTAAAATATATTTGTGGAATACATTTGATTTTTTATGCAATAGATGTATTTATCACATAATAATTTAATAAATTGTTTAAATCTGGAACAAGGATGTCTAAAGCCCTGCTAGGATTGTAGATAATTTATATTTATGACTCAGTGCATTAGTACCATTAGATAGAGATTGGCCATTCGCATAGTAAGTCTTCAGCATTCTGGAACTGCAGATTGTGATAAGGTGCACATGCTTCTTATATTATATACATATATATATATATATTTGTATTTTTCTCTTTTTCATGCAGAACTTTATTTGGACTTGCTAAAGATTGCCAAGAAGATGAATTCACAAAGTTCTCAAGGTGAAAAAGAAAAAAAAAAGTAGAAAATGGAAATTTTATGCATCATAACAAGTCTTGCATCTCTGTAACATTTTTCAACGGGACTTTAATTCCATTTTTTGGGTTTGGAACGATGCAATGATTATCTATCTAGCTTGTTGATTTTCTTCATTTCCCTCCCTTTGAGAAATGTAGGCCGAAGGTTGTTGAGTAGTCTAATGAGCATGTAGATTTGGTACATTAAAATAGATTTAGTCTTTATTTGTAAGTATGTGTCTAAGTGTATTATTCAATAATCATAGGTGGAACTAGACATGCCAATTTTATATGAGAATCGAGTGAAACCAAGCAACATTTGGACATCTCATCAGCACAGGTATCATAAATACAGGATCGATCAAGATTAGATGTCGGCTCTTGCAAAAATTGTATGCCATTTGTGTCATTTAGGTTCATTTCTCTTTGAATTATGATCTTCGATGAATATGCATAAATTTTGGTAAGACTAGGATCATTCTGTAGTCGGAAAGATATCGTTCTTTTCAGCTTTTGCGACAGGTGATCTAGTAGTTTCTTTGTGTAATGGGCCACATCAAGGGTGTCGATGTTTGTGATTGTGGATTGGTTATGCAGTTGATGTTATACTGTGTGATTTTATGTGAAGTATATCATATGATTTTGGGGATGCACTTGAACATGATTTTATGTGAAGTATATCATATGCCAATATTGTGAATCATTGATATTTATTATTGCGTATTATAAATCATTGATATATGGTTGAAGCTACAATCATTGGCTTCAATCACAGAAAATGACAGGTTACTATAACTTTGTATATTATACCAGTTATAAATTATTTCATGTTATTAGTGAATTTCATAAGTTGCACTCCCTCCATCCACCTAAATGATTTACGGTTTGATTCGTCACGAGTTTTAATAATGTTTATTGTCTTTAATGAGAATGTATAGTTAATAGAGTCGAGGTCTGAAAATTTTGAAATGTAAAATGTTTGTGGATATTTAAATATGATAAAATGTAAACTATGTTGGTTGACAAATGGAATGATAGTTACCAAAATTTATATTTATGATTGATTTATTTATTCTATTCATGCTTTACTTTGCAATGATAATTAGTATACTCAGATGAGAGTGAGTCTATATATAACATATTTAAATAATTAATAGATGAGGTTACAAAATTTCATTAGCTAAATCACTTTGGACAAGAATGAGTTGTAAAATGACTTTCCTAACGGGTTTTGAGAATTTTATGAGCATAAAAAATTAAAAAATTATATAAGTTATAAATATGAGTATGGGACATAAATGAATGCTAAGATATATGTATATTTAGAATGTGATGAAACACTGAAAATGATAAAACACATTACACAACAATATAATTTGTGCTATAAAATTTTGACAAATTGTGAGGTAATAAAAGTATAACTATTCATAATCTAAAGGTTAAAGTGATTATTATATTATTTTATTTTTAATTTTCTGTCACTATCTAATTATAATATTAGTCTTTCTCAAAAAATAATATCATTAGTCAATTTATAAGAATGTAATTTATAATGTAAACTTTTAATAAATAGTTATAATTTCATATTCAGTTTTTTTTTTATTTTTTTATTTTTTTTTAATTCTCTTGTTTTAAATATTATTCATTTGAAAATAAAATGATATTAAATAATTTTATAAATTACATAAAACATTTAATTCCCATCCGTCCGTTCTAAAAAATTACTCCATCCATCCCACCAAAGTATATAAAATTGATATAATTATATAATATAATAATTCAGTTATGGATTACTCGTCCGTCCTAAAAAATTACTAAATAAAACATTTAATTCAGTTGATAAATCGATATAATAATATATAATAATCGTTACGGATTACTCCGTCTGTCCCACCAAAGTAATCCCATTTAGTTTCTTAATGGGTGTACTTTATGGAAAGTATGAGACTACTTTCATGAGACAGAGGGAGTACTATTTTTAGAATTTTTATTTATAATTTTTTATTTCCTTTCCTAAAAATTATAGTTAAAAATGGTATATCATAATTATATAGTAATATTCTCAAGTGAACTAATCAGTTAATTAAGAACAACCGTTACAAAATCATACCAAATGAAAAAACTAATTCTAGCAATATAATTAGCAATGTTAATGATAGTATTATTAGGATGTTCTTATGAAATCACTTTGTAGTATTTATTTATCCCACATCTTTTATGTATAGCTTATGTTATCTTCTTGTAGCTATATATATTCAGTAGCTACTGAGTTAATAAATATCCTTCTATATAATTTCTCTATATGGTATCAGAGCGAGCACCTTTGACAATGTTGTTAAGGCAATTCTTCAAGGCAAGAATTTTTCCCCTGCTTGGTTTGCCATACGTTGCGGCAAGAATATCCCATGCTACGCGCGCAGACGAGGCTGTGGCGATAAACGGAATAAGTGATGGATCAATTGAGCCTATTATTGCACTGAGAATCAATTGATCTTGGCGAATCCAGTGAGCGTATGCTGGATTCGGGGCAGTGGTGTTATTGTTCGTAACTGTGACTGGTGGGCACGAGCACGAACCATCGACAAAACCAAGAAGATCATAACCCAATAAAAGTGTACGAAATTGAAATTTCCACGCTGTGTAATTTGTGGTATTCAATTTCAGAGGTGCTTGAGTCGTGATGTTGAAAGCAACCAAAGAGGGAGGTGTGGTGTTAGCCATGAGAAAGCTAATCAAAGGAGATATGAAACTGTATATAGAGAATATTGAAGCACCGTAAATCCGCCGTCTCTTTGCATTGCTTCACTGATGTTGTTGGGCTGGGTCCATTGATGATAGAACCTCTACTGAAGCTTATATTGTTTTCCTCAGTGCAAATCCTATATCGTGGAGCTCACGCAACAACGTTCTGTAGCTCGCTCGTCCACAGAAGCCGAGTATCGATCTATTGCTTCCGCTGCTACAGAACTTGAGTGGACTCGTACAATTCTTCACGGACTTGGTGTGACCCTTACTTTGCCTCCGGTGGTTTATAGCGACAACATTGGTGCTACCTACTTATGTTCAAATCCAATTTTTCATTCTCGCATGAAACATATAGCTATAGACTATCACTTTGTTAGAGACTTGGTCAAGGCCGCTCAACTTCGTGTGACTCATGTTTCCTCAGCTGATCAATTGGCCGATGCTCTCACCAAGCCACTTTCCCGCACGCGGTTGTCATTCCTTATGAACAAGATTGGTTTAACACATGGTGCACCATCTTGAGGGGGCATATTAGGATCTTCTTATGAAATCGCGTTGTAGTATTTATTTATCCCACATCTTTTATGTATAGCTTATGTTATCTTCTTGTAACTGTATATATTCAGTAGCTACTGAGTTAATAAATATCCTTCTATATAATTTCTCTATAAGTATTATTTTTTCCATATTTAAATTCTTTTTTATACCTATATATTAGTGAATTTACAATAAAAATACAATAGTCTTCATAGAAACAATAACTAGAGCTGTCAAAGTGACTGGGCCGGGCCAACCCGACCTAGCCCACTAGGCTAGAGTCATATTACGGGTTGGGCCAGGCTGGCCCGAAATTAGTTCGGCTACTGAAATTCAAGCCCATTCCGGTCCATCACGGGTTATCGAGCAACGGGTCAAATCAGACCTTGAATTAAAAAAAATATTTTTATAAATTTAAATATAATGCGAATTAATTATATTCTCTAAAATTCTAAAAAAAATAAAAAGATTGCATTAAGATATAAGTCTAATATATTATTATATTTAATACTCCATTTGTCTCACCTCAATTGTCCCAAATGGGATCGTCCCAAATGCTTTTGTATTGCATACCAATATACACTTTATTATCTTCTTAATTACCTCTTTCACCTACTTCTTTCACCTACTTCTTTCATCTACTTTATTAACATTAACTCCACCTACTACACTCTAATCTATACCTCTTTAGAAAATGAGACAAGTAAGGGGACACCCTAATATGGTAAGTGAGCCAACTGATGTGAGACATATGGAGTATAAGTTTGTTAATTTATTTTAGTATTAATTAAAGTACAAAAATAAGTTTGTGAAAAATCAAATAAATGTAATATTTCTAAATGGTATAAAAACATTATTATAAATAAATCTTAACTATATTATAATATATTAAAAATATAATCATTATAAGAGAAATGTATACTAAATATTGTGAAAAAATTAAAATAATATTAAAAGTAAAAAAATATTAATGCCCAAGGCCAAGGTCTCGAGTTCGAGTCCTCTGTGACGCCGCCATGTAATTTAATGTTAATGTAATCCAATTTTTTTAAAAATATTAAAAGTATGGACGGGCCAAAATGGCCCGGAGCCCATATACCCGCCGGGCCAATGAGTCGGCTTGTTTGACCCGAATTTTTTTGGGCTTCTATATTTTGAGCCCAACCCGACCCTAATTAAGGGTAGGCTAGGTAAGCCCATTGGGCCGTGTCATTTTGAGCCAATTTTGACAGCTCTAACAATACCACATACAACTCAATATATTATTTGATATCTATCACGATTACAACCATTATGAAATCAGTGTTGTTGCTTCAAAGAAATGACATTATAGATACTACATTGTTGTGGTGTTGATTTCTGCTGCATCAAGAATGTGTGTAGCAAGTGATTCATAGGGACTAAAGACGAGTAACATCTTCACAAGCAAGTAGCAAGACAACAACACTGCAACCCCTATCCATCATCCGACTCTCACCAAAGTAGGTTATATATATTTTATCATGTACTCCCTTTCATGTTTGTCAATTGTTATTTGTTTTAATATGAGACTTAGTATGTTATGTCTAAGGCTTGATACACAACATAGCATGCTTACTATGTAGAATTCGAATGCTTGAAATGGGTGGTAGAACTAAACATTTATTTTATATTAGGACCTAAACTGCTTGCAAATCAGTATGCTCAAATATTACACTACACCAACATAGAATGCAGACAAAGTATTCACACTAAATAGATAACCACTTCAACAAAATTAAGCTCTTATGCAATACTCTAAACACACATTAAATTAGAACATAAAGAAAACAAGAGAAATTTGCATATGGTTGAAACAACGGCCTCGCTGCGGACGGGGACCAAGACGTAGCCACAGTGGCTGTTAAAGGGGGCAATGGCAACTTCGAGTCACGGGGAGGACACAAAAGATGATTTCTTTCGTCATTGGGTTTGTCGGGAGTGGAAAAACGCTATTGTGAGAAAGAATGATTGTATTATAACTTTAAAAATTGGGTCTTTTTCTCTAAATCCCTTCCCTAGTGGATTAGGAAAAGAATAAAGTCGATTTTGGAAAATTTGGCTGGAACTTGAAGCTTTGGCCGGAGAGAAAAAAATCATGGGGAGAAGAAGATGCATTTATGTTTGTTTTTGAAAAATAGGAGAGAGGGATTACTGAGATGGAAAAGGATAAAGCCATGAGTCATGATTTTTCATTAATAATGATGTCAGACTAAGAGGCGGGGGCGGAGGATTTGTTCCTGAGAAGAAAAAAGAAAAAGGTGTGTGCGAGTGTCGGCAGAGAGAGAGAGATTTGTTTGGTTGGGGGGAGGGACGGTGAATTGAGTTACTTTTTTTTTATTTTATAATTTTTTTATGTTAATAGATAATTGATTAATAAAATTTAATTGAAAATCTGAAAATCATTATAAGTGAAACGGGTCAGGCTCAATTTTTGGTCATCTAAATTAATTAACTTGGGCCGACTAAATTTATTTTACGGGCCCAAATTATTATGTGTTTTAGTTGGGCCAATTTTGGTGTGGGACGAAGCAATAAAGAAATCTTTGGGCTCACATTATTAAATTTAATTGAGTCAAGCCCAACATAAAATACTTGAATTGAAAGAAATTATTTGTGGGTTTTGTAACTAATTAGTTTGGACTAAACTCTAATTAAAACTTTATGGACTATTACTATTGATTAATTGTCTTTGGGCCTTGCTAATTTAAGTTAATTGGATTAATTAAATTATTGAACTTGATTAATTAATAATTAATAGAAGATTAATTATTTAATTAAATTTTAAATTTTGATGATTAATAATTAATTAAAAGTAATTAATAGTTAAATGTGTAATCTTTATTAATAATAATTATTAGGATTAATTATTTTATTAATTTATTAATAAATAATTGTATTACTTAATTTTAATTAATGAATCTAAGTTAATTCTAATCAAGACAAGAACTTTTTATAGGGGTCTCTAATTACGTGAACTTTATTAAATTTTTCGATTCTTACGACGAATTTAATTGTCTCAATTATATTAATTTCAAGAGAGCAATTAATTATTTCTTAAATTAGTAGACGTTTATTTCTTTTGAACGAAATGAAGGTTTTCGGAGAAAACCTTAAGCTTTGTTGAGATTTAGTAGATCGGATATGAAACCCTACACCCTATGAAATCATTATGTCTCAACTCAATAGAGATATTTCAAGATCTCAAATTATTATAAAAACAATTCGTACCTCAAGGTCCATTGAGGGAGTGACGACTAAGGAACAAGAAGGAGAACCAGACTTGTCAACTGATACTGGTACCTCAGGTGGATTTACTACAAACTATATTCTTGCTATAATGAAGCATGCTCAAATAAAATGACAATTGATTGACATGCATAAAATCTTTTGTGTTTATGTGTGATTCCTATCTGTGTTGAAACATGTTTTTGAATTGGTCAACTTGTGAATAACGATTGGATCTTGAGCCATGTGTTGTCCAATGTTAGTGTACACATGTGGAGTGAGATCGTGAGTCATTACAGACCGGTCCACATAGGACTGCGTGTCAGTATTGACCAATCCGGTGGAACCCAATATTAACATCTGGGGAAGCGGTAACATTGCTCACCAACGTTATTGATATTGTTATGGCTGGGGGAGCGGAAACATTGCTCACCAGCATCGATTACAGATATGGATGAGACACATGGAAAAGAGAGTGATCACTCCAACTTTTGGGTAAAATCAAATGAATGTTTAATATTCACATGCTATTTCAAGATACTTGTGTTATACTGTGATATTAATTGTATGATCAATAACTGTTTGGTTTCGGCATAACCCAAAAAGTACATCAAGTACTCAGCCCTGCTTGTATTTCTAAAAACTTGCAGGTTAAGCAAGGGCGATGGTTGAAATTCTGAGTAGAAGTTGCTTTTTGTTAAGTAGTAAGAGGTTAATACATATCTTCTTATGTGTATTAATGAGTTTTGATATTCTGCTGCAAACTTTTATTGTTTTCCCTAAATGGTCTAGATTGTAAATCTAGAACCTTTCTGATGTCTTTCGATACTTGAATTATGTATTCCATACTTTGAACAGTCGGGAACTTCTATTAGTATGATGTTCTATTTGAGCCTTTGGGCTATTGACTCTCATTCGTAACTATTTACAGGCTATTGTGATCGATTATATTTCTAACTACCGTGTTGTTCGTGAAATTATCCTTCTTTATCGTTTCTTTATTTCACCATCAAGTCACGTCCCATGGATCTGTCTTTTGGAAAAATGGGGTCGTGACAGAGTGGTATCAGAGCGTTTGGTTTTCTTCGATCTTACTACTAAAGATTTATTCTAAAAATATCACAGGGTGATGTTCTAACAACTTATTTGTTCCTAGTTGTTGTTTCTTCGTGTATAGTCTAGTTTGAGTCACTAGACTAATTTAAAAGTTAGACAAAAACTCTCAGCACGACACCATACCCCGTTCAACATTTGAATGAGGTATGAGATTTTAGAAAAATATAATCTGTGTGACGTATTCAAAATCCGTGATTTGCAAAAATATGTGAAATGATGTTTATTATGGCATGATTATAATGATTTTCATGTGCATAAAGAGACTTAGAAAAACTTTAGGGACTTCATTTGCCCTATTGCTCATAACTAAGAAGAGAACGAGAACGAGAACTTAGAATTGCTCTAGATTCTCACTTATCTTAGAAGAAGTTTTGAGTAAGAACTAAATGGGTTCCTAAGTCGTGACTAATGACAACTCGACTCAACAATGATATCTTGAAGATTGAAGGAATAAGAGGCGAAGAGAATTTCAAACACGATGGAACAAGCTAGAAAATCATTGGGTGCAGAATGAAGGAGTGCAAATCAAATGCCAATAATTTCTGATGTATAAAAATTTGCATCATTTCCAAGGCACGATGAATATCGTGGTGCCTTGTCATGCATTTTGCGTGATACTTTTGTATCAAATTAAGGGTCAACCCTTAATACAGTTTAGACTCTGGTTGTCGACGTTGGACTTTAGAAAGAATAATAACATCTCTTTCTTACTAAAGAATCTTGAATAAGTTTCCAAATTTCAAAAACGTGTTATGCTAACACAAAATATCATTTGAACTATATCAACTTGGATTCATAATGAGTCATATTTAATCAAATAAGTAAAAATACCATTTCATCGGACCTCACATTTAAGTGATTGTTAAAATAGATTCAATACGACGTGTAGAAAATTTTAGAAAACTATGCCTATAGAGCTTTAGGAATTTTATTGTAGAGAAGAATTTTAGAAACCTATGCCTATAGAGCTTTAGAAATTTTATTTGTATAGGGGAACATAATTGATTCTACCATTATGTGTTTTATTTCTCGATACGGATTTTTACGGTTTCGTTACTATTATAGATGGCGAAATTCGTGCATACAACACGAAAGAGTACTATTATAAGAGATGCTCGTCGATTGGAGATTTTTAGAGCATGTAGGATGACAGAGGAAGATGATCTTGAGGATTTTTTGGCACGGTATATGAGACTCTGGCATGAGGCACGCCCAGCTGGAGTGACGCATCGTGAGGGTATCCTAACACTTCTTGATGTGCTACTAGAGAAGTGGTAGGATTGAGCAGAGATTCCCATTATCTATACTTGAATCACCAGGGAGAGTCTCAAGAGCTGGTGGGTGATGTGTTGGAGTTTATATTCCTTATTAGCCGTCAATTTACCTTGCACCGTGTGCCGCCTCCAGGACCACATTTTTCTACGCAGCAGTACCAGACTCGCTCTCACGGACCCATAGTGACAGTATACCCACTTCCTCTCTTTATCGACCTTGATTCTCCGCTAGGTAAGTCGAAGAGGCCGATACCTACGATACTCATACCTATCTGAGATCAACGCCTTAGGGGGACTGGCACCTTTGTTATTGGAGAGAGCTCTCGATCTGGATAGCTTGAGGATCAGGAGGAGTCAGGTCTTCCTATGTCACCGATTAGGATAATTAGGTCAGAGCCACTGACGACTGCACCGAGGGATCAACCATTTATTTCAAGGGAACCAGTAGTGGTGACTGACTTTGGTTAGATGATGGAGAGACTAGTACGTGATTTCTTCCCAGCTCCTTGAGTGCTACATGTGCAGGGTAAAGACGGAGTAGATGATGAGGAGGATCCCGATGAGGATCTTCGTGAGGAGGAACTTATGGATGAAGATTCAGCCAGTGATAGTACCTATTAGATCTGGTCGAGATAGGAGTAGTAGTAGTAGTGATGCTTGATGCATAGATATGCAGTTGTTGTAACTTATAGTATGGATAGTTGACCATAGTATGGTTTAGGTCATTCCGTCTTTTGACTAGTGTTACTGAGAATGTGTTTCATGTGGGAAACATCTCAACCTAGTGTAGTTAGTTAATAGTCTTTTGATGTAGTTTATGTTACTCTAGCATATGATTAATACCACTTTTTGCACATATGCAAGATGAACTTTAGTTACTACATGATGATATATATAATGGTACAAAAAGTACTCGTGGAGGTAATCTTTTGTTATGATGCGTATTGATATATCTAGACCCCTGATGGAAATTTTTTGATTTATCGATGATTTATAAATTCTCGTTATTTACAATTTTTTAATATTTCTCGAGATATATTGTTTTTTCATTGGGTACCTTTTCTTGAGGTGTAATAATCGATTAATCATATTAAAAATTTCTTTTATCCTTCGCTAATGTTAGTTACCTTATCAGAATGCTGCCTCGAGGAAGGGGAAGGGGAAGGGAAAGAGGAAGAGGGAGAGGGAGAGGAAGGGAAAGAGGAATAGAAAGAGAGGAGGTACCGGTAGAGATGTTAAAGTATGAAGAGGAAAGAACTCCAACCCCACCTCCACCTCCATCTCCGCCCCCGAGAAGAAGAATTGATGAGTTATTCTTGAAACAACACCCTCCAACCTTCAATGGGAATGGAAAATCCGAAGAAGCTGAACTATGGGTTCGAGCAATGGAATGAATTTTCAACTTTCTGCACTGTGCCGACCATGAACGTCTCTCTTATGTCATATTCTAACTTTTAGGAGCTGCAGATTTATGGTGGGAGGCCAGAAGGAGGGCTCTGATACCAGAGAGACTTGAAAACTATACTTGGGAGGAGTTTAATGCTGGATTGTATGAGAAGTACATTCCGAGGGCTTACAAGATCAAGAAGGAGGCTGAATTCCATGATCTGAAGCAAGGGAAGATGTTTGTCATTGACTACGATCGATTTTTTAGTGAGCTGTCGAGGTTTGTTCCACATCAAGTGGACACTGATTAGAAGATGTCGGACAAGTTCCGAGCTGGACTGAGGTATGAGATTGAAATGTCTTTGGCGAGCCATGTAAGACTATCTTATACAGATTCACTAAACCGAGCACTAGATATTGATGTAGCAATGCCGGAAGAGCGCAAGGCGCCAACTACCACAACAGCACCCGCAAAATCCCAAACTTATTACCAGAACTATAAGGGTAAACATAAATAGGATTTCAACCAAGAAAATAGTCGTCCAAATTTTCAGGGAAGATCGAAGGCCATGACAGGGAGCCACACCTCAGTGTCAACAAATTACCCCATGGCAGGGGTAGGGATGATAGAATGTCACAAGGCAAGGAGTAAATTAGAAAGGAAAGTCGAGGTCTCCTTTACACCGGAACCATGTGGGTGCATGCTTTCCTAACATAACTTGCTTTAACTGCGGCCAGAACGGCCATTATGCTAACAACTGCACGGGAAAGCCACAAGGCCTACAAACAAGGCCAAATCAGTCCCAGGGTCAATTCAAACAGAACCCTCAACCTCCGAGGGAATTACAAGGATGACCTCAACAATAACTCCCACCAAGACAGAATCAAAATGCTCGGGCGTTTGCACTAAACCCGAAACCGTAAGACAAGAGTAAGGGGAATTTAGCTGGTATGGGCGTTTTGACATACCTATTATTATTCTTTTTGATACGGGATAATCCCACTCTTTTATTTTTGATGCATGTTCGGACACAATAGAATTAATGCCAGAACGAACTAGGCATGAAATGAAAGTAGGGACACCCACTGGAGGATTTATGACTACAACCCATGCTTGCTCTAACATAGAAATAGATTTACGGACTTTTAAGATCACAACAAACAACCTAAATCTCGTTTATCTAAATGGCAAACATCGAATCAAAAGAAAGATCTGAGACGTGTCGATTGTACGAGATTTCCAAGATGTATTTTCAGAGGAACTACCAGGACTATCACCAGATAGACAAGTGGATTTTACCATCGACTTAGAACCGGGATCAACACCAGTGTCGAAAGCACCATACAGGATAGCACCCAAGGAATTGCAAGAACGGAAGATTTAACTGCGAGAGTTGTTAAACATAGGTTTTTTCAGACCTAGTGTGTCACCTTGAGGAGCACCGGCCCTCCTTGTGAAGAAGAAGGACGACATATTGCGAATGTGTATAAATTATCGAGAGTTGAACAAACTTACTTTGAAAAATAGATATCCTCTTTCTAGGATAGATAACTTGTTTGATCAACTTAAGGGAGCAAATGTGTTCTCAAAGATTGATTTGAGGCTATGTATCATCAACTTAAAATCAGATAAGAAGATGTACCCAAGACAGCTTTCCGAACCAGATGGTCATTATGAATTCATAGTAATGCCATTCAGATTAACAAATGCTCCAACAGTATTCATAGATCTTATGAATCGAGTGTTCCATCCATACTTAGATAAATTTTTTCTAATATTCATAGATGATATTCTCATCTATTCGAAGAATGAACAAGAGCATGAAGAGCACATCAGAATTGTTTTGGAGACTCTACGTGCAGAGATATTGTTTGCCAAAATTCAATAAGTGTGAATTTTTGCTCAAGGAAGTAACATTCCTAAGACACATTGTGTCGGCAGAAGGAATCAAGGTGGATCTAGCAAAAGTGGAAGTAGAGCATAATTGGAAATCACCATGAGATCCTAATGAGATAAGGAGTTTCTTAGGATTAACTGGTTACTACAAAGATTTATTGAAGGATTTTCCAAGATTGCTAGACCAATGAAGCAATTTCTTAGAAAGGGAATCAAATATATATGGACTGAGGAATGCGAAACGAGTTTTCAGGAACTTAAGCAGAAGCTTTCCACGGCACCAGTCTTGGCAGTACCGAAACCGAACAAGGGGTATGTGGTGTACACTGATGCTTCAAAGATTGGATTAGGTTGCGTGTTGATAGAGGAAAGAAAGGTGATAGCCTATGCATCTCAACAAATTAGACCCCACGAATTCAATTACCCCACACATAATTTGGAATTAGTAGCAGTAGTTCATGCTTTGAAGATTTGGAGACACCACCTCTATGAAGTGAGGTGTGAGATCTTCACAGATCACAAAAGTTTGAAATACTTTTTTGAGCAAATGGATCTCAACACGAGACAAAGAAAGTGGCTTGAATTAGTAAATGATTACGACCGTGGTATAAATTACCATCCGGGAAAGGCTAATGTAGTAACTGATGCCCTTAGTCGTAAGAATCAATCGCTTTTAAGTTATCTTCTCACACAAGATGAGAAACTTATTTAAGAGTTTGGTAGAATGAATTTGGAGATAATTCATTCACCTGAGACAATTGTAGGTTGTGTTGCTACGCTTATAGCAACATAAGATCTAAGAGAGATAATAGTGAATGCTCAAATAGGATATGTGATCTTGAAAAAACTTCGTCTCAAGATTATATTAGATAATCCAAAGGGTTATCAGGAACTTCAGACAATGTTGTTTTGTTTGAAGGAAGATTGTGTGTTCCCAATGATAAAAATTGAGGAATGAAATCTTGAGTGAAACTCATGATACTCCTTATACAGCCCATCCAGGGAGCAAAAAGATAAATCAGGACCTGAAACAAAAATTTTAGTGGGAAGGATTGAAAAGAGATGTAACTTCATTTGTTGAGTGATTTCTGTTATGCCAATAAGGCTTTACATCAAAGACCGTACGAAAAGTTACAACCATTAAGAAATCCCAGAATGGAAATGTGAACATATAGCAATGGATTTTGTGACATCATTACCAAAATCAAAAATAGGGAACACTGCTATTTGGGTTATAGTAGATTGCCTCACAAAATCTGCACATTTCTTGCCAATCACAATCACATATGGGTCAGAAAATTTGGCACAACTGTACGTTCGTGAGATTGTACGTCTCCACGGAGTACCGATGTCGATTACATCAGACAGAGATGCAAAGTTCACTTCGAGATTCTGGATGAGTCTGCAGAAAAAGTTAGGGATGAGACTAAATTTTAGCACAACTTTTCACCCTCAAACTGACTGGCAATCTGAGAGAACCATTCAAACTTTAGAAGACATGCTCAGAACAGTGGTGTTAGGGTGGAAGTTGGGAGCATATCTTGCCATTGATGAAATTTGCTTATAATAATAGTTATCGGACTAGGATAGATATGGCACCATATGAAGCCTTGTATGGTAAGAAGTGTAGATCACCACTTTATTGGGATCAAGTGGGTGAGAGAAAAATGTTAGGACCGGATACAGTCGGTGAGATGATTAAAATCGTTAGAAAAATCAGAAAGATGATTCAAGAAGCTTGTTGGGGTCTCGGTTAGAGCAGGTGTGGTGTAGGGGGGGGGGGGGGAGAATACACCACACTACTATTTTTTCGCACGTTCTGGTCGAGACAACTTCTGTGTTGGACAGAGAGCTGTGTAAAGTGATAGAACACATCTCTAAAATAGAGAGAGAATGAATCTGTCCAAATATGGTTCTCGACACAGATCGTGAGTAATCTGTATAAAAGGCAGAACGACTGGTGGCTTTGTGAAGCTTACTAGAGATATGTAATGTGACAGAACACATCTCCAAAGTTGAGGATGAGTTTACAGCTTGCTTATTTAAACTTGTTGAGAACGAGATCTAGGTTGGGGTTTGTGTTTAGACCTCCTTCATAGTTTTGGGACTGTGAAGGATACTAGAACTATGACGGTTGAAGTCCTAAACTATAGTAAGTTTTAGGAGATGAGATTCACAGAAATGTGTTTGTAATTCTCTGCAAAGTTACAATACTAGAAATGTATTTATAGGTGAATTGGTGTTAATTGAACACTTGAATACTGGAGAGAATCTAGCAGCTTTGAAGCTTAATTTCTGGGGAATCTCTGCCAACACCGACTACCTTACCCACTCACCTTCCACTCTTTTAATTCACTCTCGTGAATCCACTATTCCGCACAGTGAGTTTTCTTTTCACATTCTCTCGATCATTCTTTCTCTTTTTCTCCACTATATTTCTTTGGAAGACGTGGTGTATTTATAAGGCTGTAATAAATTATAGCCGTTGATGTCGTGCATCTTTTACAGCTAGCATTAATAGTCCTTTTGACCATAGATCGCTGACTGTAAATCTATCCGCTGGAGTGTGTCTTACATGTCATCCGACGTGTCGTCTGACGTGGCATAGACATGTCAGCTTTGATCCATTTAGGTAGATCTGTAGCTTTCTCCAATCTGTGTTGAACAGCTCATGATAAGTTTTGTTTGAAGACATAACTTCTTTGATAATTCTTGAGTTGTCTCCTAAAATTCCGTCGATCAATCTATTAAATATATATTTATATTCTCATTTAGCTTCTTGATAGATAGACTATCTAGAAAAAATGTTTTGTACATTCTGTGTCGTATACATAATGACTCCTTCATTATGTCTTGAAAGTCATCCAGTACTAGTCTATGTTCTATGCTCTCTAGATACAGAACATAACTTATGTTCTGCTTCTTTACAAATCAACATCTAAATTGTTCCAAGTCTAGTACATATACTGATAGGACCAGAACATGAATCGTGTTCCGTTCCTTTATATTGTGATTTGTATGCTATCTAAGAATTAAATCGTAAATTGATCTTTTATGGGTAACTCTTTACTGCAGATTTGATATCTTTATAGTATAGATCAACTACACGTGTTCTGTCCTCTGGTCTTCTAGTTAGTGAGCCATTAAGAATCACCACGTTATGTGTTGATCATGTATTTCCTTCATTCATGCTTCTGTTCTGTGATGTTTCTAAGTCTAAGTCTAAAACACATCATAGATTAAGTCCTATAGACAGATTGTTACTTACATTTTGTCTTTACATTTTGACTTAACCTTTTACTAATAACATGATCTTATGACACAGATCGTTACTCACGATCTGTCCTTACAGTTTGATCATGTTCTCTAGTACATGAATTAAGTAAGATCAAGCTCTATAGACTAGGTCATTACATTATTAACTTATCTTTACATGTTAGCTGATCTGCTATGAGGAACACAGAAGATTACCTATGGATATGATCTATATTTTATTGATCTAATCCTTTTACATTTAATCTTCTGTAAGATCTAACTATACTAGACATTAACTTAAGTCCTAGGCATCACATGACACATAATACTTACAGAATGAATCAAATATCTTAACACAATAATAATTTCGAAAACATCAACAAAACCAACACAATAATGGTTTTGCAAACATCATCAAAACCAAGCTAATAGTATTGACAGCATCAGAAAGGTTCCTAACAATTTCTCCCTTTTTGATGATGCCGAAACCATTATGCTGAAACCATTGGTGCTAAAACCATTGTGTTGAAACCATTGGAGACATACCTATGATCTGGACAGAGCCTTGTTGGTATTCAACCTCTCGTTCTGCATCTGTTCCCTTTTTGAGGGACGAAATGATCTGATACCAATTGGGGTTAAGTTAATACCAATTGTGGTCTACCTTCCCCCTATTCTACATTATCAAAAAGGTCATCAAAAAAGTTCACATTGAGATCTGCTTTATCTTGATTTGAGCAGTGATCTGAATCTGTGAGTACTCAAAAGCAACAATAAAGGACTTCAAAAGCTTTCAATGAATGCATGCTTCTGTATGCAGGCTAATTTCGCTTCTGTAGTTAGTGGAGCTATGGCTCATGTAGAGTGGGGTCTGGAGCTGATATCATTTGATCTGTTCCCCCTTGATTTGAGCACTCTCCTTCTGCAGTCTGTTCGTCTTCTTTGGCTTCAGTGTGATTTCTTCAAAGGATGTCATCCATGATCTGGAAGGGGATCTACTCTTCCATGTGAATCTTCTGTACTTGATCATCCTTTCTGTTAGCTTAGATCTTCAGTTCTTCGTTAAGGCTATGGTCTGTTAGCCTCGAGCATCTTCAGATTTTGATGAACCATTCCCCCTTGCAGATGTATCCTTCTTGAACACGTTCTGGAATGAAATGGTGATCTGCTAGCTTTTGTTTCACTTGGTCTGTTCCCCTTTCTACGAGATCCCTTCTTTTAATGAGGAAAGTGATCTGGGGGTTAGACACGATCTGTTTGAATATTACTTTTCTTCTTTTGTCTCTTTCTGCTTAAAGTTACATACACTAGTAATCGTAGTTAAGCGTCCCCAACTTTGTTTACTTTGTGTTGTGAAAGTTAAGTATATATATGAGACATTAGGGATAAAGAAAAATTTGTGAAACTTAACAACAATTCAACTTTCTTTTGAAAAACAGAATATTTGTAATTCTCAGAAATCAACTATAATTACCCTTCTAGTATGCAAGCTGTTAGTAAGTTTTACGATATGAGATTCTCAGAAATGTGTTTGTAATTCTCTACAAAGTTACAATACTAGAAGCTTAATTTATGGGGAATCTCTGCCAACACCGACTACCTTACCCACTCACCTTCCACTCTTTTAATTCACTCTCGTGAATCCACTATTCCGCACAGTGAATTTTCTTTTCACATTCTCTCGATGATTCTTTCTCTTTTTCTCCACTATATTTCTTTAGAAGACGTGGTGTATTTATAAGGCTGTAATAAATTATAGCCGTTGATGTCGTGCATCTCTTACAGCTAGCATTAATAGTCCTTTTGACCATAGATCGCTGACTGTAAATCTATCTGCTGGAGTGTGTCTTACATGTCATCCGACGTGTCGTCTGACGTGGCATAGACATGTCAGCTTTGATCCATTTAGGTAGATCTGTAGCTTTCTCCAATATGTGTTGAGCAGCTCGTGATAGGTTCTATTTGAAGGCAGAACTTCTTTGATAATTCTTGAGTTGTCTCCTAAAATTCCCTTGATCAATATATTAAATATAGATTGATATTCTCATTTAGCTTCTTGATAGATAGACTATCTGGAAAAAATATTTTGTACGTTCTGTGTCGTATACAGAATGACTCCTTCATTATGTTTTGAAAGTCATCCAGTACTAGTCTATGTTCTATGCTCTCTAGATATAGAACATAACTTATGTTCTGCTTCTTTACAAATCAAAATCTAAATTGTTCCAAGTCTAGTACATATACTGATAGGACCAGAACATGACTCATGTTCTGTTCTTTTACATTGTGATCTGTATGCTACCCAAGAATTAAATCATAAATTGATCTTTTATGGGCAGCTCTTTACTGCAGATCTGATATCTTTATAGCATAGATCAACTACACACGTTCTGTCCTCTAGTCTTCTAGTTAGTGAGCCATTCAAAATCACCACGTTATTTGTTGATCATGTATTTCCTTCATTCATGCTTCTGTTCTATGATGCTCCTAAGTCTAAGTCTAACACATCATAGATTAAGTCCTATAGACAAATTGTTACTTACATTTTGTCTTTACATTTTGACTTAACATTTTACTAATAGCATGATCTTATGACACAGATCGTGAGTCACGATCTGTCCTTACAGTTTGATCATGTGCTCTTGTACATGAATTAAGTAAGATCAAGCTTTATAGAATAGATTACATTATTAACCTATCTTTACATGTTAGTTGATATGCTATGAGAAACACAGAAGATTACCTATGAACATGATCTGTCTTTTATTGATCTGGTCCTTTTATATTTAATCTTATGTAAGATCTAACTATACTAGACATTAACTTAAGTCCTAGGCATCACATGACACAAAATACTGATATAGAATGAATTAAATATCTTAACACACTAATGATTTTACAAGCATCAACAAAACCAACACAATAATGGTTACGCTAGCATCATCAAAACCAAGCTAACCGTATTAGCAACATCAAAAAGGTTCCTAACAAAGCTCAAAGCCTACAAAAATCATACGCCGATACACCCAAACATAATTAAATTTTTCAGAAGGAGATAAAGTTTTCTTAAAGGTTTCACCTTTAAAAGAATTATAAGATTAGATGTAAAGGGTAAACTTAGATCTCATTTTATAGAACCTTATGAAATTCTAGAGAGGATCGACCCTGTTGCTTATAGGTTGGCTTTGCCACCAAGCTTTGAAAATGTCCACAATTTTTTTCACGTATCTCAACTTAGAAAGTACGTGTTTGATCCTAAACACATAATTCTTCAAAACGGCATAGTGCTTAATGAAGATATGAGTTATGAGGAAAAACCCGAAGATATTCTGGACTCCAAAGTTCATGAATTGAGAAAAAAATCTATAACAGTAGTAAAAGTTTTGTGGAGACACCGTGGTTATGAAGAAGCTACGTAGGAACTAGAAGAAAAGATGAAAGGAAAATATCCTGAACTATTTTATGAAGGTACGAAATTTCGGGACAAAATTTATTTTACGGAGGGTAGTATGTAATACTGTAAAATTTCGAAAAATCCATATGTTTGTTTAGAAAATTACTTAAATATTATTATTACTATTTTATGTAGAAACTTTCGGTGGAATATATTCAATTTCATTTAAGCATAGTTACAAACTTTAATTATTTCAGATTAAAGTTTGATTAAGAAATTATATTTTTACAACGATAATGCTTACGCATAAGTAACTTGGAAAAATAATTTTTCTTGTCGCATTCTTATAACACCTTATAATAGACCTAGTCGAGATGAATCCGTGGACACCAAGATCGTAAATATCGAACATTGTTTGAACGTTCAATGAATTTTTAAAGTTCAAGAGGAAATGGGTACAAATACTCTTCTTTCTTCTTTCCTCCTTCTTTTTCACCCAACACCAATCCTAGAGAGAGAGATTAGAGAGAGGTGCTCTGCACCCCACTGCTGGAAAGCTACTGGCCGGCCACCGAACCACCGCCGTCTGTCGCCGGAAAAATGAGCCCAAATTTCAACCCAAGTTTCCTTTCGACGCGTACATTCCATTTTTGGGTTCCGATCGTCCAAAAAATGGCTGGAAGGCAGCCATGCAAGGCCAAAATCTTGTCCAAATTAAGTAGTAAGTTTGATCTTTTCCACCTTCTCTTTTCTCTATTGTCATCTCTCACGTGTCACCCCTTCTCTCTACATGTTTACAACTATCATCCGACAAGAAGAGAGTAGCTCCGGCGAGCAGAGGAGAACTCCGACAAAGCCCACCAAGAAAGCTTCATCTTCACTCAATCACCTTAGTTCTTCAATAAGGTAGTCATTATTCTTCTTCTTACTGATTTAGACCGGAATGAGATAGGATTAGGAATTTTCTTTTGTTAAATGTGATAATATATTTATTTAATTTGAGAATTAGTAGTTTGATGTTGTGTTGATAATAAAAATAATGATGAACTAACTTGAATCATTCAGTTTCGTTATATTTTCGATTTATTATGAATTTTTCAAAATAGTTGCGCAAACTGTCAAATCCTGTGAAAATCTGGACATTTGTCTAACTTTGAAAATTCGTTACACATTTAGTGAAATTATTTTATGTGTTTTGTTTACAGAATATAAAACTATAAGACGTTATGGTCACTCTAAAATTTGATTTGATAGAATTTAAGTTATTTTCAATTTATTATGATTTTTGAAAGTCAACTTCTCATATGACATGAAAAGATATGTTTGTGAAAATTATTTCGAAACTATATGATTTTATTTTAGATTATTGACTCAATGAAACCCAAACCTGGTTTTAAGGCATATTCCGTATGATTTTTATAGTATATGTGTGAAATTTCACACTCATTACAGTTTGTTTGATATAGTAACAAAAATTCAACTTTAAATCGTCTTAAAAAGTCTTGAATAAATTTGGAATTTTGGAAAACTATTGTTAAAATTTCACAAATTCATTATTAGTAGTTTGAGAGGAACTTCCTTTCAAAATGAGTGTGCATAGTTTTTTGATAAAAATTTAATTGCAACATTGTTTCGAAAAATATAGGAAAAAATGTATAAGATTTATTTGACCAAAATTCTTTTAATTATTTTCAGGAGTATACTGAGAATTTATTTTACAAATTCCATTCATTTTAAGTGAAACTTAGGACATAATTATTTCGAAGAAGTATAATGAGAATACAAAACTCTATTAAGTTGGAACGCGTCATTACTTGAAGTTGGCGAATGATATGATTATGTACAATACTCATGTAATCGAGATAAGTGTTACTCCTTCTATCATGACGAATCGAATCAACTAACAATGGATTGAAATTTATTAAGTAGTTAACAGACGAGTTTTGTAAATGATGATCACCGGTTAATTAACATGTTGACGTTATAATGGTTAGGCATTAAGTTCAGGAAGCACTAGAAGTGCTTAAGATTGGAGAAGAGGTTAATGCCTATCAATTTGTACTTAGCCATGAGATACATCTTGTAGGGTCTTAACGAGGAATACCGTTTATCTTATATAATGGAATGTGAGCTCCATACATCGGTGACAGGTGTGGGTCTATTTACAGTACAATATTTTGAGTTATTAAGCTCGAATTGCTTTTTATGAAAATGTGCATTTACATGCCAAATATTTTTATTATGCTCATGTGTATCCTATATGTGACGGATCGGTATTACCGTACCTGTTGATTGGAGCTGCCAATGACGTAAGTCAACAATTGTGCCTTGAACCGAATCTGGCCAAATTAGTGTACACAGAAAGTCCGAATCGGGTGAACTTGGCCAGGTTGCCTGGTCTTGGCGAAAGTGGATTATTCTGTCACGCCTGCTTTTCACGAAGTGTAGTAAAGCCGCGAAAACGTGACTAATGAAGGGATTAAGCAACGAGAATGGAATAGAACAAGGCAAATTGCTAATCTTCTCATAACATGAGTATCAATACTCTTCTTTCTTTTTTCCACCTCATTTTTCACCGAACACCAATCATTGAGAGAGAGAGAGAGTAGAGAGAGGTGCTCTGCATCCCACTGCCAGAAAGCTGCCTGTCGGCCACCGAACCACTGCCGGAAAAATTTTCTGGCCACTAAATGAGCCCAAATTTTACCTCAAGCTTCCTTTCGACATGTACATTCCATTTACGGGCCAAAAAATTGTTGGAAGGCCAAAATCTTGGCCAAATGAAGTAGTAAGTTTGATCTTTTCCACCTTCTCTTTTCTCTATCGTCATCTCTCACTTCTCACCCTTTGTCTCTACATTTTCACAACTATCCTCCAGCAAGAAGAGAGTAGCTTCAGTGAGGAGAGGAGAACTCCAACAAAGCTCACCATGAAAGCTTCATTTTTATTCAATCACCTTAGTTCTTCAATAATGTAGTTATTATTTTTTTCCTTACCGATTTAGACCGGAATGAGATAGGATTAGGAATTGTCTTGTGTTAATATGTGATAATATAGTTATTTGATTTGAGAATTAGTAGTTTGATGTTGTGTTGATAATGGAAACATGATGAACTAGGGGATAAAATTTTGTTATACATTCTTATGGTTGGAAGTTTCTGTCTGGCTTCTGCCTCATCATTTCCGTTTAGTATAATTATCCAAATTTTGATCTTATTAACATAATAAAATACTGAATCGAGTCAGTAGTAATATCCAATTTGAATCATTCAGTTTTGTTATATTTTCGATTTACTATAAATTTTTCAAAATGGTTGCGCAAACTGTCAAATCCTGTGAAAATCTGGGCATTTTGACTAACTTTGAAATTTAGTAAAAATTTAGTGAAATGATTTTATGTGTTTTGTTTATAGAATATAAAACTTTAAGACGTTATGTTCACTCTAAAATTTGATTTGATAGAATTCTAGTTATTTTCAATTTATTACTCCCTCCGTCACCAATGTGGTTAACATAATGACCCGACACTAGTTTTAATGTATTATTTTGACTTTGTGTGGAAAAGTGTAGTAAGTGAAGTTTGTGACCCACTTGTTATTAATTTTAATTGAAGTGTGTGTATTGGGTGGAGTTTGGGTCCCACATGTTTTATTATTTTTCATTGAATTGTGTGTATTGAATGATGTGGGTCCACTTACTATAAATGGTAAGTTTCAAATGTTAACAACATTGGTGGACGAACTAAAATGGCAAAACGTTAACGACATTGGTGGACGGAGGGATTATGATTTTTCAAAGTCAACTGCTCATATGATATGAATAGATGTGTTTGTGAAAATTATTTTGAAACTATATGATTTTATTTTAGATTATTGGCTCAATGAAACTCAAAACTATTTTTAAAGCATATTCCATATGATTTTTTTAGTATATGTGTGAAATTTCACTCATTACAATTCGTTTGATATAGTAACAAAAATTCAACTTTTAATCGTCTTAAAAAAGTTTTTAAAGAAAAACCTAACATTTTTACTACTTGGGGGTATCAAAAATGAGTTTTTGAAGTTTTTTTTTAAAAAAAAAAACATTGAATTTCAAAATTTTGAAAGCTATTGTTAAAATTTCACAAATTCATGATTAGTATTTGAGAGAAACTTCATTTCAAAATTGAGTGTGCATAGATTTTTGATAAAAATTTAATTGCAACATTGTTATGAAAAATATATGAAAAATTGTATAAAATTTATTTGATCAAAATTCTTATCTGGAGTCATTTTGTTTTTTAATGTGGTTAACTTTTTTCTTTTCAGTCAATATTTCAATATTTTAAAAAACTAGTGTGAAATTTCAAAGGGATTGAATAATATTTACATTTACTATGATTTTTTTTATAAACCGTATTTGCATAAGTCTTCACTAAGAACCACCATCGGAAGTCCTAAAAAATCCCAACTCATTAACTATTTATAAATTCCATTCCTTTTAAGTGAAACTTAGAACATGATTATTTCGAAGAAGTATAATGAGAATTCAAAATCCTATTAATTTGGAACGCGTCATTACTCGAAGTTGGTGAACCATATGATTATGTACAATACTCATGTAATCGAGATAAGTGTTACTCCTTCTATCGTGACGAATCGAATCGAATCGACTAACAATGTATTAAAATTTATTAAGTAGTTAACAGACGGGATCTGTAAATGATGATCACTGGGTAATTAACATGTCAAATGTTATAATGGTTAGGCATTAAGTTCAGAAAGGACTAGAAGTGCTTAAGGTTTGAGAAGAGGTTAGCGCCTATCAAAATGTACTTAGCCATGCGATTCATCTTGTGGGGTCTTATCGAGGAATATCATCTATTTTATACAATGGAATGTGAGCTCCATACATGGGGACAGGTGTGGGTCGATTTACAGTACGGTATTTTGAGGTATTAAGCTCGAACTGCTTTTTATGAAAATGTGAATTTATATGCCAAATATTTTTATTATGCTCATGTGTATCCTATCTGTGATGGATCGGTATTGCTATACCCGTTGATTGGAGTTGCCAATGATATAAGTTAACAATTGTGCCTTGAGCCGGATCCAGCCAAGGTAGTGTACACGGAAAGTCCGGATCGGGTGAACTTGACCAGGTTCCCCGGTCTTGGCGAAAGAGGATTATTCGCGGAAGACTTCGGTTTTTCCCGTCTAGTCGCAATGACGAACACTGTGAATGAGCAAAGAATGATGAAGATCTCGATATGATGGTAAAATGTATTTTTTCATATGTGTATGGTAGGTTTTCGTTTTAAAACGTCATGCATCATATGATTGGGCATGTAATATTCTTTAAATGGATATTTATGTTCTTTTTCATTGAAAAAGTTGGGCAACGACTCACACTGAGTACACTAGTATTCAACCCAAAATCTTTTATTCAAATGTTTTAACAGGTTCTAGGAGGGCGGTGATGAGTTGGCGACGAGGTAGGTCTCATCGGGTGTTATTCATAAATGTCGATTACCAAGGTGATAGAGATATCATATTGATACTTATTCTGTTGTCATTTGCTTTAGTCTTGTGAATGACCTTCTTTATCTAATTCATTGTGTCACGTGCATGGTTCGATATTATCATACGTGGCAGGACCACTGGGAAATGCCATGTGGTTATATGTTACGTGGTGGTTATATTTATGAGGTAGTTATATGAGTGTGAGTAGTTACTGTTGTTGAGAGGGTAGTATAAAAGCTACTTTAGTGCGAGTATGAAGGACATGTATCAATAAAAACTGTTTTTTCTGAGTTCTTATCAATTAATACTCTCTTTGTTCGTCTCCAATTTGATAACAACCTTTTGTGTGTGTTGTTGCGTTGTGATTTGATGACAAACGAGTATCACCACATAACAAGTGGTATCAGAGCCTAATGTCGCGCTTACCGTATGCCCAAAAAGACACGCATGGAACATCGAGTGGCTAGCGTCGAAGGGTAGGTCGAACAGTTGCAACTGTAGCAGAAGGAATTTATGGAACAATTTCAGCGGAAACAAGAGGATTTCATGGCGGCGATGATGATGCAGATTGATGAGTTAAAACACGAAGTACGAGCATGGGGTGATGAGGGAGGCGGAAGGCGGGAGAAGCGCAACAATAGAGTTGTAGAGGAGGTAGGCAGCGCGGGGGAAATGCAAGGTAAATCGTCACACTCTAGTTGTACTACCTCTCGTACACCTAAATTGGATTTTCCAAAGTTCGATGGCAATAATCATTTGCAATGGGTGTGAAAGTGTAACAAATATTTCACTATCAATCCAATGGACGATGAGGAAAAATTTTTCACCGCTGCTATGTATATGGAACGCCGTGCTGATCTATGGTATGCTGAATACGTAGAAGGGATAGAGGACATATCATGGAAGGCATTTGGTGAGTTGGTTGTGGAGAGATTTGCAGAGGAGGGTGGAAAAAGTGTCGTAGCTCAGTTTAATCAACTGAGGCAAACCTCGGATGTGACTTCTTACACGTTGAGGTTTGAAGAACTCAAGTCCTTTATAGCAGTAGAGAATAGAAGTTTGGGGGAGGAATATTTTGTGAAATGCTACATCGGTTGGTTGAAGGATGAGATATCTAGTGTGGTTGAGATGTTCAATCCACATAAACTCAGCGTAGCCATCAAGTTAGCTAAGAAACAGGAACTGCAACTTATGGCTTTGGGGAGAGGACCTAAGCATTTTAGTAAGATGAGTGATGGGGTGGGGAAGAAGCTTAGTGAGGATAGTGTGGGAAAATCAGGAGGAAGTATAAACCAGAAACCTACCTTCTTCAAAAAATTAACCCCTACCGAAATCGAGGAAATAAGGAAGAAGAGATTGTGCTTCAATTGTGATGAGCCATACCATTTAGGCCATAAGTGTAAAAAAGTTTTTGTCATAATCTGTGAAGCGGGAGAAAAGGAGAATGGGTTGGTGCTGCAAGAGGTGGAAAGCGAGGGGGAGGAGATCCAGATATCAGTCAGCGCATTGGCAGGTCAGATGACTGCTGATACTATTAAAATGAAGGGTCATATTAGTAAACATGATGTCACTATCTTGATTGACACAGGGAGTACACACAGCTTCTTGGATGTCATGGCAGCAAGACGGATTGGATGCGAGGTAGAGTGTACCAACCCTTTGTTGGTTGCGGTGGTTGATGGGAGAAAAATTGAGTGTAACACAAGATTTTCCAAGCTGGACTGGGAGATGGGGAGTTGTAGATTTAGTACAGCCATGAGAATCTTGAAAATGGGAGGGTGTGATAAGGTAGTAGGCGGTGGAGATTCTCAAGCAATTGGGACCAGTCACATTTGACTTCAATAAGCAAAACATAAGCTTCGAACGAGAAGGACGACGAATGGTGTTACAAGGTATTAAACCGGATATGACATTGAAGATGATGTTAGGGAAGTAGTTCAAGAGAACTCTAAGAAAGGGTCAAGGAGCATTGCTTGGGTGTCTTTGTATGATTTCAGCTGAGCAAGTGGGGAAGGAAAGAAAAACACACCCAGCATTACAACCACTCATCACCAAATACTTATCTATTTTTGAAACACCAACCGAATTACCTCCTTATAGGTCCCATGATCACAAAATATTGCTGAAACCAGACACTCCACCTTTTAAGCAAACTCCTTACAAGTATCCTTACTTGCAGAAAGTGGAAATTGAGAGGCTGGTTCAAGAAATGTTGAACTCGGGAGTGATACAACCCAACACAAGTTCATTTTCATCCCCTGTGTTACTAGTGAAAAAGAAGGATGGTAGCTGGAGATTTTGCATCGATTATAGAAAGTTAAACTCTCTTACTGTGAAAGATAACTTTCATATTACATTGATTGAAGATCTCTTGGACGAATTGGGGAATGCTACGGTCTTCTCCAAGGTGGATCTCAGAGCTGGATATCATCAAATACGGAGGTGTGAAGTTGACATATACAAGACAAATTTTGTGACTTCCAGTGGGCTCTACAAGTTCAAGGTAATTCCCTTTGGCCTCACCAACGCTCCGACAACATTCCAGTCGCTTATGAATACTATTTTCAAGCCCTATCTAAGCAAGTTTGTCCTAGTATTCTTTGATGATATCCTGGTCGTTAGTCCATCTATGAGTCTTCATTTACAATATTTGGAGGTTGTATTCAATACATTGTTGGCACATAAACTATTCGCAAAGGCTTCTAAGTGCAGTTTTGGTCACTCTCAAATAGAGTATCCAGACCATGTTATTAAGGAAGGACAGGTTAGAGCAAATCCCAACAAGATTCAGGCTATGGTTGAACGGCCACAACCCAAGTCACTTAAATCTCTAAGAGGGTTCTTAGGGTTAACGGGATATTATAGAAAGTTTATAAGGAACTATGGAAGTATTTCCAGGCCCCTAAACGATCTCACAAAGAAAGGATGCTTTCTGTGGAATCCAGAAGCAACCAAAGCTTTTGAGGAATTGAAGAAAGCTATGACTGAGGCTCCACTGCTTAAACTTCCTAATTTCTCCCTACCATTTGTATTAGAAACTAATGCGAGCTACAATGAAATTGGAGCGGTGTTGATGCAGCAAGATCACTCTATAGCTTTCTTGATTAAAGCATTGGCGCCTAAGAACAGGGGACTCTCTACGTATGAGAAAGAGTTTCTCGCTATTATCCTAGCAATCAAGAAGTGGCGGTCTTACTTACTCCACAATTAGTTCACCATCCGAACTGATCATCAAAGCTTAAAGTATCTTTTGGAGCAAAAAATCTCAACACCTGTTCAGCATAAATATCTTACATGGTTGATGGGATATGATTACCACATTGAGTACAAGAAAAGCATTGAGAACAGGGTAGCTGATGCACTGTCGAGAAGAGAAGGGGATAAGTTAGAGACACAAGCATTAACAGCGTCTCTCCAGGCTCTCACGGTGTGTTGTCCCTCTTGGGTGACATAAATCATGAGAAGCTATTAAGCATGATGAGGAGGCACAAAACATAATTGTGGAATGTTGTACCATCCCTTATAATGTCTCTTTTTATACTTAAAATGATGGACTGATTCGGTACAAAGGCAAGTTATTCGTGGGAGCAGATGGACAATTACGGGAACAAATCCTTCACTACATGCATAGCTCCGGTTTTGGAGGACACTCGGGCATAAATGCTACGTATCAAAGGCTTAAATCTACATTTTTGTGGCTAGGCGCATGAGTGCAAGTATAGAATATGATTGTGTCGTGTCTCCAGTGTCAGAGTTGTAAACACCAAAACACTAGAACAGGGGGTCTCTTGCAGCAGTTTCCGGTTCCTGCTCAGGCATGGAAACACTTGACCATGGATTTTATTGAAGGATTGCCACGCTCTCTCCACAAGGATACCATCTGGGTCGTCGTTGACAGGTTTACTAAATATGCTCATTTTCTTCCACTATTGCATCCTTATACAGCTTCAGATTGTGCCAAGTTGTTCTTGGATAATATTTATAAGCTTCATGGTTTGCCCTCGAGCATTGTATCTGATCGTGACAAGATATTCTCTAGCAATCTTTGGAGAGAATTGTTCCATTTGTTGGGAGTGCAACACCACATGAGCACCGCTTATCACCCCCAAACTGACGGGCAGAGCGAACAAGTGAATCAATGTTTGGAGACCTATTTACGTTGCATGTGTGGGCAATCTCCTAAGAAATGGGTGCAATGGATTCCATTGGCTGAGTTTTGGTATAATTCCAACTTCCATACGGCAATCCGACGATCTCCGTTTGAAGCTTTGTACGGGTATACGCCTACTCCGCTTGCCCTCTCTTCATATACCCAAGCTCAAGTAATTGGGGTGGAAGCCACTCTACAAGAAAAAGCTGACATCCAAGTCACTGTTAAGAAGCTGTTACATAAGGCGCGACATAATGCAGGTCGTGGCAGACCGCAAACGGCAGCATTGTGAGTTCGAAGTTAATGACTGGGTCTTTCTGAAATTAAAGCCCTACAGGCATCACTCTCTACGTTTGCACAAATATTGGAAGCTCAATTCTCGATATGCTGGACCTTTTCAGATTGTCCGTCGAGTGGGTGTTGTGGCTTATGAACTTCAGTTGCCACCAACATCACGTCTACACCCAGTTTTTCACGTCAATTTGCTTAAGCGTTGTGTTAACCATAGCCGTGGTGTGGTTACAACCTTACCCGAATTTGATGAGGATGGTTGCATGATGCTAGAACCAATTAAAGTCTTGGCTAAGCGGTTGGTGAAAAAGAACAATTCACCTAGCACACAACTTTTGATTCAATGGGCTCATTTACTGGAAGAGGAGGCTACTTGGGAGGATTTTCTATCAATACAAGCTCGTTTTCCCAATTTTTTGAATGTTAAGGGGGGGGGGGGGGGGTATTGTCATGTGCATGGTTCGATATTATCATACGTGGCAGGACCACTGGGAAATGCCATGTGGTTATATGTTACGTGGTGGTTATATTTATGAGGTAGTTATATGAGTGTGAGTAGTTAATGTTGTTGAGAGGGTAGTATAAAAGCTAGTTTAGTGCGAGTATGAAGGATATGTATCAATAAAAATTGTTTTTTCTGAGTTCTTATCAATTAATACTCTCTTTGTTCGTCTCCAATTTGATAACATCCTTTTGTGTTTTGTTGCGTTGTGATTTGATGACAAACGAGTATCACCACGTAGCACATTGTTTTATCATGTTGACCGTCAATACAAAACTTTGAACCTTAGATCTCAATTATTTCAATATCTACGGTTCAATGTCTCCATACATTGAACTCGTGTTGTATCCAGTGTGTCCATACTCCTGGAGTTTTCCTTTCTTCTTCAATTGTCATATCATTATTTATCGTTTTGAAACATTTCTCAATTATATCACATTGAATCTCAATTCTGCGTAGCCCCTTTTCCTTCAGGGCGTTACAAATACTCCGTATTTTAATTCGCAAGAATTATTGAATTTATTAGTTAATAAAGTATCATATTTGTAGGATTTTTTTTTAAAACTCCATTGTTGAGTTTTAATTTTTTTATTTCACCAAACTTGAAGAAATTATGACGAGTTCGAATTTAATTTCGATATTTGATTTCAATTGAAATATATTTTATTTATATAGTTTTGAACCTTATTATTTATATAACAAAACTTGTGAAATATTACTAGTATATATATTATTGGACAACATAATTTAATAAAATCTTAATTATATTAAAAGTCCAATATACATTCAATTGAGTCTATAATAACAAATAATACAATATACAACTAGTATTACATGTGGTAATATATTACAAAATTAAATCTTAAACTTTACAGTGAATCAAATCAAATCTGCAAAAGTCTTCCATATCTGATAGTTTAAACATCCACACCATGCTACCTACTCTAATCCTTTCCCACAATTGTAGTCTTTCCAACGACACCTCCCTCTTGCCATTCTTTATACATATCCACTCCACTCCCACTTTTATTGTGAGCTGCAAACAATTGAAACAAGAAAAAAACAAAGAGAGAGGGCTTGAGAGGAAAAATAACAAATCCAGGAAGCAAACCATTCACAAACATCTTCTCCTTTACAAGCAAGTAGCAAGACAGCAACACCACTACCCCTGTCCATCATCTGATTCTCACCAAAGTAGGTTATACACACACACACACATATATATTATCAATGTAATCATTTTCATGTTTGTCAATTGTTTTCAGTTTTAATATGAGACTTAGTATGTTATGGCTAAGGCTTGATACACAACATAACATGCTTACTATGTAGAATTCGAATGCTTGAAATAGGTTGAACTACACATTTATTTCATATTAGGACCTAAACTGCTTGCAAATCAGTATGCTCAAATGTTATTGTAATGCCCCAAAATTTTCAAATATCATTTAGATATCTTAATATGACTAATTAAGAATTTTAGGAAGATACTAGATCCTATTAGAACCTACCATGTGAAATTGGAACTCAGCGAAATTTTTTAAACATTTCTTTAAAAATAATCTTTTCATGAATAAGTCAAAAGCATATCAATATTATACTCATTTCGTAGATTTTTTCAAAAGAAAAATATTGGCACTAAATTTTCCTAAAAAGGAGTTCGTACGTAACCGCTACGAATTTTTAAAGTTTAAGTACATCATCAAATAATTAGTTTTTCCATGCATAACCGAAACTATATCTATATTATAGTCATTGTGTAGAGTATTAAGAAAGAAAAATGTTGACTTTAGGTTTGCTCGAAAAGGAGATCGTGTGCAGAATTTGCGACGTTTTAAGGTTTAAACATTAAGAATAATACAATAATAATATAATATGATAATTATAATAATATAATAATCAAAATTTTGGTTATAAATAGGGGAGGGGTACGACCATTTTGAATTGCTCATTTTAGCAGAATTTGAGAATCAAGGATCGACCTAAGTCAAGGTATGTCAAGATAAGGTCGAACGTAGGTGTGTAGCTTAACAAAGGTGGCTCAGCTGCCGTCGAGTCTCTGCCGCCATCATTATGATATAGTCATCTCCATGCTTTCTCATCTCGTTCTCTTCTTTATTCATTTTCCTGCTCTTGAATTTTGGTCTATCAGACGGTTAAAATCCCTTAAGATTTTGAGTTTTTGACCATAAGATTTGTTACTATGTCAGTTTAAATTTTATATTTGGATCCTGATTAAGATCGAGATGTCATGATTTATTTCATGGTCTATCATTTTTCAATACAATTCATAGTGCATGTAGAGAAAAAAATATGGGATTTTTCTAAAGAGATTTCATTAATTTCCACCGGTCCAATTTTCCTAGATCTGAAAAAGACTACGAATCTTCTTGAGTAAGTTTCGAGGTAAAGTTTCATGTTTTAAAAATATTTGTACATATTCATATAGGTAATAATGTCCTGAGTATTTTTGCTTTCTGGGCCAAGTTGATTTGAAAACCTGGGTATTGCCAAAACGACCTTAGAAGACTTAGAAAACCATCGCTTCCTCGTTTTCACTTTATTCGTGTTGCGTTTTGGCATTTGAGGCCAAAATTTACAATTATCACATGGTATGGGTATTTGCTGACATGTGGATTTGTATATATATTTTCAAATGTATTTTTGAGTTATTAATTAAGCTTTGATATTTATGAAAATCAAAATGGATGTTCATGTTAAAATGTTTTGCTCCTTATTGGATAAGTGATCCTTCGAGCATGACGATCGGATCTTGTGCTATGTTAGCGCACTGACACATGGTTAGTGTACACGTGAGTTTATGTGGGTTGTCCCCATATATTATCAAGTGAAGTAAGTTTGGGTGAACTGATGAATGACATAAATGATGGACCTCTATGAGCTATCCCCATATGTTCATAGAAGGGTATCTAATGCCAATATTGAGCCAATGAAAAATGAGATCTCAATGGTTTTGGTATGCATATATGACTTTCTGTTTTAAAACTTTCTATGACACTGTTCAAGCATGGATATTTTTCAGAAAATAATTTCAAAAAATGTTTTTAAATGGCATAACCTACGGTGTACATTAGAACTTAGCCCTGCAAAATGTTTTCAAATTGTTTTACAGATTTAGTGGCTGGTGGTGTCGTGCGAGGATAAGGAAATGGTTGTTGCAAACTGTCATGCTATGTATTCCGCTGCCAAGTTCATGTTCTTTTTCAGTCTCTGATTCTTCATGTTATTGGCTTCATGATAATAAAATGATCTATTGTTCCTTCACGAGAATTAGTATTGTACTTCCTCTGTCCCACTAAGCATGAAACCTTTTTTTTCAGGCACGGTTATTAAGGAGAGTGTATAAAATAGTGTGTAAGAGTGATAAAGGTGGTAGAGTCCATATCTTTTTGAAGAGATAACTCTTACTATTTATGGAATGTGTCAAACTTAGTGGGACGTTCCAATAAGAAAAATGTGTCATGTTTAGTGGGACGGAGGGAGTATATTACATGCATTCATGTTCATAGGAGAGTTTAGACGTAGTCGACCCCTCTTGGACGCTCAACTCCTCGACCCCTTGTGATGTTGTCGTGTAGCACTCACCACACTTGGCGAGTTGGGTGAGTGACTCCTTTTGGCGAGCTAGGCTCTCTAACCTCCATCCTTGATCGACGACTCCTATTGGATGATTTGGCCGCTTGGGATTCAGGATTATCGCTCCCATGTTATGAGTTATAATTTCCAACCCCGTCTTGCATTGCATCTCTTTGCATTCGATTGTTCATAGATCATGACATCATTATTGACTATATATGCTGATGAGTTTATTTGTTTCTCTTCCTCATTCAGATTAGTCCTAGTTATAAACAAGTTACCGTCCATTTTTCAAGGACAATTCTTCTATCTTGATTATGTTCTATGCTCCCCTTTCTTCCCCGCTTCTTTTCTTTCTCCCCAGACACGCTTTGGTGCGTGCGCCGTCCCTCGGGATTGGGGCGTGACAGTTACACTACACCAAAATAGAATGCAAACATAGTATTTACACTAATTAGATAACCACTTCAACAAAATAAAGCTCTTAAGCAATACTCTAAACACACATTAAATTAGAACTTAAAAAAAACAAGTAAGTGAAATTTGCATAGGGTTGAAACAACGGCATCGCTGCGGAGGGAGACCAAGATGAAGCCACAGTGGCTATCGAAGGGGGTAGTGGCAACTTCGAGTCACGGTGAGGACGCAGACAATGATTTTGTTCGTCATTGGTTTTGTCGGGAGTGGAAAGACGCTACAGTGAGAAAGAATGATTATATTGTAACTTTAAAAATTGGGTCTTTTTCTCTAAATCCCTTCCCTAGTGGAAAGATTAAAGTCGTTTTGGAAAATTTGGCCGGAATTTGAAGTTTTGGCCGGAGAGAAAATTAAGGGGAGAAGAAGATGCATTTATGTTTGTTTTTGGGAAAGATAGGAGAGAGGGGTTACTGAGATGGAAAAGGAGAAAGCCATGAAACTTGATTTTCCGTCGATAATGATGCCGGACGGAGAGGTGGGGGCAGAGAATTTGTTCCTAAAAAATGCATGTGTATGCTGAGTGTCAGCAAAGAACGAGAGAGGTTTGTTTGAGTGGGGGGGAGGGTTAGGTTACTTTTGATTTTTTTGATTTTATAATTTTTTTTAACTTTAAAATTTAATTGAAAATCATTATAAGTGAAACGGGTCGGGTCCAATTTATTGTTACCCCCCAAAAAAAAATGATTAATTGATTGATAACAGAGATCCTAAAGTTACTGGAATTTATGTAAGCTTTAAAGTACTACATCAATTAATAAGATATATGAAAAATAAAAGTGCGAAAACAAAATACATATGGAGTAGATGTGGTTTAGTGCCGTTGCCGTACAAACAAATTGATCATTCTAATTAATAACTATTGAAGTTTTTTTATGATATAATAATTCATAATAACAAGTATTTGAAAAAATGTAATTTTTTTTAAAATCATATACCGTATTTTTATATTTAGCAATCATAAAAATCGAGTAAAAGTGTTAAAGTGATATTAAATATTAAAAATTATTATATATTCTATTAGGATGAGATTGAACACTAATACTATGTACATAATTAAATAAAAACATATTAAAGTTTTAATTGTGAAATATGAAGTGTGATATACAAAGAATGAGACATTGAATCTCATTTCCAAGTGGAGGTATTTGTATGAATTAGATTATTGATTGTTAAAAATATTATCTTAGTTATATATGTCAATCTTACCTCTAAAGTAATTCTATTAATCTCAAATTTCTAACCAAAAAACTAAATTAAATTCAAATTAAAAAATGATCAAAGTAAATAAAAAATAAAAATTCAAACTAAAATAACCAAATTTCGTAACTGATTATGTCTAATTTGATAAATAAAGAGCTACATGTTTTTTGAAAAGAAGAGAATATATAGAATCAGGCATAAGAAATGTCAAACAACAGTACAACCAGATACAAACACCCTCATGGACAATCAACCAACCATAAAAAATAAACTAAACATCTAGGAGAGGGTTTAAGCACCACGATCTAAAAATATTCCGGTTAATACCGGTTCTAATGTTCTTGCCTACAACCCAACACCACACAACCGACTTAACTTCCCCAATAATTCTAACAATATTCCACACCCCATTATTAAACACTATCTCATTCCTATTTTTCCATATAACTCAAATAACACATTCCAAATAGTAGCCAAAAAACATTTTGGCTTTGTACCTTTTTTAAAGAAGCAAAATTGTATGAACTTAGCCAAATCTGCTTTCAGGAGGATAGCATGTACTCCAAGCCACTCCAAACAACGACTCGACAACATCCACGACATCTGAAATTGTACAAACAAGTGATTGATCGTCTCCTCAGTACAGTCACAAAGGGGGGAAAAGGTCGATGTATTTGGTGGCAACGCCCCACTTTTCTTCAGTTCCGACTTCGTAACAAGTTTACGGAACACCACCCTCCACGCCATCGCTTGAACTTTAGGGACAACAACTTTATTCCATATTAGTTTGCAACATAATAAGGGGCTTATCTCCACATTCTCCTTTTTGTCCAAGATTCGTTTATAGCCACTACGAACCGAATGCTCACCACACGATTCCAGAGTCCATATCCACCTGTCTGTAGTGTAAAGTGTTTGGTGTGTTTTTGTCGTGTTTCTACACGACTTTTCGAGTCTCATTTCATTATTTTGAAACGAGACTCGAAAAGTTTAATCAATGAATCACAATGTGCTCACTGTCTTCTTCTACGGTGGCTAGGATCACCCGCTTCCGGTTTATGTTATCGATGAAGGGCGTCAATGGCTTTCTAGCACTGCGGCGACTAGGGATGGCAATCCGCCCGCGGATACCCGAAACCCGCGGATATCCGCCCGATTATTCGCGGGTTTGGTGGGCATTTCATACCCGCGGGTACGTTCGTGGTTTAAAAGTGCTACCCGTTTAGTTCACGGGTACGGAAATGGTTTGGCACTATCCGTACCCGCGAAACCCGTGTACCCACGAAATATACCCGCAAAAATACTCTCGAATTACCAGCGAATTACCCGCGAATTACCCGCGAAAATACCCGTATATTATGAATTGGAATAATATAACTTTATCTCCCCATTTGGATTTGAACTTTTAATTAGTGTTGTTGAATTTGGTATTGTTGGATATGAATTGTATGTGGATTTGAAGATGATGTTTTGTGGATTTTTATTTTGAAGATTTGTCGATTTATTGTGAATTTCTCATATTTTCTAAAATTTCTTATTTCGCGGGTCGCGGGTACCACATTTCGCGGGTACGCGGATAGTTCGCGGGTGACGGGTGGCGGATACCCGATGGGTGGCGGGTTCGCGGGTATCCGCCAATCCGCGGGTACCCACGGGTTGCGGGTGTGGTGGGATTCTCGTACCCGCGGCGAGTCGCGGGTGGTTGGCGGGCAAGCGTGTATTTCGTGGGTGCGGAAATGGTTTGGCACTATCCGTTCCCGCCGACCCGATTGCCATCCCTAGCGGCGACCTTGCATACACAACACTCAACAAAAACGTTATACGTACCACAATATAGAAAAAAGAAGTAAACATAATAAATAAAATAAAATAAAAAATAAAAAAAAGAAAAGAAAAAGAACAATGAATTAAATCGCCTAAAGTCTTCCCCGACAACGGCGCCAAACTTTGTTTTGTGTCGCTCGCAATTTAAACCGAAGTCATCTAGAAATGATAAGTTAACCCAAGCTGTATTCTCAAAGAACACTTAACAGGGCAATTCGATTCTTTGTTCATGAAAGCAATAAAATGGATTTATTGGAGATTCTATAACTATGCGAAGAATATAAATAAGAAAAACAAATTAAACCTAATCTAATAGAAAGCAACGAGTAAACAAAACACATATCTAAGAAAATGAGATGTGAATTCAAAAGAAAGCAAGTAACTTGGAATTCGAAATCAACAAGAATGCGGAAAGAAATTTGGAAATTGTAAACGAAATAACAAATCGAAAGCATAAACAATTAAACGAATGAAATCAATAAACGAAAGCCAGAATAATAAAAAAGAAACGAACTTGATGAATAACTAGAAAAGGTCTGAATCCACAAGAGAAATCTGGAAATGAATGTTGCAATCGGCTAACCTTCGAGTACGAAATCTAAATCTAAAGAGAACTAATTGGAATTCAAAGTCTCGACCCTCGAATGTAGGTTGAGACGTGCTAAAACTATGAAGAGAAAATGTCTAGAAGTAGTGCTGAAAAGTGGCGTCGAAAAGGGTCTTGAAAAATGTGCCAAAGGTGATGTCCATCGAATGAGAAACTCGCCGAGTATATATAGCCGAGAGGGTAGGTCAGTGGCCTCTTAGAGGTCAGCGACCGCTGACCCGAGTGGTTCCGTGTCCTACGCGAAGGCCGTTGTGCTAGGTCCAAGTTATCCGTTGGGGTCAGCGGTCGCTGGCCCGGGCTTGTCACTAGCTCGGTGCCTGGCTCGATCGTGGCATACTAGGCCTAGTCAGTGACCGCTTAGAGCTACACGACCGCTGACTACTGCTCTCGGCACTAGACTTCATTCTTTCGTCATTTCTCGATCTTTACTCTTCTCTTTTCCAACTACAACACTCGTTTAGGCTAGTGATCCTAAAACATAATATGAAACATAAATCAAGCCAAAACACCATGCAACGAGGAAAAATAACACGAATAAAGATACGGAAAGTATGAGTTTAGACGAACAAAAAGAGGCTAAACATTAATAAATGTGTTAATTGCTATTATATAAAGTTTATGACCCTACATGTAATTATAATAATCATTGAGGGGCTGACTTATAATTACGATAAAGATATTTTAAGATATAAAGGGATGGATGGTCCCCGGAAGACAGAACGTTACTCTGCGTTATTTCTCCCCCATCAGACTTAACGTGAAGGAAGAGGCGTCTGTACTTCAGGAAGATTCATCAAGCATCCAAACCACATCAAATCCTCTACAGAATTAATTCATGGCGCATCCTGATTAGTGTTCTATTCATTAATCGTCATATAATGCTTCAGAGTATCTATGTTAGAGATGATTAGGATATAACGCATTTCTATTCTAGCATGTCAATCCTGATCCTACATCGTCTTCTCATTTTTTTCTTTTATTTTTACTCCTTGGGCAGTAGCAAAAATTCATCTCCCTTCATCTTAATTGTTCTCTGATTGTGACGAATAAAATCACAAATCGTTTCTTCTCCTTTCTAATTAGATTAAGAAACTATTTGAGTTAAATTCCTAAATTTTATACACAAAAATTCCACCGCTCTCTACTAAGCAAAAGCACAGTGGCAGATCACCACCATTTTTCTTTCGTCGGTCGTCGCCTTTGCCGAGTCTTCTTCAACCTCGAGCTCGTCACGCCTCTACTCATTCGAAACCCAGACGGCCATTGGTGTCTGCAGAGAAATCTTCATCCCTGCAGCCTCCACACTAGTAGCCTCTTCTTCCTATCCTTTGCCTATGGCACTAAGAAATCTTCTAATCCTCTTAACAAGTTTATTTGTTTTGTTTTGCTTTTAAACTTTGTAGCCTTATAAATGTGCTTGAATCGTATTGTTGGATTATATTGTCCTAAGTGTGGATTCTAAATTTTGTGTAAGCTATTATCTTCCAACTTAAGCTACGTTCCATTTAAGGTCTCGTTGCCGAGCAATAATTAAGATAACGAGACCAATAATTAAGATGCTAAATTTTCATATTCTTTAAGTTTAAGTGTAAAATTAAAGCTTGAATGAGAATAATCACATGAATATTTGGTTTGAATTTACTTACTTGTTTAGTGGAGAAGGATAGAGATGTTGCTCCTCTTATTTCTTCTTGCTTGACTGCCTTAGCTCACTATTTTCCTCCCTTCTCTATTTCGTTTCTTTTGCAGTGATATTTGAAGAGTGAATTAGGAGGGTTATGTAGAGAAGGCAACGATGATGAAGGGTTTTGATTTAGGACACAATTGGTTGGGGTGCTACAGATTTCATGGAATTTGCAGTAGCTTAGGTGGGAGACTTTTAGGTTCTATACTAGTTGTGTAGGTTTGTATTTTGTAGGATTTGTAATTAATGGTTAGATAGTATTCCTTTTCTCTTTTTTATATGCATTATGTTTTGATTGTCATATAACATTGTATTGTCTTATAATTTTTAATTAGAATTTAAATCTTGTTCCTTGCAATTAGATAATTGTGTTGGTTTAGTTTATTAAATTAGTTCGATCATTTTACTTAAATCAATTCTCTTTAAGTTCGTGTTTAAATCGTTAGATTTAAATTAATAGCCTAAAATGAAACTCAACATCAAAGTTTTATTATTCCTAACGGATATGAAAACCCTAATATATATATATAATAAAATTTGATTAATACTATTATTAAAAGAGCGGGATATTACACAGTGTCAGTGCAAATTTAAAATGGGCCATGTGTGAATTTAAAAATAATATTTTTTATTATTTATTGTAAAAATATATTTTTTATTTTATTAAATTATATAATAAAAAACTATTACATTCATTTTTGAAAATTTGTTATGCTTGAATGTTTTGAAACAAAATCATGAACAACACTTTCTTTCTCAATTTCCTCTAATACACATTCAATCGCTATTAAATCAAATTCATTTAATCTTTCTTGATAAATAATTGTTTATAAATATGACTTGAGTAACTTTAATTTTGAATTTTACTTTTTGTGGAATCAACAATAACATGAACAATTAATAATATTTTAAATGCTATTTTCATTTGATATGAAAATTAATTAAATTGTTTCTAAAATATTAGTATTTATCTAATTTAATTTGTTTTTTCATGTGATTTCAATTAAAAATTTGTATTAAATTAAAAAAATTAGGAATTTATTAAAATGTAAATATTAAATATATTTCACAAAGGTGATAAAAAGACTATTAAATAGTTTCAAGTCGAGTTGCAGCTTAAAATTAGAAAATATGCACTCTTTATTAATTAAGTAATCTCAAATAAAATAATACTCTCTTCGTCCTGCTAATAATGACTCATTTTTTTTAAACTATTACGATTTTTTTTTAATATTTTCCTATCTATATCTATATATAGATATATATATATATATAAAAGCTAAGGGGAAGGATTTTAGAAATCCCTCCAAAACATATTTATACAATCTACCCAATTTACCCCTTCTTTTTCATTCTATTTACTTTATTATACTCCTATTTTTCTTTTTTCTTTTTTGTTTTCTTTATATTATCTAAATTTAATTTTTTTTAAGTCCACTTATAACATTATATTTATTATTTTATCAATTTATATATTTTATGAAATTATATATAATAAATAAAATGTGTATATTTTTTATTATATTTATCTTATTGTCTTTTCACTTCTTATTTTTATTTTTTAAGTTACGATATTAAATTTAAAGTTATATTGATTATTTTATATTGATTCATATATCTAAGGAAATTATATATAATTAATTAAAAAATGTTGTTGGTCCCGAAAGAGTAAGATTGGTGTACCAATTTAAACTTTTAAGGTTTTCTTGTTTTTAAGATTAAGTTATAAGGCTTAAACACACTTAATAGATAAGATAGCTTAGAGTAGTAAAATAAATATTCTTGTCAGGAAGACTAAATCTTACTCAAATAATATCTTATGTGTTGAAAAACAATAATCAAGAACAACTAATACAAGTTAAACTCGATTAAAGTTGTGTGCGGAATTTGGTGGTTAATGCTCATTATAATGAGAAAATCGTTTTCTAACTTGTAAATATTATCAAACCAGTTTTGAATGCAAGAGTATGAAGAAGATGATTATGAAATAAACAAGAATTAAAGAACGCAAGTAGTTAACGTGGTTCGAGATAAATTTTTCCTACGTCCACGGCTCGATCAAGTCTAGATCGAAAATCCACTAACTTTCTCCTTTCTTTTTACTCGTTGAGTACGAGCCACAAGAATTATCAAAACTATATAACTTCTTGTGATTACAAATCTTCTTCCTAAGATTGATAACTACAATCTAGGGTTACAACTGGATCAAATCTAGATCCTAACTTTGGGTTTAGTAAAACTGTTTTCCAGAAAAATAAACCTTCAACAACAGTAAAACACTACAAAGAATTCTGAGATGAGTAGAAGTGTTTTTGAACGTTGAGAGCTTGAAGATATTTGAGCAGAGTAATGGCAGTATGATAGCTTGAATTCTCGTACTCTTTGCTGGAGGTGAAGGTGGTATTTATAGAACCATTGCAGGAACAATCTGTTAGAGAGAGAGAGAGGAGTCCTTCCTCTTCGCATTAATGCCTACATTAAATGCATAGCAGTGTTGTTGATACACGTGCTGCCATATGAGAGTGTTGTTCCACCTTTCACGTGATTTCTCAGTGTATTGCCATACTGGGAATGATCCTTCATACTGCAAATTTGATATTCTCGTACTTCATTCCTTAAAGTGTGTTGTTGATGTGACAATACACCAAGTGGTTGACTTATGACAAATTTAGGTATGTCGGTAGTCCACCATAGTTATTGTGAGGACCAGATCGCTCAATCTTTAATGTAGCAGGTCGTTTAAAATCAAGATTTTCTTTCACAAGTTAATTGATTTGATTTCAATAAACATAAATTCTTGTTTGAAGGCATCTTGATAGCTGAAAATGTATCAATCACTCTAAGTAAAGATTTGCAGAAGCTAAAGGTAGAAGACACGTGATAATTTTTGCGTAGGTTATCAATTAATAACCTACAAGGAAGCCTTACGGCCAAAAAGGAATAATCAAAACAAGTGTTGAGCTATTACAATATTGAACACAACAATAACTACAACACTATAACTAAAATACTAAATGTGTGTTCTTACGAGCTAAGAAACATACAGAATTAAAACTACGAAATTAATCTGCAAATGCGTCTATCTAGCGTCCATGTACTGAATGAATGATTCTACTATTTATAGATAGACTATATGGGTTTGGATCCATAAGTGTAGCAACTGTTCGGCCCATGTCTCCACTATTTCCGCAAATCTGTTGTTGGGCTTCGCAAATCTGCCTGGAATTGTGGAACTACTTCATTCTGTTTGTTGACTCCGAGATTTGTGGAACAGAATTCCACTTGGCATGAAACTCTCAACTGCCCAGTATGACTTGGTCTTCCTTCAAGTCTTTGTGCATCCAAGTCATCATTCCACGTGGCTGTTGCGTTGGACGCTGAGTCAACACCATTTGTTATGTTGAGTCAAAAGCCAAGTCAACATTCCTGTGAAGAAACACAAAAACAAATATGTTAGGTCAACATTACAGATAACAATAGACTTCAAATACCTAACAAACTCCCCATGTTTTTATGCCTTTCTTCACAACATTCTTTTCTTCACTAGAGCTCCCCCTATGTTTATGCCTGCAAGACAACTTCAAGAGCAGCAATATAGATAGAACCACCAATATGCATGTAAAGCTATCACACATCACAAGCAGCAATTTCTATGTCATTTCATCGAGAAAGATTAGTGCTGCAACAGATAGCATTCATCATCCACCACAAAAAGTAAAAAGAAAAACATAAAACATAAAATTGTTTTGGTGCTTGTTTTTGGTACCCCTAACATCACATCAACAAAATGTTTTTGACCACATCCGGTCAGCATCACAACCTCTCATTGCCATCATCTTCTTCATCCTTACTGTCTTCTTCCTCCTCATCTGCGTCGCCTTCTGCGTTGCCTCCTGCAGCTGCTTCACTCGCAGCTGCTGCAGCTACGGGTTCTCCCCCTTGTTGTGAAGAGAGGCATGCTTGGAGGTCAGGAACAAGAGCAGCTAGTGTAGACAGAGCACCAATTAACTGTAATACAGTCTGTGGTGGCAACTGAATACCGGAGGGACCAGGGACGGTAGCAGCTGGATTTTGCCAGGGTAGGTCGGCCACCTTGCTCTTGCTGAAGAGGGAGTGATGGATTGTATACACTGGGGCAGGTTCAGCCTCATGACTTCTTGCAATGGATGTGAAACCTTGGTGCTCCAGAATTCTGCAAATAAGAGAAGGGAATGGAAGAGAACTGATCTGTGGTTTAACTGAGAGGGCGGCGAGCTGATCAAAGATGATCCGACCCATGTTGTACGGTTTGTTGAGTCCAATTAGATAGAGCAACATCCCATGTTGCTGTGTAACCACAGTAATATTTGATGAAACTATCCAATTGTAGGTAAGAACTCTGTGTAGAACGGAGTAAAGATGGGTCAGCCAAGAGGACTTCATAGGTTGGACCCACTTTGATCGTTTGCCTCCCGTGATCAGTTTCGCAACATCGTCAAGATCGGGGACAGTGTCGCCCTCAAAATTGGGCAGACCAAGAGCAGTGTTGATGGCCTCCCCGAGAAATCAAAGACGGAATTGTAGAGATACACTTTGCCAAACTTTTGAGAAGACCGATTACCAAAAGAGCGATGTAGGTTGCAATAGAAATGGCGTACAACAGATTTAACTGAAGGGGGAAGTTCAAAAACCATACCCAATAATCCTCTGGTGCGGAAGAAGGAAAGAAGATTGTATTCATCAAAAGTGGTTTCATCAGCAGTGCGTTCACTCACATAAGGAACGTTACGAAGTCGTTTCCACTTAACCGCCGCCGTTTCATCGTAAAACTGAAGGCTGAGAGCTTGTTCAGCATCGAACAGGGAATCGGGAGCATTAGGGAGCTCCGAAATGTGCACCGTCTGTTTCCCTTTCGCGGTGGGATTGGCGGAGGAAGTGGGCTCAACCTTGACATCGGCAGCAGGGAGAAGTCGCGGGCGCTTTGGGGCTGAAGAGACTTCGTCTTCACTGTCATCTTGAACGATAACAGTGGGGATGGGACCCTTTGATTTCTTGGACAGACTATTGTGGGTGGATAGTCTGGAGCCCCTAGTAGCGGGCTTGCGAGCAGGGACGGTAGGCGGAGAGGATGATCGGGACTGCAGCGATGGTTGGATGGGTTCTACCAGAGCAACGGTAGTGACTGGTGGTGTAGGAGTTTCAACCACCGGAGGCACATCAGTAACAGCCGCGGAAAGAACTGGAGGAGGAGCAGTAATAGTTTCTTCTGTCGGGGGTACCACTGGAGTTTGAACAGGCGGCAGTTCCACTGACACGGGCGGAACATCCACAGAAACGGGCGGAGCTTCATCGGAGACTGGCGGAGCTTCGACTGGTGGTGGTGCAGTGGTGGTTTGAAGAGCCTGGAGAAGTGTAGGGTTGGCTTCCAGGAGGGCCTGAAGAAGTGCAGTAACATCGGGGGTCGGTGGAGTAGCCATTTTTTGTGTGTAGGAGAGATGCGAGAGAAGACAAATGTGAAAGAGTTAGAAACTGAAGGGTTTGAATGAAGGAAGACGACGGGTGATTTTTTTTGTAAGTATAGGAGGCGAGAACAAGAAACTGAATCAGTTTTGGAGAGCGTGCAGATATGGAAGAGAGAGAATAGGGTTTTTAGGGTTTCGCGTGAAAGGTGACTGCTGTGGCATAAAGGATAATGATGAAATGAACAGTCTGGCGACGGTTCAACTAAAAAACGTGTTATGCCATTTCACATTCATCCTGACAAACCCTAGAACACGCTACTGGACAATCATAAACCACTACCAAGAGAGAAATAGGGATGTTGAGGAGAACACACTAGATTATTATGCGATACAGAAAACACAGATTGCTGACGTTGATGGAAACATTTTAGATAACAACAAGTTGATAAAACAATCTAGCTTGCTCTGTTGTATCAACATCTCTGCAACATCAACCTGGTTAATATAAATAAAATATGTGCAGAACTACAAGAATCCAATGGTTAGTTAGCGTATAGTGCATCGTCGCAGCGAACGTCGTGCCCCTAGCTTTTCACCCTTGAAAGCAGTCGCAGTTGCAATCATTTGGTAAGGTAGCATCGTCGCAGCGAACGTCGTGCCCCCCAAACTACTTGGATTGTTTACCACACAGTTACATAAAAACATATATAGAAGAATAACCAGGCGTCTGTATATAGACATGTTGACTACAATGTTATACCAGCAAGTTAGACACACAAGCTACACCCTTTTGATATAGATAACAACGATATAGATACGGGTGTAGCACAACACAGCAAATCAATGGAAATAACAAAGACCAAGAGATTTCGTAAGTGCATGAATCTCTCATGATCCAAAGGTTTTGTAAAAATGTCAGCAACTTGGTTTTCCGTTTTCACATACTCAAGCTTAATCACCTCTTGTTCCACTAGATCTCTAATGAAATGGTGCCTTATGTCAATATGCTTTGTTCTTGAGTGTTGAACATGATTTTTGGAAATGTTTATAGCACTCATATTGTCACAGTACACAACTAGGTCATTGTTTTCTAGGCCATAGTCACTAAGCATTTGTTTGAGCCACAGCAGTTGTGTGCAACAGCTGTCTGCTGCAACATATTCAGACTCAGCAGTGGATAAGGAAACACAGTTTTGCTTACGGCTATGCCATGACACAATGTTGTTACCTAGATAAAAACAACCTCCACTTGTACTCTTCCTATCATCCACATCTCCAGCCCAGTCAGAATCACTAAACCCTATCAAGCTCATATTCATGTTTTTAGAAAAAAAGATTCATAAATCTAATGTTCCAGCAACATACCTAATGATTCTTTTAACAACTTTAATATGAGATACCTTAGGTTTAGCTTGATATCTGGCACACACACATACACTGAACATCAGATCTGGATGAGTGGATGTTAGGTACAGTAGACTTCCTATCATTGATCTGTAGAGTGTTGGGTCAACATCCTCTCCAGCATCATCTTTAGTCAACTTTTCTATAGAGCCCATGGGAGTTTTCATGTGCTTTGCTCCTTCAAGATTAAAACGCTTTATCATCTCTTTGGCATACTTGCTTTGAGAGATAAAGATGCCATCTTGTCCTTGTTTAACTTGAAGTCCAAGGAAGTATGTGAGTTCTCCCACCATGCTCATCTCGAACTTTGTAGACATTGCACCTAAAAAATTATTGAGCATGTTACGTGAGGTGGAACCGACAATCATATCATCAACATAGATCTGAGTAATAAAAATGTGTTGATCTTCCCTTTTGATAAACAATGTCCGATCCGCACCGCCTCTCACAAACCCGTATTTGAGAAGGAAGTTTGTGACAAACCCGTATTTGAGAATGAAGTTTGTGAGATGTCCATACCAAGCACGTGGTGCTTGTTTTAGCCCATACAAAGCTTTCTTTAGTCGAAAGACGTGATCGGGCTTGTGGGGATCCTCAAATCCTTTTGGTTGTTCAACATAGACTTCCTCCTTAAGTTCACCATTTAGAAATGTTGCCTTCACATCCATCTGGTATAGACTGATGTTGAGATGACATGCAACAGCAAGCAACAACCGAATGGACTCAAGTCTTGCTACTGGAGCAAATGTGTCATCAAAGTCGACTCCTTTGACTTGAGTGTACCCTTGAGCTACCAATCGTGCTTTGTTACGCACAATTGTTCCCTTCTCATCAAATTTGTTCTTGAAGATCCACTTTGTGCCAATAATATTTCTGTTGGCTGGTCTGGGGACAAGGTACCAAACATACCTCCGCACAAACTGATTTAGTTCTTCATGCATAGCATTTATCCAGAACTCATCAGTTAATGCTTCCTTGACATTTTTTGGTTCAAACTTGGAAACAAAACATGTTACGCCATCAATTGTAGAGCACACAGAGTACATGCACGCCATGTCTCTATAGTTGATCAGCTGTTTACGTCTAGTCTGAACACCATCCTCAACATTTCCTATAACTTGAGACAATGGATGGTTTTCTCTAACTCTTCCTGGAGGTTCTCTGCGGTGAGTAACCTCTGGAACCTCAATTTGTTCTTCTTCTGATTCCTGTTGTGTAACATTGTGTTCCTCATTACTGCTGGATATTGTGTTAGGTGGAACAGTTTGGGCTTCAATAGGAGGTAGAACATCTCCCCCTTGATATACGTCGTCTTCATCTTTCACCTCTTTGTTCACCTTTGTCGCTCTTATCATCAAACTTTGTTAGATACTCACGATCATTTAAGATAAAACACACACACCCGAAAACACAAAAATGTTTTAGGTTAGGTTTTCTTCCCTTAAGTAGCTCATACGGTGTTTTGAATGAGCCTGGTCGAATGTTGACTCGATTGTTGATGTAACATGCGGTGTTTACTGCCTCAGTCCAAAAATGTTTCGTCATTTGTTTTGAGCTCAACATGACCCTTGCCATCTCAATCAAAGTCCTATTCTTGCATTCGACCACCTCATTCTGCTGTGGAGTTTTTGGTGCTGCAAACTCCTGACACACTCCCTTTTCATTGCAGAAACTCGTAAATTGTGAGTTCTCAAACTCACGGCCATGGTCAGATCTTATACGAGATATTCTAGCATCAAATACATTAGCAACGCGAGCAAACATATTTCTGAACATCTCAAATGTTTCAGATTTGTCTCATAAAAAATATGTCCATGTGAAACGGGAAAAATCATCTACCACAACTAGTACATACCTTTTGCCACCAATACTTTCCACTTCCATGGGTCCTACCAGATCGATATGCAGAAGTTCAAAGCATCGGTTGGTGCCAAAGTGTTGCTCACGGTGTTGTAGAGCAGGGTGTGACGCATGCAATTATTTTCCTCTTTGACAGTCTCCACATACAATTTGGTAAGCCTTCCCAAGATTTGGTAGACCTCGTACTGCATCCATTTTGACCAACCTGCCAAGGTTTCAAAAGTTAGTATGGCCTAATCGTTTGTGTCAGAGTATAACATCATCAACTTGCGCCTTATTGCATTTTAGGTTATCAGTCATATAGTAATTGTCTGACGACCTTTGACCTGTCATGATACACAAGTTTCTGTTATTGTATACTTCACATGAATCTTTAGTAAATTTCACAAGCATGTTACCATCACATAATTGACTTATGCTGATTAAGTTTGCCATAAGCCCTAGCACATGATACACATTTGTTAAAGCAGGCAAACCAGGAACATTAAGTGTACCTCTCCCTACGATTTTACCTTTCGAACCTCCACCGAAGGAAACATTTCCTCCGTCATAAGTCTCATAGTTGGAAAGAAATATTTTGTTACCTGTCATGTGGCGTGAACATCCACTGTCAAAGTACCAAGAACCTAAAATGTTAGTTTTCAATGTTGTATAAACAACATTACATGTTAGATCAGCTTTCTTTACCCATATCATTTTGGGTTGCTGTGGCAGCTCAGAGTATGACTTGTCATCCCTTTTCTTTTGATAAAAAAAGGTTTTATGTGGCCTGGTTTGAGACAGTAATGACATATATATTTCCTTCTACGTCTCTTACTTTTTCTCTTACCTTTCTTACATTTTCCTGCTTGAGAGGTGTTTTGCTTTGTCTGTGTTGGTGGGTCTGTAACCACAACATCTGCTTTGGTATTGGATGTTTCTGCTGTCGATGTGGACCCACGACAGAACATAGTTGGTGCAGCATATCCAAGGCCCTTTTACTAGGGTTTGCGCTGTCCATGATCTCTTGAAGCGAATAAGTCCCAGTGTTCCACTTGCGAATGGTCAGTTGTGCCTCTTCAAGTTGGGATTTCACCTTGGTGAGCTCTATATCGCATTGTGTGATCAACACCTCCTGTTTTGCTTGGGCTTCCTTAAGTCGGGTTATCTCAGCTGTTGAGGTCACCAGATCTCGTGCTTGTTGTTTCCATTTTCCCAACAGCTCATCATACAACCTCTTTAATCCTTGTATTATAGTGAAAGCATTGTCATCACATTCTTCACTATATGTAGGTTCTATGTTATCGTCAACACTTCCTGCATCATCAACAGAGGCATTTAGGCAAAACAAGTTAGAATAGTAGTTAGAATCATACCTGTCTGAGAAAGCTTCAGCATCAACATATTGGCCTGATCTTTCCTGAGGTGTTATTGTCACATGTAGTGCTATGTTCTCATACAGTGCTTCATCAATATCTTCAAAAAACTCATGCTCATCATCATTCCACGACACCCAATAGGACTTTCCCATTTTTCGAAGTGTGTTGGTGCACTGATTTGCAAAGTGCCCAAAACCTCTACATTCAAAGCATTGTATACTGTCGAGTTTAGAGGAGCTGAATTTGAACACTTCGTTGTGAGGAGTTTTCCTAACAGGAGGTCTTCTCTGATTGTTATCGTTCTTTGGGGGTTGATAGTATTCCAGAGGCGGTATATCTCGCTCCTTGGGTCTTTCTTTGTTCTTGTCTCGATTGAATTCTCTCACCATTCGATTAAACTTCCTGGTGATCATGGCGACATCGTCTCGTTCATGAATTTCTTCCACTTCTTCGGATTCACTGGACTCCATTATGTCAGTAAACTTACTACACGAGGGTGACGAGATTGTGTCTGCTGTGAGGGCCATAGTTTTCTTCTTCGTGAATGTCCCTCTTGCCTCTAGATTCATCTCATAGGTCTTGAAGGAGTTCATGAGGTTCGTGAACTCAATTGTATTCACAGCTTTTGATGTTTCAATAGCTGTTACCTTCATGTCGAACTGAGATGGTAAAGTGCGAAGTGCTTTGGAGACAAGAATTTTGTTACTCAACGCATCTCCCAGATCTTGAAACTCATTTGAAATGTCAAGAATCTTCTTTGTATAGCTGGAAATGTCTTCATCTTCCTCCATCTTCAAATTTTCAAATTGAGAGACGAGAATCCGTAGACGTGACTGCTTAACGCTGGTGTCACCTTCACAGTGCCTTTGCAAGATATCCCAAGCATCCTTAGCCCAGGTACAATTCTTGACCAGTTTGAACATGTTAATGTCAACTGCCGAGAGAATTGCATTGAGTGCGCGATCATCGAACGTAGCAGCCTCAACTTGATCACGTGACCATGAGCTTTGTGGTATTGGGACCACATCACCCTGTGCGTCAGTGGCCTTTGGTGGTGACCACCCATTTTCCACAGAAATCCACACTCTTCTGTCTAAAGACTTAATGTATGAGCGGGTACGTGTCTTCCAGTACGAGTAATTCGAGCCATCCAAGAATGGAGGCCGAAATACTCCAATATTGTTTGGATCCATCGATGGGTTAGAGTCGTGATACTGTTAGGACCACACTCAGTGTGTCGAGTGATGGCTCTGATACCACTTGAAAATGTATCAACCACTCTAAGTAAAGATTTGCGGAAGCTAAAGGTAGAAGACACGTGATAATTTTTGCGTAGGTTATCAATTAATAACCTACACGGAAGCCTTACGGCCAAAAAGGAATAATCAAAACAAGTGTTGAGCTATTACAATGTTGAACACAACAATAACTACAACACTATCACTAAAATACTAAATGTGTGTTCTTACGAGCTAAGAAACATACAGAATTAAAACTACGAAATTAATCTGCAAATGCGTCTATCTAGCGTCCATGTACTGAATGAATAATTCTAATATTTATAGATAGACTATATGGGCTTGGATCCATAAGTGTAGCAACTGTTCGGCCCATGTCTCCACTATTTCCGCAAATCTGTTGTTGGGCTCCGCAAATCTGCCTGGAATTGTGGAACTACTTCATTCTGTTTGTTGACTCCGAGATTTGTGGAACAGAATTCCACTTAGCATGAAACTCTCAACTGCCAAGTATGACATGGTCTTCCTTCAAGTCTTCGTGCATCCAAGTCATCCGTCCACGTGGCTGTTGCGTTGGATGCTGAGTCAACACCAGTTGTTATGTTGAGTCAAAAGCCAAGTCAACATTCCTGTGAACACAAAAATAAATATGTTAGATCAACATTACAGATAACAATAGACTTCAAATACCTAACAATAGCAAAGGAGACTTGAGGGACAGGTCGCTTTTGTGAAAAACGACCTATTGAGATTTGAATAGCGGGCTGTTGAGAGATATTTTCTCTAGTTGTTCTTCCTCTTGAGATGTCTTCAAGTATATAAGTCTTCTATCCTAGTAACATCTTGATTATAGGGACAGATAGTAAATTTATCCATCTGTTCCTTTTACATGGTAGTTGTTTACAAACTAACTCTAGAAGGACAGATCATTATAAGTAAGTTTGAAATTTCAAACTTCTTTTACAATTTGAATAGTATAAAATAAATGCAAGATATCAAAAACCAAGACAAGTAAATTGGACAGCGAGCTGCAAGTATGTGAAGCAGATCGTTATTTTTACCGAAAACGATCTACTCAATACTTTAAAACTAGTTGTCTATACAATTTAGAAAATAATTGTATCTTAGTAATCATTGTGTGCATGAAGGCTTTAGAAGAATAATACAGATCGTAAGTAAATTAAAAATAATCTGCTTCTTTTATACTTAAAGACATTCCTTAATAGATAACAATGACTACCTAGTTTTCTGAGATCATAAAAACGACTAAGTGTTGTTTCGAGAAACATCATCAAAACTTAAATAAATTCGAGGGGTTCCCAAAAATTTCCCCCTTTTTGATGATGTCGAAACCACACTTTATAATTTTCCTTAAGTGTTGAAAACAACAGATTGAATATGGCAGGCAGTTAGAATGCATAAATATAAATCATTAAACAAATCAGCATAAAAACATTGCCTGGACAAAGAGATATTGTCATCAGGTTGTTTTTTCAAAACCAAGAACTTGAAGCTTCATTGATAGAGTAACAGATTACAGATAGTGAGATTAATTTCATGTCAGCTAGCTGCTAATACAAAAAGTTTGAATCAAAAGGTAAAGAACAAGTCTTCATTGTTGAGAAGGTGGTTGGCTTTGATCCTTCTCAGCTGATTGGGATTGTCGTCATTGATGTTCAGGCAGCTGAGACCTTCTCTTTTCAACCATGTCTCTACGCCTTAACTCCGAAGGCACACCAAAACTTGCATAGATCCCATTAAATAATCTTCTGTAATCTGCATTGTTAAAGTCGATGGGATAGTTCATGAGTTGAGCAGATCAATTAATGGCATTTAGAACTGCAGTGTGATCAATTTATGTGGTTCCAGGAATCCTTGGGTAAAGTAGCGTGGTTTTCTTTGGAGCAGTTAGTGATACATTCATCATGGCAGATTGCATGTGCAAGTATTCGATGAATGTTTGATTTTTATGTTGGCTAAGGAATTCTCTGAACAGGTCGTCAACTGATCCTCCTTGTATGTCTTGATCCATTAAGTAGTAGTGCTGCATTATGAATTCCATGACCAGCTTGTTCCATTGAGAAGTTTTCCAGCTATGAAGCCAGGTTAAGTTTTAAGGCTCAGTTAGCTGGAATTTTTCGAAGAATTTGAACATCGGATTTGATGGCTTATCGGCCTCTTCATCTGGAGTTTCAACCTTGTCATCATCATATTTGGCCTCCATTTCACCTTGCCTCTGTTTCTTAGCTCTCCATAATTTCTGAAATTCGGAATCAATGATCTGCTCTGCCTTATAGCTAGCCAAAAATATCTCCTCTTCTTCATCTGCTTCTGTTACAACTTTCTTTCATTTTCTATCTGCTGCACTGCGTGCATCTTCTTCCATCTTTCTTTGCTTCTCCTCATTCTCACGCTGCAGCAATCCCGCATCAGCTGCCTGCTTTGCTGTCATTTTCTTCTTCTTAGCGGTAGCAATTGGCTTCTTTTTTATTTGTGCAGCGGGCTGGACAACATCTTTACCTTCCCCCTTTTCGACATCATCAAGGAAATCCTTGGATATGATGAGTCGGAGGGAAGCCAGCTCGTCATGAAGTGCTTGAATTTGATCTCTGCGTCTTCTTTGAATTACAAGAATGTGGAAATATTTCCAGTGACTTCATTGAATTCCTTCGATGTGTCTTTGACTTGTGCATGGAAATTTACTGATAGCTCGGTGTGTGCTATTTTCATGTCCATGATGGTTTTGTTGAATTTTAAAATTTCATCACATGTAGCCACATCAGCATCCAGCAATGCATCTTTCAAATTTTCTTTAAGTAGAGTAGGCAGTTCGTTCTTGACCACAGCAGGAATGGTGGTTTTCTCTATATCAGCATATTGTTGCTCCACATGCTTCTTAACCTCCTCCGCCATCTTGCCTCCGGCATCTTTCATCTTCTTATCGAATGTATTTACTTCTTGAAAATTGGCAAGTTTGATGTTGGTTTCCTCCTTCAACTTGTCAAATACTTCACGATCACTATTCAAGTCCTTGTGCAGCTCGCTGGAGAGGTTGGTATGAGCTATCTGGAAATTGCTTTCAACAGTGCGTATAGCCTTTTCTGCTGCTGTGTACATGAAATTTGATTTTCATCGGTTGTAATCCATCAGAGGACGTAATCCATCATTTGCTTTCATCGGTTGTAATCCATCGTTTGCTTTCATCGGTTGTAATCCATCTGGAAATTGCTTTCAACAGTGCGTATAGACTTAATTCCCACGGTTGTACCGCGATAGCATGAAATTTGCAGAGCCATCTAGCACAATGCCGTATTATACTCATATCAATTACGTCCTTCGCGGTAGCAGTTGGTTTTGCCATGCTAGCCCCATCAGCGGGCTGAGTGGAAGAAGTTGTTGCATTTGATTTCTCCTTCTCCACTATCTTTTCTTCAAAATTGAAGATGTCATCAAAATCTCCGGACTGTAAATCCACAGCAAAGTTGTATAAGTCTTGCTCCTTCTCATAATAAGGAGCAAGATCTATTTTCAATGTGACAGCCTCCTCCTTCATATTTGTCAACACATAAGTACGAAAATATTGACGAGCATCAGGGACATCCTGAAAACCGAAGTATTTGAGCAGCTTGCTCTCCTCTGACTTCAGCTCGTTTATGGAGATAAGAAGTAGGATGGCTTCCAAGATATAGAATTTGCAATCGCAAATTTCTAAGTAGGTTTGGAAACATTGAGCCATTTCAAAAGTGGTTGGGGTCAGGTCGATCTCAGGCATGGATTTTACTACCACATCAGTGGCCTTCACTTGTAGTTGTTGAAATATCAACTGAGCCCCTCGGAATCTTTCATCAATGTTAGCAGCTGGCTGCTCATGTGTATTGATCTCTACATCAGCCTCATTTATATCCAGAGCGGTTGGCTCCCTTTCTTGTTCAGCGACTGTTGCATCCAACTCTTCTTCAAGGTTGCAAGCAGTGGGCTTAGTTTTCTCCTTAGTCACCTCTTTGAGGTCTTCTTCTTTTGTGGTTTCACCACAGGAGATGGCTCTTTGCTTGGTTTCTTCATTTTCTTAGCGCCAGCAACTGATTTTGGATTACCAGCTGCCTTCCTTTTGGGAGGTCGATGTGCAGCGACCTCTTCTTGTGCTTAGACTGCAGCTGCTTCGCCAACTGTTTCTAGCTTCTTAGTAGGAATTACCCATTCCTTATTTGATTTCCCGATCTGAATCATAGCTTGCTTGATTTTGTCGTCAGTGACCTTCAAGAAAATTTGAGATGTTGTTCCTAAAGCCATTTCTATTTGGTGCCTCATCCTTGGCAAAATCTAATCTTTGCTAAATTCCACCGATTTGTGCCATTTGTCCTTTTGAAAATAGCCAGCAATGATGGTGCTAATCTTTGTGGAAGGGCGGAGTGGTCGCTTGATGTTGATCCATGTACAGTTTCATTCCTTGTCTTGGCGGATATCGATTTGTTGTTCCTCATCAACAATAAGTTTTAACAGCGACCTGGCCCAATTCACCTTGAGGTTGAACAATACTGCTGTCATTATTTTAAGTTTTCTCGATGTAACAGAATCATATGTCCCTTGGTGTCCAAGAAACACCCTTTGGACGTAGTCGAGTAGCAGGCGGTAACTAGGAAGCATTAACCCCCTGTTAAATGTCTTCCCAGTCCATGTAAATGGTTGAGCAACCATGATATCAATGGCCTGTTGTATTTGGTCGTCAGTTACTTCTTCCACCACTATCTCCCCTTTATCGGTGAGATGATAAGTTTGTAAAATCATTTCTATAACTGTGGTGTGAATATTTTCCGCATTGGTTTTTCCAGTGGGTATCTTGACGATGTATTCCTCTCGCTCATCTATCATCCATGAGCAATAAAACAAAGCGATCTGGCAGGGAAGGTAGTAGTCTGGTTCCATCGTGATGATTTTGTGGAACCCTAAACAAACACAAATTTTGGTTAAGTGTTTGCAGCAATGCGCTGTTAAATATGTTTGCAATATAATAGGACCAACGAGTATTATAGTGAATAACGAGAATAGGCAAATAGGAAAAGTGATTAACATATAATTAAAAAAGTTTAGTCCAGTGAATACCCCATTTATGATTTTTCTTTTTAAGGTTTTAATAATTACTAAAATCACAATGCATGATTAAATCCATAGTATGATTATTCTGACTATGGTTATTTTAGTATAGAATTATTATATGTATCTTCAAGAGGATTAACATGCAGATCATTCATGTTAAAATTTTAAATAATCATGCTTTTCATTTTAGACAAGAATACATGTTCAGCATAGCAAGATATACACAAATATGAAACCCTAGTTCATGCTTTTGTGTGAGTTAAACCCGTGCACGCCTCAATCTGAGTGAACAGCACATCTAAGGTACGAAACTCGTGATGTGTAAGTACTGCGCATGGCTCTGGCGATAATTTCGCCTCTATCATGTGTAACATCTCCGTTAATGAAATCATAGATGCATGTGAAGATGTAGAACTAGCTTCAGATGCAGTCATCTTAATGAAGTTTTGAGAAGTTTTGTGAATGTGAGAAGGTTTTGCAAGAAGAAGTTGAGTATAACAATGGCGGTTTAGGTTATTGTGAGAGAGAGAATTTGAAAGTGTAAGAGACACAGTCAAAATACCACATAATAAGCAAATAATGAACGAACCAGATTGAATCATGTAAAAGTAATAACAAACAACGGTTGAGATTACTCCCTAATTTAATCATTTGCCGCCCAAAAGTCGATTGAAGTCCACACGCCATCAATTTACGTCTTTAAAATAGTCACATCATTGCCTCGAAACGGGAACCGAGGACTGTATCATTAAATGATCTTCACTTTATCCTTCACTTTTTCTGACATTAAGACTTTTGGCATTATATAATATAAAATAGAATTTAATATTAATCATGAGACATAAATACTAAAAGAGTTAGAAAAATAAATGAAATTTATTATTTTAGATTCCCCTTGAATGATGCTCTCGCAGATCATTTTTATTTTGGATCGATCTGCTATTGATTTTTCAAATAAGAGCTGAGCAGATCATTTTTCTTCTTTGATCGATCTGCTATTGGTGTTTCTTCAATTTACAGCTAACTGCTCTCTGATGTGAGCAGCTCGTTGTTATTCATGTTTTGCATTCTCCTTATAAATTATCTAGTTGCACTAATAGATATATATATATATATGATATGGAAATAGACAGCTAGTGTTAAAGATGTGTGATAACAAATGGCTTTTTACCAACAGCTAGTTGTTATTGACACTTGTACCAATTTCAATGAAATTTATCAACCCCAATTTTCCACAAAGCATTTTGAATCTATCTTCGGCTAATACTTTTGTGAGAATATCAGCTCGCTGCACATCCGTATGAATTTTCTCGATCTTGATGTTCTTCTTTTCAACATGATCGCGAATGAAGTGATGGCGAACATCCACATGTTTGCAGCGAGTGTGAAGAACAAGATTTTGTGTGATGGCAATCGCGCTGGAGCTATCACAAAATATGGGCACAACATCCATGTAGACTTCATAGTCTTTTAGCTGTTGTTTGAGCCACAAAATTTGCGTTGTACAACTCCCAGCTACCATGTACTCTACTTCTGTTGTTGAGGTTGCAACCGAAGTTTACTTTTTAGAAAACCATGAAATGAGCTTGCTTACAAGAAATTGGCAAGTTCCAGATGTTGATTTTCTATCAAGCTTGTAACTTGCATAATCAAAATCAGAGTAACCTATTAGTTCAAAATTATCATCACATGGATACCACAAACCTATCTCCGTAGTTCCTTTGAGATAGCGCAAAATTCTTTTGGCCGCTTCCATGTGAGATTCTCTTGGGCTAGCTTGATACCTAGCACAAACACCAACGGCAAACGTAATATCAGGTCGACTAGCAGTTAGATATAAAAGTGATCCGATGATACCACGATACTATTTTATATCAACTGCCTTCCCAAGCAAATCAGGACCGATCTGTCCATTTGTTTGCATTGGAATTTTTACTGGTTTTTTGTATTTGACTCCAAACTTTGTGATAAGATCATTAATGTATTTAGATTGATTGATTAGGATCTCATCAACAGATTGTTTGACTTGCAAGCCTAGGAAGAAATTCATCTCTCCCATCATAGACATCTTGTATTTGTCCTGCATAAGCTTGCTAAATTTGTTACAAAGGAATTCAGATTTGGATCCAAAAATAATGTCATCAACATAGATTTGAACTAAAAGGATATAGTCTTGGAATTTGATAGTGAAAAGCGTCTTTTCCATTGATCCTCGTTTGAACCCCGATTGAGTAAGAAATTGGACAATGTCTCATACCAAGCTCGAGGAGCTTGTTTTAGTCCATACACTGCTTTAACCAATCTATACACCTTGTCTTCATCATCAACTTCAAACTCAGGTAGTTGTTCCAAGTAAACCTCTTCTTCTAGAATTCCATTTAGAAAGGCACTCTTTACATCCATTTGGAATACTTTGAAACATTGGAAAGCTGCGTATGCAAGAAACAATCTGATAGCTTCTAGTCGTGCCACAGGTGCAAATGTTTCATCAAAGTCAATTCCTTCCTATTGGCAATATCCTTTGGCGACTAGTCTTGCTTTGTTTCAAAAATACAAATGTATAAAAGAGATGGGTATGGGAAACCACACCGGGAAAATCCGATCATTCGGAGTACTCACCCGGTGAATATTGTCCTAAATATTCCTCATGTTGAAAGAAAGTAAGAAAAGATAAAGATACGCTATTTAAGATGGATAAAAACTCTAGCCGATTATGTGATCTCAATAACGTCTTATGCATCATTATTTTGCATTGTTCGAATCGATTATAATCTAGTCTAGATGGTCTATTTACTTCTATGATCTCTATGTGACATGATGTAATGATATGATGATCAATTTTGGAATGATTTGAAGTCTTATCAAGAACACATGTCGTGGTTAGATTTTTCCTAGCGATAGTTTAGACTAAGTTATGCTTGAGGACAAGCAAAGTTTTGTGTGTGGAGGGGTTGTTTAGTCTCATTTTGTTCGTCAAAACTTAGGTTTTTCATAGCTTTATCCGTATTATTTTCCCTCGTTCCGTGATGTTTTGACCTGATTTATGTTTCATTTTATGTTTCAGGATCATTGGCCTAAACGAGCGTCGAAAGTGGAACAGAAACGAGAAAAGACGAGAAAACGAAGAAGTGTGCCGAAGGACACGCGACAGACCGTGTCAGCGGCCGCTGACCCATGATCAACGGTCGCTGACTTGCCAGACTGAGCCAGCGCCAAGCCACCCGCGAGCCTGCAGACGTGCCAGGCCGCAGCACACAGGTCAACGGCCGCTGACCTATCTAAGCGGTCGCTAACTCCCTGTTTTTCGTGCGGGCCGCTGCAACGAACCCTAGTGCCACTCGGTACAAACCTAGTCAGCGCCCGGTGACTTCCAGAGACCGCTGAGTTTCCTCTCGCTATAAAAAGACACGTTGTGCCATTCATTCGATAGATCACAATTCTCCACACTTCGTTCCGACTCCTTTTGGCACGAATTCCTAGACTAGTTTTCCAACATATCTCTATTATTTTTAATTCATCTCGATCCCGCAATCAAGGGTCGAGACTTAGCATTCTAGATAGGATTTTTCGTTCCGTTCTTTATTTTAGAGTTACACGTTTACAACATTCGAACACCGTTATTTCCAGATTTTCATTGTCGTTTCCAGACGTACTTCAAGTATTAATTCAAGTTCGTTTCTTTCCCTTTAATTATTGCTTTGTTTATTTACTTTTATCGTTTGTTTCGTTTTGTGCTTTCAATTCCTTTCATCGCTTTGAATTTCCAGATTTCTTTCTGTCCTTCTTTCGTTTTCAAACTTCAAGTTCTTTACTTTCCTAGATTAGATTTAATTTTCGTTCTTAGTTTAGACTTTAATTGCTTTCTTATTTACTTTCTTCGCCTTGCTATAAAAATCCAAGTCAAATTCTTTAATTGCTTTCCGTTTTTACGAACAAAGAATATAATTACCCTGCTAAGTCTTCCTTGAGAATACGACTAGGGTCAACTTGTTAATCTATAACGAACTCGTTCTCTTGCGAGCAATTTAATAAAATAACTTGAAAGTATATCGGTTGGAAATATTCCTCGTACCCGTTACTGAGTCCCTTTATCGGACAGTGGGTCTGGTCTAAACAACGCCACGTACTGAAAGTTTAAAATAAGTTGAAACAGTTGATTTCATTTAGCATTGTTCGGGCAGCTTCTTTGAGCAATTTGCTACATCTTTCTACAGTCCCGTTTTGTTGTGGTGTTCGAGTTACTGAAATTTGATGTTGAATTATCATCTTTGAGCAATAATCTTCGATCATATGATTAATAAATTCAGTTCCACGATCAGATCGAATGGTGATGATGGATGTCTCCTTTTGAGTTGATAGTTTGTTGAGTAAGTCGGGTAGTTTCTCTAGAGTTTCCTTTTTCTTAAACATGAAAACAACCCAAGTAAATCTAGAGAAATCATCAATAACAACAAGAGTATACTTTCTACCTTTTACACTTAATGGAGATACAGGTCCAAAATGGTCTAGATGTAGGAGTTCCAAAATTCTTGAAGTGGAGTGAGCTGCCTTTGTTGGAAATGATGCTCTTGTTTCTTTTCCAGCTTGACAAGCTTCACACACATGGTCTTTGTCATAGATTAAATTATGTAGACCTTCAACCATATTGTCTTTCACCAGTTTGTTGATGGATTTGAAGTTTAAGTGGCTCAATCGTTTGTGCTATAACCAGCTGGTTTCTGCACTTGACTTTGTTACTAGACAAGTTTCAGTTTGTTCATTCCATTGTACGATATACAAAATTTCCTACAAAATCCCGGTAAGAAGAATTTCTTCTCCTTCCAAATTCTTTACAAGACACTTGTTAGCTGTAAATTCTACTCTCTTATTATTAGCACAAAATTGACTAATTGAGAATAGATTATGATTTAATTCTTCAACATATGATACATTGAGAATAGTAGTGTTACCAACTTGTAGATCACCATAACCCTTTTTATATCCTTTAGAGTTTCCTCCAAAAGTAACAGTTGGTCCAATGCTCTCCTTGTAGTTTATCAACAAATCTTTATTGCACGTCATATATTTTGAGCATCCGCTATCAAGTATCCACACCGCACCCCGAGCTGTGTGCTTCCTTCTCATCGATCTCCTATCATGTAATTAAAAATCACTTAGCTACCCTTCTGATTTAGGGTGCCTTGTTAGTAGACAAAGTTCCTTTTGGAACCCAAATTTGCCTTATAATAGTGATGTTCTGAGATGCCCTGATTTGTTTGCCACTGAAGGCAATGTAGACTATATGTTTCTTCTTGGTAGGTGGTTGAGTAGAGACAGTTTGTTTCTTAGGAGCAAAAGTGTGAGCAGGAGGTTGTCTTTTCTGGTTGGGCGAGGGAACAGCTCGCTGTTGGTTGTGTTTCTATGTCGTTTGAGTTGTACCCCGAGCAGGTTATTTTCGTTGTTGATATCCAATTTCTTGAGTAGTGTACTTTTGTTGTTGATGGACTTGCTGTTGATGGTAGGTTTGTTCCTTGATTAAAATAGCTTGAGGTTGTCTCACACTGTTGTTGAGATTAACTATTTTATCTTTTCCCTTTTCTTTGACAAATTTTCCTGTTGATGGACCTTTGTCAACTCCGTCAAATCCAAGTCCAGTGCAATCTGCAGCTCTTCTTTGCATATCGTTGATGAGTTGATTTCGATCTTTCTTTTTGTGCATTGAGTGATTGATCATGGCATTCAAATCATCGATCTTACGTTGAGCAAAAGCTTCTCGGTCAATGAGATCTGATATCTTGGCATTCAATGTGTAATTTTCTTCGCTCTTGCCTTTGAGTTGCTTTAACAGTGCGTTTTCTCTGTCATTGAACGCACTGCTAATTTCCTTCATCTCTTGAATGGTGATATCCATTCTTCCATTTTCTTTTATCGCATGTTTGAACATCTTGTTCAATCTTGCATGATCTTCCATGAGTTTGGTGAAGTCTTCGATAGACAAGTCGTCTTCACCTTCTTCTTCATCACCAGAATCATATATAGGTTGATTAGAAGAAATAGAATTTTGACAATTTACCTCGCGATTTTCAAGTCCGTTGTAATGGCCCATGAGACACTCATCCCATTCATCTTCACCTTCATCAGCTATGAAGGCTTCATCATTTTCGGATGAGTTGTTCGACAGGTGGCTTGGATATGATTGCTCTTCAGCTAGCATGGTTTTTCTTTGCTCTTTGAGCTTTTTGTCTCGTTTAGCGCGAAGCTCATCTCTCTCTGCTTTCGATATATCAGGACATTCCGTCTTGAAGTGTCCCTTCCTACCATACTTAAAGCAAGAAAATTAGGAGAGGTCAGCTTTAACATATGAGGTTGATTTTACCTCATTCTTTCGATCAGGTCGATCACCAGATCTATCTTTCTCTTTGAAACTTTTGTTGTTATTTTCTTTGTAGAGCCGTTTGTATCTTTTGGCTCTCACTTCGATTCTTTGAAATCTTTTCGCCATAAGAGAATACTCCTCGAAATAGTTCTTAGTTGGATAATTCTCATCATCTGAACTTGATGATTCCTTGATGACAACAGTGGGAGTTTGTTTGATTGCTTCCTTGTCTTTTCCCTTTGCTTTGAAAGCTGTTTCTTTGTCTTTGTTTCCTGCAGAAGATGGTTTGCTAGAGGAAAGGTTAGATGAACCATGAATAAGATTGATCTCGTACTCATTACCAGTAAGTAAATCAAATAAAGAATCAGTGGTTAGAGAGTTGAACTCTGGCATCATGGGATGCATGGCTGAGTAAATTTCCCAGCTAGCAGGTAGAGCACGGATGACTTTCAAGTTTTTCTCACGTTGAGAATACTTGTTTTTGTCAATTACTGCTATCTCAATATGAACTTCAGTGAACCTGTTCTTCAATTGAGCAATTGTCTCTCCTAACTTCATCTTGAACTCTTCAAATTTGTTACAAGCGATAGACAGCTTGTTTTCTTGAATAATGTCTGATCCAAGGTTGATTTCCTTAAGTACATCCAACATTTCTTTGGTTGTTTTGACATGTCTAATTTTAGCCAAGTAAATGCCTCTAACTGTACTAGAGATTAGTTATTTGGCATAATCATCGAGTCCAACCTCTTTTCTTTCTTCTGCAGTGTATTCATCAACTGTTTTGTCCTTCTCAACTATGATCAAAGAAGGAGTGGGTCCAATTCCATCTTTAATTCCAATGCTTCCTTTGTTCATTATTTTGATGGGTCCATCTGTATTGACCTTCCACATTTTGATGTGTTGTGCTCGCAAACACATTTCGATTCTGAAATTCCAGTCATCATAGTCTGCGATGGAGAAATCCTCACAAGCGCAAACCATATGTCCTTCCATGAATAAAGTAGATGATTAGTTTTAATGCAAGTGCTTTATGTTGTGAAAACGTTTTAAAGATCTATCCAAGATGACCACACAGAGATTAGCTCTTGTTAAACAGAAACAATGGTCAAAACTTTTAGAGTTTTCTTGTTTTTAAGATTAAGTTATAAGGTTTAAGCACGCTTAATAGATAAGATAGCTTAGAGTAGTAAAATAAATCTTCTTGTCAAAAAGACTAAATCTTACTCAAATAACACCTTATGTGTAGAAAAACAAGAATCAAGAACAACTAATACAAGTTAAACTCGATTAAAGTTGTGTGCGGAATTTGGTGGTTAATGCTCTTTATAATGAGAAAATATTTTTCTAACTTGTAAATATTATCAATGTAATACTCCGTCTTTTAATTCGAAAGAATTATCAAGTTTAATATTAAATAGGGTATCATATCCGTAGGAAATTAAAATTTCGTTTTAGTGTTTCAAATGCGTTAATTACTCAACGAGTTAACATTAATTGTGTTATGATTAAATTTTAAATTTAATAATTGTGATTTTAGTATTATTATTATTATTATTATTCTTATTATTAGGCATCCTTTATTAATACATTGGGCAAAGTCCAATTACACAAATATAAGTCGAATAAAATTTTACAAATTAATTCAAGAACATTGAGTTACATAATACACATTATATCCTTTAAGTAAGATGACAATACAAAATAACTTAAAACTACAATAATATTTCAAAAACTCATATATGAAGTGTCTACTTAATTTGTGGTAGTTTTCACATCCACACAACCCTTCTGTATACCGTACCAACCCCTACCTAATCAAAACATAACCACCACACATCTATATTCACCAATCTCACCCTTATCACTATATCACTACAATACATTTCTCTTCGTTTACCTGCAAATAAAGGAGGAGTAAGGAGGGACGCAAGTAAGAAAAAGAAGAATGCAGTAGCAAACTAGCAAGAGTCATCTTCTCACTTTTTATTTCTCAAACCAAGAAGGTAATTCTCGGTAAAGAATATATTCTTTCCAATTTAGTTTGTGGATGTCTTGAATCACAACAAAATAACATGTTTCACAATTAGATACTACATTCTTCCCCATTACTGAACCTAGAACAACAAGAGGAAACAACAGAGCAATCAAATACCATCCATCCTCCACTTTCTACATTCATCTTCAAGTAGGTTCTTAACTCTTAAATTCAGCTTTATCTTCAAGTATTTTCTCTAGTAATTTATTTCAGTTTTCTTTAACCTAAACTCAACTTAGAATACCCATCTGTTGAAGCATAGATTGTAGCATGCTTTACCTATGAATAATGAGATTTGATAGTATAAATCAGATTACTAGTCCCTCCCAAAATCACATATATGGCCTATCTAATTTCAGTTTTCCATACAGACAAGCTTTCATAATCATCAACATAATCTTATACTTTAAGCAAACTATCTTTGATAAAAGACTCCTAAAACAAACTGATTTCTAATCAGTATACTAAAAAAGGGGTAAGGAAATTTTGGGCTTTTGCCTAAAATAAACTCTTTCATTGGATTAGAGACTTGACCGAATAAAAAAAAAATAATAAAAGGGTGGAAACTATATGGATGCTTGGTTTAACTTAAAAAAAGAGAGAGAGAGAGAGATCTTACCGAATTGATGAAGAAAGAGGTCACGACAGCCGACGTATCTCCGGGCGACGACGAGCTTCACCGAGATGGCGAAGAGAGGCCATTTCCATGGCTCTCTATGTGTGCGCATGTGTGTGTTGGTGTCTGCGAAAAAAAAAAGAAGAGGAAGGGGAAGACTTGTCGTAATGGGTGGGGAAGAATTAGAGTTAATTTAATTATTTTTATTTTTATTCTTATTTTCTTTTAGGATTTAAATATTTATTTGGTTTTTGATAAATTCTAATTTACAGAACTTTAGAAGGCTTATGGGTTTGGGCCTTACTATACTTAATTAATTAAGTTAGACTATTATGTTGGGTCTTATTAATTTTAGTTGGGCTAAATCTAATGAAATATTAATGGATTAATACTATTGATTAATCATGTCTTTGGGCCAAATAAATTTTAATCTTGATTAATTTTAATTAATTGAATTAATTAACTTATTGAACTTAATTAATTAATTAATAATTAATAGAAGATTAATTATTTAAATTTTTTTAAATATTGATGATTAATAATTAAGATTAATAATTAATTAAGATTAATTAATTATTTCAAATCTTATTTATTATTAATTAATAATAAATAATTGTGTTACTTAATTAATTTAGTGAAACTAAATTAATTCAAATTGAGACATGAACATTTTCTAGGGGTCTCCAATTACGCGAACATATCTAGAAAATTCCGATTCTTATGTCAGATTTATTTATCTCAATTATATTAATTGCAAGCAAGCAATTACTTATTTGTCAAATAAGTAAACGTTTATTTCTTTTGAACGAAATTAAGGGTTTCGGAGAAAACCTTAAAACTTCGTTGTGTTTTAGTAGATCGGATATGAAACCCTAAAGCCTATAAAATCATTATGTCTCGAGTCCATGGAGATATTCTAAGAACTCAAATGATTCTAAATATAACTCGTTACCTGAAGGTTCATCGAGGGGGTGACAGCTGAGGAACGAGAAGGAGAACCAGACTTGTCAGTTAATTCTGGTATCTCAGGTGGGTTTACTATACAACCTATACTTTTGTTGTAATAAAGCATGTTCAAATAAAATGTGAAATGATTGACATGCATAAAATTCTGTGTTTTATGTGTGATTCCTATCTGTGTTGAGCCATGTTTGTGAACTGATCAACTTGTGAATAACGATCGGATCTTGAGTCATGTGTTGGCCAAGGTTAGTGTACACATGGGGAGTGAGATCGTGAGTCATTACGGACCAGTCCACATAGGACTGCGTGTCAGTATTGACCGATCCGGTGGAACCCAATATTAACGTCTGGGGAAGCGGTAACATTGCTCACCAGCATTATTGCTATTGTTTACGTTTGGGGGAGCGGAAACATTGCTCACCAGCATCGGTTACAGATATGGATGAGACACATGGAAAAGAGAGTGATCACTCCAACTTTTGGGTAAAATCAAATGAATATTTAGTATACGCAGGTTATTTCAAGATACTTGTGTTATACTGTGATATGCATGATCAATAACTGTTTGTTTTCGGCATAACCCACAGAGTACATCAAGTACTCAGCCCTACTTGTATTTCCACAAACTTGCAGGTTGAGTAGGGGCAATGGTTGAAGTGTTGAGTAGACGTTGCTTTTTGTTATGTAGTAAGGGGTTAATACATATCTTCATATGTGTATTAATGGCTTTTGTTATTCCGCTGCAAACTTTTATTGTTTTCCATAAATGGTCTGGACTGTAATCTAGAACTTTTCTGACGTATTTCGGTACTTGAATTCTGTATTCCATACTTGAAACCTTCTGGAACTTCTATCTGTATGATGTTCTATTTGAGCCTTTAGGCTATTGACTCTTATTCATAGCTATTTTCGGACTATTGTAATCGATTATATTTCTAATTCCAGTGTTGTTTGTGAATTTATCCTTCTTAATCGTTTCTTTATTTCACCACCAAGTCGCACCCCATGGATCCGTTCTTCAGGTAAGTGGGGTCGTGACAATCAAACCAGTTTTGAATGCAAGAGTATGAAGAAGATGATTATGAAGTAAACAAGAATTAAAGGACGCAAGTAGTTAACGTGGTTCGGGATAAACTTTCCCTACATCCACAGCTCGATCAAGTCTAGATCAAAACTCCACTAACTTTCTCCTTTCTTTTTACTCGTTGAGTACGAGCCACAAGAATTATCAAAACTAGATAACTTCTTGTGATTACAAATCTTCTCCCTAAGATTGATAACTACAATCTAGGGTTACAACTCGATCAAGTCTAGATCCTAACTTTTGGTTTGGTAAAACTATTTTCCAGAAAAATAAACCTTCAACAACAGTAAAACACTACAGAGAATTCTGAGATGAGTAGAAGCGTTTTTGAACATTGAGAGCTTGAAGATTTTTTAGCAGAGTAATGGCACTATGATAGCTTGAATTCTCGTACTCTTTCCTGGAGGTGAAGGTGGTATTTATAGAACCATTGCAGGAACTATCTTTAAGAGAGAGAGAGGAGTCCTTCCTTTTCGCATTAATGGCTGCATTAAATGCATGGCAGTGTTGTTGATACACGCGCTGCCATATGAGAGTCTTATTCCACCTTTCACGCGATTTCTCAGTGTATTGCCATACTGGGAATGATCCTCTGTACTGCAAATTTGATATTCTCGTACTTCATTCCCTAAAATGTGTTCTTGATGTGACAATACACCAAGTGGTTGACTTATAATAAATTTAGATATGTCAGTAGTCCACCATAGTTATTGTGAGGACCAGCTCGCTCAATCTTTAATGTAGCAGGTCGTTTAAAATCGAGCTATTCTTTCACAAGTTAATTGATTTGATTTCAATTAACAAAACTTCTTGTTTGAAGGCATCTTGATAGCAAAGGAGACTTGAGGGACAGGTCGTTTTTGTGAAAAACGACCTGTTGAGATTTGAACAGCGTGCTGCTGAGAGATATTTTCTCTAGTTGTTCTTCCTCTTGAGATGTCTTCAGGTATATAAGTCTTTTATCCTAGTAACAGCTTGATTATAGGGACAGATAGTAAATTTATCCATCTGTTCCTTTTACATGGTAGATGTTTACAAACTAACTCTAGAAGGACAGATCGATATAAGTAAGTTTGAAATTTCAAGCTTCTTTTACAATTTAATCTATATATACTAAATGCTAGATATCAAAAACCAAGACAAGTAAATTGGACAGCGAGCTGCAAGTATGTGAAATTGATCGTTATTTTTATCAAAAATGATCTGCTCAGTACTTTAAAACTAGTTGTCTATACAATTTAGAAAATACTTATTATCGTAGTAATCATTATGTCCAGGAAGACTTTTTAGAAGAATAATACAGATCGTAAGTAATTGAAAAATGATCTGCTTCTTTTATACTTAAAGACATTCCTTAATAGATAACAATGACTACCTGGTTTTCTAAGATCATAAAAACGACTAAGTGTTGTTTCGAGAAACATCATCAAAACTTAAATAAATACGAGGGGTTCCCAACAAATGTGTATTTTTTATTTACTTTATTGTATTTCCAATTCTTTCTTTTATTTATCTTAAATTATGACACTATAAATAACTGATATATAAATATAGATATATTTATGTTTTTTTATTGTTTCTTCATATTATCAATAATTTTTTTTAAATTCCACTTATAAAATTATAGTTGTTATTTTATTACTTGATAGATTTTATAAGTATATAAAAATTCATTTGAAACTATTCATTTCCACTCCCCCATTACTTAATTATTATGTCTCTAATTAATTAATTAATTTGTATTATTTTTAATTAACTATAATAATAATTTGTATTTATTTATATTATTTAATGATAATAAATTATATATTATATATATAGGGGTTGTGAGGGAGTGAGATAGACTATTCATTTCCCCACCCCCACTTCTTAATTATTTTTAGTTTATTAATTAATTAGTTAATTTATATTCGATTATTTATTTATATGTTCATCCTTATCTTATCCATTTCTTCACTTCCATATTTGTCTCTTTTTAATCTATTAATAATAAATTAATTAATTAATTCGTGTTTATTATAATTATCAATAATTAATTTTATTAAATTTCATTTATAAAATTATATTTATTATTTTATTATATATATATATATTAATTTGATACTATTCATTTCTGCACATTAAATATATTTTCTTTAAATATTTATACCCTCACTTCCTATTTATCATCTCTTTAAATATTAATTAGTTAATTTGTATTCTTTTTTATTAACTATAATTATAATAATCTACATTTATTTATATTGAATATAAATACATTATTTTGGGAGGGCCGGGAGAGATTATTCATTTCTCCACTTCTCAACTTCCTAATTATCATTGTCATCTTTTTAATTAATTTATTTATATTTATATGTTTATTTGTCCACCAATATATTCACCACTCTCTCCACCTCCTAATTACTTCATCCATCTCACTAAGCATGACACCTTTTTTTTCGGCACGGTTATCAAGGAGAGTGTATATAGTATAAAAGTGATAAAGGTGGTAGAGTCCACAACTTTTTGAAGGGATAACTTTTACTATTTTTGGAATGTATCAAGTTTAGTGGAACGTCCCAATAAGGAAAGTGTCAAGTTTAGTGGGACGAATGGAGTAGTATCTCTTTTAATTAATTAATTAATTTGTATTTATTTGTTTATTTAGATTTTAATGAAAATGAAGAGTCGCATTTTTGACTATTTAAGAATACACAGTTATACACAAATCACTATTTCCACTCTATATGGAGTACTATTTTCACCTTTCAATGTTTTTGTCTTTCATTTGTGTCACCATGCCTCTCATTTGATCCATGAATCAAAATTTGCATCCTAACAATGTCAGATATTGCATTAAGTTTAGAGTTTTGCATTCTTACGATGTTGCGTTTAATAACAAAAAGACTTCGAGTTATGATTGCATTTTTTATGATCATGAGATATATTTTATCTATTTTCTTAATCAATTTCTCATGTTATCTCATTACAAATGTGTATTTGATCAATCTAATTAGCAACTCAATATAAAATTAATTAAGATTTTTTTTATTATGTAATTTTATAATTTTTATTTAATTTTTTTGTTATCACAATTATAAATATGTATTAAATAACTCAAATTTGATTATCTTTAATTATGTAGTTTTTATATTATTCTAGCTTAATATTAGTTAATTTTTAATGTTAAACTTGATTTTTTTAACTATGTAATGTAATTTTTCTATTTTAATTTAATTTTTTTGCCATCTCAATTACAAATGTGTACTAAATAAATCAAAGTAGCAGTTTAATAAAATTTAAATAAGAAATATATTTTACACATGCGCTAAAAATACTAATTAAATAATTTCAAGTCGAGTTGCAGTGTAAAAAATAGAAATTATGCACCTATATTAATTAAGTAATAATTAAATAAAATAATATATAATAATCAATTTTTTATGTCTTTGCTATGTTAAAAAGAGGAACTAATATATAACAATTTATGTACAATCTTATAAAAAATATAATACGTAGGTTCGACATTTATCACATTTAAAATGACTATCTTTATTTAGAATGTTTAATTTCGTTAAACATTCAAATTTATCTATATTTTAATACAATAAAAAATAACTCCCCGGTGCAATTGCACCGGAAAAAACGCTAATTACACAAAAAGTAAAAAACTTCACATTCGCAAATCTTAACTCAATAAAGAAATGAGTCATTATTAATGTATCTTTCAAAATAAAAAATAGTATGTAATAAACAAATTTTTATGTACTTATTACGTTAAAAAAGATGAACTAATATATAACAACATATTTACAATATTTAAAAATATAGTATACCGGTTATATTTATCATTTTTAATAAAGCTATTTTTATTTGAATTGTTTGATATTTGTTAAACATTATCAATATTATATATATTTTAAAATAATAAAAAGTTATAATACCAAATATAATTTCCCATCCACCTGCACAGGTGAAAAACACTAGTTATATATATATATATATCAAAATAAAAGGTTGATTTCAAAGTCTTTTTGTATTAAGTTAATGATGATTACATCTATATGTACTGACGATGCAGAGAAGAACTAGCTATAATGGCTAAAGTTAATCCTACACATTAATTGTAACATTGGTAATTTCAATCCTATGTTACCCTGTCAACCACTATTTTAATTAATATATATATATATATATATATATATCTTTATTCGTTTTATTGACATTTGACGCTTGAAATTTAATTTGATAAAATATAAATATATATATCGACGTCATGGATTATAATCGGGGGCGGAGCTACCTTTGGATTGGTGGGGCTATTGCCCCACCTCAAAAAAATTGATTTATTACTAATTTGGTAAAAAATTTTAAAAAATATGTATAAATTTGTAAAAAATATCAAAATCTTGCCCCACTAAAAATTAAGAAAAACAAGGGCAACAATTTTGCCCCTCGTATCTTCGGGGGCCTGGCTCAGCCCCTGATTATAATGCGAGGTTGGGAGTGAGAAGGATATATGACTTGGCAGAGACTTTTGTAAGGTGGGTGTTCCACCATTATATATATTATCATCTTCATATAATTTATTACTATTAACTTAATTTTATTATAGTTTAATGAACCCTAATAAATATTTATTAGTATTGTTACAAACTCAAAAAATACTGCAATTATATACAATAACCAGTTATTTGCTAGAAAATAATATTATGATCGTAATTTTGATATAATAAATGATAAAAAAAAAAACTGAAATTGAAGAATGAAAACTATATATATAAAAGAAATTAAATGATAGCCCAGTGGCAAAATAGAGGGAAATGGGATTTAAGAAACGCATAACGATATAAAATAAACACAAATATGAACTAATATGGAGTAGATAGAGTAGTACACAATTTGTTTTCAAAAACTAAATACTTCAATTTTATCTTCTAGCATTTTGCAAGCTGCGCCCATTTCATTCTTTAAGCTTTCCTTCCTGCTGTTAAAAAATAAATTCAATCAATTAAAAGTAATATATATATGTATAAAATCATTACAACTTAAGATAACAATTCAAGCAATTTAAGCTACATCTTATATTATATTATGGAATATTTACAAAGGCGGTTTAACCATCGCAATCTAAAATATTAGTCGCACTGGTCTACATAAAATTCATGTTTATAACTTTGTTTAAAACCATTTCAAATAAAAAAATAAAAAATAAAACATTTGAGGGATTTCAACAAAAAACATTTAAGATTTGAGGGATTTCATCCAACCTCAAGAAAACATTAAAAGATCGACAAACCTTGTTCATTTAATAAACTAATTATAATAGAAACGTTTAGGAATAATAAGCTTTAAAAGTTTACATAAAATATTAAAGAAATAAATAACAATTTGTACGACTTGTTCAAAAACTATTTTCAAAATATATATCAAAAGAATCAATTACTTTTCCATTCCCTATTAATGCAGCATATTGTATAGAAATAAATCTACAAACTTTTAAAAGAATAGCATAGATAAAACAATAAATTAATTATGATAAAAATTATTTTTAATTAAATATGGGTCCCCTCAATTTTATGTAGGTCGGACCCCACATTATGAAGGACAAATATTAATATCATATTTTTTCTTCTTTCGTGTTTGTTTATCTATCTTTTAAACATACACTTTAGTATTATTTTTAATGTTTGTATCGAGTGTTTAACGATGGGTCTCAACGAGATAGAAATAACACCACAATTGCATACAATATTAAAAATATAATAAAATCACAAGAGCAGTAAAATAATAATAAATAAATAACGTACCTCGGACTCGATTATCATATTACGAAATTTTATCATGAGAAGTTCAATTTCTTGCATGATATGAAGTTCAGATTCGTGAATTTTGTGAAAAGAATGCTCAAAGGCAGCGGCATATTCTTCTCCGATCAACCTCAAAATTTGCTCCACTGAGACATCCCAATCATAGAGGCGCAGAAAGTTTGTAAGAAGTGGAAACTTTTCTGCCTTAATATCACTCTTTTTCACATCACTCGTATTTTTCCTTTTTGTATTCTTCTTCTTCTTCGACGAATGCTGCTCGGGCAAATAGTCAGAATCCGAGGAATGGTGAAATTTCCCCATGGAATTGAATTATTTGAATGTGTCGATAGTGAATTTGATTTGCATTCTTATATAAAACAAAGAAAACTCAGTCAATAAAACACGTGATTACTTGCAACATAATTAGTGGGAAGTGAAAAAGGTAAGACAATAATCATTAGCGTATAAAATCATTACGGGAATGGAAAATTTCCAATCTAAAATCAACCCATTGATTTTGTGTTAGTATTTTCCAAATTAATGTTGAATTTGAACAATTAAATTGACATTGCCTTATTAATTAATTCCAATCGAACTTTAACTGGTGGCTACACACTAATTTTATAATGTTCTAAGGTGACTATTTTAGTCTTTTTATTTCGAAAATAAGCAGTCATTCCCAATTTTTTAAATATTCTATTTTACTTTTTCTTATTCTAAATAATTCTTTTATTTTAAAATTGTAGAGTATATTTATGACAATCATGTAATTTTATTTTTATTTAATACTTATTAAAATATGATATTCTTTATAAAAATATATTTATAATAGTGGAGTAATATTTAATAAAGAGTATATAGAAGTAAATTTTTTGTTTTATTAGTACGTGTAATTTAATAATATATAACACTTCAAAAATTGGGAGGGAGTAATTCCCACTCTTTAAAGTTTTAAACAATGCACATTATTATCAGTTAACAATATACATCATTTTAATTAATAAATGGGAACCGGACCTTGAAACTAGATTAACGGGTTTGAATTGAAACAACAGTTCTAGTTTCGGTTCTTTCCATAGTTTCGATTTGATTCGAATGTGAAAGTATATCTCAACTGATGTATACGTATTGAAACAATAATTATAACAACAAGTCAAATTCTCCACTTAACTAAATGATATCTCCACTGACTGAATTTGTGTCATGCAAATGGGTACCAACATAGACAAAACAAATAGGGAACACACATTATATGTTTTTGCATGGCTTAAGTTTTACCCACGCAAGTCTCACGACTAAAAATGTATTATTAAAAGGGTGAAAAATAAAGTAGTTACATATAGAGGGTGAATTCTCATTATCCTATTAACTACTTTACGAAAATACAATCTCAAGTGTACAACTTACAAATGAGATTCTAAAGAACTAAGAGAGTAAATATGTAAACAAGAAAGGTACTAAACTCTCTTAAAAACTGGCGCGAACCAAAGACGTTCTTCCTCTCTATTTATAAGCTCACCAACTTTCTCCTCAAGTCAAGTATAGGTCGTAGATAACTGTTGAAATGTGGACATTTGCAATTATTTTGTTTTGTTGCTGCGATATCTAAGGAACATGGGAAACATGAGATTGACTTGGTCAGCTGCTCAACCACCTTTCTTGGATTCATGTCACTTTCTCATCTACCCCTTAGTGACTCTCGTGACATGAAAAAAGCAAAATTAATAGAGTTTGAATAACTCTCAAAATTAATAACTAATATTATTATTGTTAATGTAGTTTATGTATTTAAATTTTTTAATGAGATTTTTATGTAATTTTGTTGAAAGTGTATAATAATAATAAATGAGATATGAAATGGTAACAAAATTTTGAACAAACCGGGGTATATTTGTTTAGAGGTAGAAAATTATAGTGTAAGACTAAAAGTATGAATTTGAGCACCGTTAATTTTCAACACGATACAAACCGATACGAAATTAATGAGTTTAGATTAATATTTATTGAGTTAGATTCCTTATTAGGTTAATCCAGTAAAGAATTTAAATTTTCAAACTAAGTTCAGGTTATATGAAATATATAATTATATTATTTAATATTATCATTGACAATATATTTTAGATTAATTAAAATTTATTTTCAGTCTTTATCTCTTATATTAGGCATTATTTTTATTCCCTCCCACATCCCTATTCTTTTCCGACGTTTTCGAACACGAAGTTCACCCTTGTGCCGTGTTTAAAATTTAATGTATAAATTAAATTATTTACATTTATTTATTTTTGTGCATATGCTTACATCATATTTCTGATTTGTTTTTCAATGGTTAAATAATGCATAAACAACCTTTTCGAATGTAACGACATTCATGTGGAAAACACTCAACTTTGAAACTTTTTTTTTTAGAATAATTTATAAAAAAGGAAAACAAATCAACACCACCTTTTTCTGTCTAAACTTCAATAATGCAATTTAAAAATTAAAACTTCTAAATAGCACAATGGAAAATAAGAGCGAAAAAGACAAAAAGAAAGAAAATTAAAGTAAGTTACAATTACTAATTTAATTGCAGTGGACGTAATAATACGTTCACAACTCATATAACATGCTATCTAGAAAAAATAATAATATTTTAATAAAAATTTATTAGTTTTCACTTTCCTATTTATTATTTAACTATAGTTAGTTAGTTATATAAAATAATAAAAATAAAAATTATAGTAATTTATTTTTTTATATGACATTACATGGTATTGTCACATCAACGATGAACACATTAAGTTGTATAGGTCGCGAATAGTTCGTTAATATTAAATTGGAACATGTTCATAGACCGTTCAAATCAAATATCATTAGACTTGAATTTTGCTCAAACAATAATTCAACCACAGCCCGAGACTTGAGTTCGATTCGCTTACTATATGAAAGAATATTGAACAAGCTTTATCGAACTGAGCTCCAAATAGTTTAAGAGTGGTTTGATTCGCTTATACCCCTATTAATAATCAATTAAATTACCAAACTAGTGTGTAATCCGTCGAAAATCTACGAAAAATTATTTTATATTATAATTTATAAATATATATTTTTAAATTATATATTTTACGACAAAGATTTAAATATTAATATTATTATTTATTTAAAAATTTGAGTTTTATAATAAAATTTGAGTTATTTAAAATGTTATAATATATTTAAAGGCTTATAATAGTTATTTTATTATAGTAAACTCAAAGAATAATCATAAATATAAAAATAAAAATCTAATCACTTGTATTTACGAATTATTAGCTATAAAATTAAAAATATCGTTAATAAGGGGTGATTGAGGAAACTTAAATATATAATGACTATATTTTTTTGTAACATTTCAAGTGGTTAAAATATGAATTTGGTATATTAAAACGATTATTTTAACCTTTTTCTATTTAAAAGTGATAAAAAATAACAAATTATTATTTACAATTATTTTACGTAAAATGTATTGATAAAAATCACGTTACGTTATGATTTATTAACATAATTGTAAAATTTTGCTACTTAAAAATTATATCGTTGCAAAATATATGTGTTACGTGAACACTCATCCCGTGTAAAATTTATTGGTATATAATCATTCTATGTCAAATCAAATAATGATTTTTTTTTCGGATAAAATATTTATGTGAATCAAAAATAGGAATGACAATCAAATATTACACGCATGGGTAGTGGCTATTCACATCTGTACCCGTACCCGCAAGGGTATAAATGACAACTTACGTGCGATTATATAACAGTAATAGATGTGAGTTAGAGACACATTTGATATCCACACATAGTTACATGGGTATATTTTAATATCATATTTATTTATATATGGATAGTTATTATTCTTACTCACAAAAATTATTTGGGGTATACCTATAAAATATCCATCAAAATGTCCATTAAATACTCACCCTCCCACCTAATATTAACCATGATTTTATATTTTTCTAAAAATTATATGTAAAGTATTTCCTAAAATTATATAATATCTATTAAATATTAATATTACATGTTTCACATGTGATTAATATCCACAAGTGACGGAATGATGGATACCCAAAAGGTGATGGGTGGTGGGTTTGTGGGTACTCATATTTATTCTTTTTATATAATTCTTATATAATACAGGATGACTATTATTTTACTATAATATTTTAGGTGCTTAAAATTTGGTTTTTTTATTTATTTTACTATAATATGTACTTATATTAATATTATATATTTTACACGTGATTAATATCCACAAGTGACGGGATGATGGATACTCAAAAGGTGATGGGTGGTGGGTTTGAGGGTACTCATATCTGTTCTTTTTTATATAATTCTCTTACATTTAAATTTAATATGCAAAAGTCTAATATATATATGTTTTGACAACCAATCGTTTAAATCAATTTATAATTTATAAAATATGATCAATTCGACCAATCCTAACGTAAATTATCATACACAAATTAAAAAACCATAAATAAAATCAAATTGACTAAAATAGATAGGAAAAATCCAAGGATTACATATTATAAAAATATAAAATATTAGAAATATTAATGTAATTTTTCCTCTAATCTAAATGCTGACTGGATTTTAGTGAGAGGAAAGGATATAAATAAGAATAGATATGAGGACCGAGAAACGTCCCTATAAATTAATTATAATAGAAATAACCAAAATAACATCGAAATATTAACAAAGTATTGGATGAGAATTCCAAACATATTTACACTTAGCCATTCTCAGCCTCTCATACGACTCTCATACAAGCAGCAATTACATTTTGCCTATGAATTAAAATAATAAAATAAAAAATAAATTATATGCCGGAAACAGAAAAAAAAGAAAAAAAAGAAAAGGTTCAGCATAGAGATAATGTGATTGGGACGAAAAGAAATTATCAGGCAGTATTATTGAAGGTGGGAGAGGATTGTTGCTGAAGGTTACTAGCGCCTTTGGGAGTTTTGGAGCTGCGAAATGCCTTCAAATTCCAGAATTTTCCCTTCGCCGACGAGGGGCTGACGTCAGCTGACGTCGTCATTGCCTCCGCGCCGCTGACGGACCTCGACCGCGAAATCATCTTGGCAAAATCCTCAATCCTATCGTTGCTCTCAACGTCGTCGTTTTTGGAATTACCGCCCTTCTTTGTCTTTGACCTCCTGAAGACGGAGGAGAGGAACGACGCCGTGTGGACGCGGCTAGGGTTGGAGCGCAGGAAGAAGGGGATGGCGAGGGAGCGTGAGCGGGCGAAGGAGGGCTCTGCGGCGGCGCCGTCGAAGGAGGAGGTGGAGGAGGAAGATGAGAAAGCGGGGGAGCAGGAGCAGGGGCGGACGTTGCCGCAATTAGGGCATAGGGTGACGAGGCGGTCGCGGAGGCAGGTGGGGCAGACACCGTGTCGCCGCCACTTGGAGGGGTGTTTGGGGCATTTCCAGAGCTGCTCCTCCTCCACGCAATATGAAGCAGCCGCCGCCATTGATGATATGTGTGAAGGAATGAATTATGAAGGAATGTGGTTTGGGAAAATGTGAGTGTGTTTGTTGTAAGCTTTTATATTTCAAAGGTGAAGGGATGATTTGTTGTATATGGTTTCCTTTCCTTTTCTAACTGTAATGGAAATATTTGTGTGGTTGTATTAATATATACAAGGAGGATTTCTTTTGTCCAACCTTTTAGCCACTCTCATTTAAGGGTCATCATAATTTCGCCAGATCATCCAAATTCTAGTTTAATCAAATATTTTGGTTCCCTTTTTTTATTACTTTTTATTTTTGTTTAATTTTTTTCTTTAATTAATCAATTCAATTTTCATATATAAAAAATTTAAAAGTAACCTTTAATTAAATAACCTCTATACTCGCTGACACAGATTCAGCCACAACCTCAGCCTCCATAGCTGCACTGCAGCAACTAGTTAATCTTTCCATATTTAAATGTCATGACATGTTTACAACCCAAAAGTTAAGGTCATAATCTACTATTTACCTTATTGTTTTTACGACGGAAGTAACTTGAAAGCATTTCCATTTTGCATTATATTTATCTTGTTTTTGGTTTGTTCTTGGTCTATGTTTCGTTGTGTCTAAAAGTTAGTTTGTTTTGTTTTCGTTTCTTTTTGGTTTGTATTACGCCGGTTTCTTTTGTTCTTGTGTGTTGGTGTAGGATGGTGGGATAAAGGTTGGATTGTAGCCGAGTAGGTGTCAAATATGCCATGAATGCAAAGTTGAACGGGGTGGTGCGAGCCGAAGAGAGCATGAGAGGAAGAATGGAAGGAAGGAAGCGAGCCTGGGGGCCAGCGGGCATGGGACCCCAACGCTCGCTGGATGCAGAGGTTCAAATTTTCAGAGAAGGCAGGCCAGCGACCCCTGGGCCTGCACAAATGGCGTGTTTAAATGACAGTTTTTGACAAATTTAAAAGGGGAAATCATGTCATTTTGAAGGGATCTCATACTCTTAGACTATAACTCGAAAACCTTAGTATTAGAACTCTCCTAGAAAACACTTTTACTTGTAATTTTTTGTTGAGAAGAAGGATTTAAGGTGGAGATCGACTGCTCCACCCAAGTAGTGTAATTGTTAGTAAGTTTCTTATTTCGATTTCTAATGATTATGTTATGGGATTGAGTAGTTGAATTTTCACTAGGGTTTCAATATCTAATGGATTGTTGATGTTTATCCTTATTCATGTTTGTTGATTGGATTATACTTGTTAATTAATAGATTAGATGTGCGTTCTCAACTTCGTGCCTACTTAAAGAATTTAGATTTATTGAAACTTGCTGATAGTGGTGAATTATAGGGTTCGTATGATCTATGTTATGAGATGATTGCTACTTTCAGTTTTGGTGATGGTCATAACTCAATGCATTGTAGGCTTTTAGGCACTAAAGTTTCTATAACTCGATCTATTATGTATTTGGTTTTTCCTTATCGAGGGGGGCAGCTACAAGAACTCCTAAGGAGTTTAATCTTGTAGCTGTTGTTTCAACTTATTTTATTAAGTTACTCGCAAGAGAACGGGTTCGTTATAGATTAATAAGCTGACCCTAGTCGTATTCTCAAGGAAGGCTAAACAGGGCTTCATCTACGTTACTAAATAGAAAACAGTAAAAATATAAGTTTTGGTTTTTAACTACTCTAATTGATTTATCTAGGCGAATAAAATTAAAGGAATGAAAATACGAATTATTTAGGCAAAAATAAAGAAGGCAATTAAACCCTAAGTCTAAGAACGAAGAATTAAAGAGAGTAAACTTAAACATGCCTTGAATTGATTAATTAATATGATCGATAGATTTGAAATAACGAATTGGAAATTAATCAAGGAAAGAGCACGAAGAACGAAAAACATAAAGCAATAAAGAAAACAATAAGAACTCACTGATTAAAAAGAAAATAATGCATTAAACGATCTCTGGATGTGAATCACGAACGAATCCACAAAGCGAAATTCAAAATAACAGCACGAACTACGGAATTGAAATCTAGACTACTGTGTTTTCTCTCGTGGTCTAAAACCCTAGAATGGTAGAATGTAAGGCTAATTGAAAAATCACGCGTGGAGGTTTAAATAGGAAAAGAATCCCCGCCAGGGTAGCGCTCGCTACCCTGGCTCTCTGCCCTGGAATGAGCTGAGGGGGCTAGCGGTCGCTAGGCCCCCTCTCTGTCCACTCCCTCTTTGATGGCCAGTGACCGCTAGGGGGATAGCGCTCGCTACCCCCGCGTTCTGTCTGGGTGCCCTAGTGATCACTAGGGGGGTAGTGATCACTACCCCTGCGTTCTGCCGGGGTGCCCTAGTGATCACTCGGGGGGTAGTGATCACTACCCCCACGCACTGTCTTCACTTCATATTTTTTTACTTCGGTTCCCGTTTCTCGTTTCAATGCTTACAAACTTTCATTTTGTCTTGACTCCCGACCTACAATATGAAATATGGGAACGAGAAGATAAACTAGAATAAAGAGTATGAGAAGCAATTAAAAATAAGATATTAAAGACCAAAAATACGAGAGAAACGGGACCGAAAATGGGCTAAACAGCTGCTTGGTATGATCTGACCGGACTCTATAACTTGAACCCGAGTGGCACCCGTAGTGGCTTCATTAGGGATAATGTCCTTTCCTTACTGCATAAATTCATAGCTTATAACGTATCAGGAAAGGAACAGGCCAACAAAGTCAATACTAATGAGTGTTTTCTCTTATCGGCTGCCAAGAAGGTCCAAAAGGTGTGTATTTCATCCTTCAACTGGGCCCAGATAAAGGCATTAAGCATAGGAAAAAGTCTTACCCCGCCTTGGCATATATCCCGTATCGTTTTGCTATGCATTTTGGTATGCAAGTACCTATATCTTACGACAATGTGGTGAGCATCCTGAAGAACAGTGGCCTCCTGGCTACAGATAGCTCCTTTGTTCCTTACGAACAAAGAGAGTGTGTCTGCCGCTACCGAGAGCGTGAGGCGGCGCTAGAGAGAGCCGAAGGAGCTGGTCCATCCTCCGAGGCCGGCCCGACCAATGAAGAGGCTCCCACCGGTGATACCGAGATGGAAGAGCCAATATTTGAGGGTGATCAGTCTGGAGGGTACCTCGGCGAGTACCAAGGTGCATACCATCACATCGGCTATGCTAGCGACTCAGGAGGTGGATACAGGACTGTGTATTTGTCAAGTGATGATTTCAACACTTCCAAAACCAACCTCTTCGCGCATTTGGATACCCAGAACACCGTTCTCAGCTTCATCAACAACCGAGTTCCAATCCATTGACACACGTGTCACCTCTCTTGAGGAACAGTGGGCTAGATGGACGGGACTCAATTCTTAGCCTCCTCCATCATCCGACTATCAGGATCCGCTGGATCCGGCATATTAGTAGTCTTTTCTTTTTATTTTCTTTTATTTTTTATTTTATTTATTTATTTCATTCAGGTTTATGCTTGTTTTGTTCTTTGTTTTGCTTGTGCAGGTACCAATATTGAGAGTCAGTAGATTCTTGGCTTGTTGTCGGCTTACTTGTCGCCAGGTAAGTCTTCTTTCTCCTTTCTCTTTGACTCCTTACTACGAGGGCGTAGTAGAATTTAAGTGTGTGTGTTGGGGGGGGTGGGGGGGGTTAGAGTTTGCTTTCTTGCATGTTTTTGTTGCTTTTGTTGAGTCTTTTGCTTATTATCTTTTGCTTCCCCAATCTTGATCACTTGCACATTATCTTGCTTGTTCGATTACTTTGTGTTGATAATTATTGATTGTTAACATGTGAGCCTCAGTATGAGCATTTTTGGTGGTAGACTTAGATTAGTTTTGGTTCTTGATTTGGCTAGGTTGTGTGATTAACACGTTTAAGTGGGGCATGTTGTTTTGCTAGTTGGCATGTACCGATAATGATTCGGATTATGAGTGACTACTCCTTGGTATTTACATGTTCGGTTTCCCTTGAATTATATATAAAAAAAAAGGAATAAAATAGTGTTAACTCTTAAAAAAAAGTAATAAAATGCTAGAAGGGTGTGAACAAGTAGACGAGTCAAGTTCTTGGGTTCTACTCCACTTATCTTAGATAATGAGTAGGGAAACCACATCGAGACACTCAATGAGATCATGTTTCTACCCGATGACTATACCCTTATGCGGACTTGCTCGTTTTGCTTAAGAGTTTAGGGGAATTGAATATGTGAATGATAGGAAAATGTGAGATGTGTGTGCATCGTGATCGTGTGCATGTTGATGAACTTAGTAACGAGCATCACTACGTCTTGATTGAGTGACCGAATAAGATTGAGAATTGAATCTAGTTTAATTCTTGTATTGTATGTATGCATGTTGGTTGGGCTTGCGTGTTAATTGTTAATTTGAATTGATGCATTTTGATTGAACTTTTTTTGAGGACAAACAAATGATTAAGTGTAGGGGCATTGTTTATCTTATTTTTGGTTTGTTTTTATTCTATGTTTCGTTGTTAATAGAAGTTAATTTGTTTTGTTTTCGTTTCTTTTTAGTTTGTATTACACCGGTTTCTGTTGTTCTTGTGTTTGGTGTAGAATGGTGGGATGAAGGTTGGATTGGAGCCGAGTAGGTGTCAAATATGCCATGAATGCAAAGTTGAACTGGGTGGTGCGAGCCGAAGAGAGCACGGGAGGAAGAATGGCACGAAGGAACGAGCCTGGGGGCTAATGGGCACTGGAACCCCAGCGCTCCCTGGATGCAGAGGTCCAGATTTTCAGAGAAGGCAGGCCAGTGACCATTGGGAACCCAGCAGCCACTGGGCTTGCACAAATGGCACGGCAGAGTCAAGGAGCCAGCGGCCGCTGACTACGCAACGGTCATTGGACACGTTTAAATGACGTTTCTTGACGAATTTAAAAGGGGAAATCAGGCCATTTTGAAGGGATCTCATACTCTAAGATTAGAACTCGAAAACCTTAGTATTATAACTCTTCTAGAAAACACTTTTACTTGTAATTTTTTGTTGGGAAGAAGGATTGCAAGGTTGAGATCGACTACTCCACCCAAGTAGTGTAATCGTTAGTAAATTTCTTATTTTGATTTCTTACTGATAATTATGTTATGGGATTGAGTAGTTGAATCTTCACTAGAGTATGAATTTCTAATGGATTATTGATGTTTATCCTTATTCATGCTTGTTGATTGGATTATGCTTGTTTAATTGGACAGATTGATCACTGTTTCAATTCCCAAGATGCTAGGTGAGGTCGAGAGATAATCTTTGTGTCGGATCAAAGTCTAATCAACATCGGTTGTAATCGGAAATGTATAAACTGAGTTGTTTAGCTTGTATTTGGTGTGTTTTTAGTTCATGTTTAGTTTTGTTTAGTTTTTAGTTTGATTTAATTTTGCATCTTTTTATTTCGTGTTTACACCTGATTTTGTTGCACTGGTGTTGGATGTAGGATGACGAAAATAGGAATTGATTGGAGTTTAAATTATGCCGAATGTACCGAAGATGCAAAGCCAAGCAAGGTGGCGTGAGTCGAGGAGTGCACGAAGCGGAAAAGAGAAGTAAGAAACGAGTCTGGGATCCAGCGGGCGGCTGCTGGTCCTGCACAAAAAGCGTGATCACGCTGGTGAAGCCAGCGACCGCTTAGCGGTCGCTGGGCGCATTTAAGTGACGGTTTTAGACGCGATTTAAAGAGGAAAATGAGGGAAGACATGCAAATTCAATAGATTAACACAACAAAAAAAAGGTTTCTGGCGACGAATTTTTCCGTCGTTAGCCCGAGAATTCCGTCGTAACGACGGACCTAACGACGGAATTTTCCGTCTGTATTTCCTTCGTCGTTAGCACCACTAACGACGGAAATTAAAGTCCGTCGTTAGCTAACGACGGATTGGATTCCGTCGTTAGATTACCTCCGGTGGTCGTCGACAGCGCCGGAGATCTAACGACGGACTTAGCGACGAATTAGCTAGCGACGGACTTAGCGACGGATTTTTCCGTCGTTAGTTTAATTTTTTTTTTTTTAAAAATTTAAAATTTTTTTATTTTTTATTTTTTTTGTTTTTTTATGATTAATAATGAAAACAAATATACAAGTAAAATAGATAACTTGGGCTAATAAAATAAGTAATTAAATTTATTTAAAATTTCGTACTTAAGTTAACAATTCCTACAATATATTTTTCAAACTCATAAGATTCTATCTAATACAAGGATGTTTATTTACAAACGATAATGTGCAACTAACTTCACTTCACACATATATGGTGTCAAGATACGAACAAGCCTCGAGTAATTATCATCCTTAACCTGCAAGATGAAAAAAAAAAGAACTTAAATTCTGTAATGTCGCTTGTAAACATATAAAGATAATTAGAATAGTAAAATATATCAACTATAGGGCAAAACATGATTTTATAATTTCAAATCTAAAATTGTCATAAAGCCTAATTGATAATCCATTCACCTTAAATATATTTACTTACATCTTTTCATTCACCAATTTGGACCAGAAATTCAGGTGCTCATAGAATCCGTGCTACAAATACATTCTTCAGCATCAATTCATTCATAATGAAACAAAGCTTCAGGGAATGTAATTCAACCTTAAAAGAAAGGATAGCAAGACAAAATAGTAATATTGAAATATAAATGTATCAAATGAAAAATTATTACACAATAGAAAATTCATAAGCACAACAAAGATGCAACCAAGGGCTCAATGGAAGTGATAAGCAGGTTCTAAGGGAATTAAAATCCATTAATCAATAAATCATTCCATGGTACAACACTAATTCAACTAATTAACCTAATTAAATATATAGTATTAATTAACAATTTAAACTAATTAAATAATTAAACTAATTAAATAATCTAAGCTAATTAAATTACATAATCTAACAATTAAACTATAATTAACAATAAATCTAAAAAATTAATTACAAAATCTAACAATTAAATTATAATTAACAACAAATTTAACAAAAATAAAAAAAAATTCATACCTGCCGGAGCAGGCGGAGGGCGGCAGAGGGGCGGCGGCGCACGGCGGCAGGCGGAGCAGGTGGACGGCGGTAGGCGGAGGGGCGGCGGCAGCTTTGTTTCCGGCGAAAAAATGGACGAAAATTAGAAATAGAGAGAGATAGAGATAGAGGGGAAGTAAAATGAGAGAAATAGGTATACCTTAATGTATTTGGCCGGTGGGAACTTCTAATCGCCGGTGGGGGGAAACTTTTGCCGGACAAGAGGGTGTTTTGCCTTTTGAAATTCTGTTTTCGCGAAATGGGGATGAAACCCGATTTAAAGGGCTGGACAACGGACTTAACGACGGAATATTCCGTCGTCCATTAATAAAAAAATTAAAAAATTAAAAAATAAAGTTAACGACGGAATATTCCGTCGTTAGGTCCGTCGTTAACTTTGGCGCCAACTTTCGCGCCAAAAAATCCGTCGTTAGGCATTTTGTGGAGATCCGTCGCCAGTCCGTCGCCAATTGACGACGGAATATGAATCCGTCGTTAGATCCGTCGCCAGTTTGATATTTTTTTGTAGTGTAACATTCTTAGACATTCGAACTCTCTAATAGTAGCTTGTACTTAACCTTTGGGAAGATGGATTAACAAGGAAGATTGACTGCTCAATTCCCTGATATTAATCGTTAGTAAGTACTTCCCGTGGATTTCTTATTATATGATTATGTGAAAGGATTTGAGTATTTGAGTCTCCACTAGGTTTTTGGATTTCGGAATTGATTTGTTGATGTTTAGATTGTCCATGCTTATTGATAAGATTATGCTTGTTTAATTGGACCGATTGATCACCGTTTCAATTTTTTAGACACTGGTTGAGATCGATATATAATTCTAGTGTCAGATCTAGGTCTAATCAATATAGGTTTGAATCGGAAGCGTATAAACTGAGTGTGCATTTATTTATCTTGAATTCTTAACTGTGTGACTTAAATACGTGAGTTATAGCCACAATCTAATTACTAATGAGAAGGCTATTAATTAGTAGCTCTTAGAAATTCTTGAATAGTAAATGGATACATGAATTAATCTAGACATGAGATGATCGATGAGGATATTCGAAGCCTAGACCCTTTATTCCGGATTCCCATTATTTAATTTACTGTAGATTATTTAATTTTAGTTATTCCTATGAATTGCATTTTGATAGAATGTTTAGGACCTCTAAATGTTTAATCTTTAGCACTTGAATTAGGAATCCCTGCTAAGCATTCCTTGAGATACGACTAGGGTCAGCTTACTACGTATTATAGGCCTCGTTTAATTGCGAGAACTTAGACACACATTTTAGGTTGAACAAATTTTGGCGCCGTTTCCAGAGAACACTTTAGGCGTTCTTAGTTTAAGTGCTATTGTTGTTTTTGTTTATCCTTTTATGTACTTGTGATTTTTCTTTTTGTCGTGTTTAGTTGCTTCTGTGGTTCTTCTTGTTGTGTAGTGTTCGTTTGTAATTGTTTTTTATTTGTCTTTATTTTAGGATATCTCTCTCCCGCAAGTTGCGTTTGATTTGTTTGTTATGGTGACAGGTTACGTATGCAGAGTAAGAATGACAAGCTTCCTAGCCAACCCAAGTAACTATAAGGGGAGAATGTAGTGTCGAGGTCATGACGATAAACGAGCGCTTTGTGGGAGGCAACTCACGTTAAATCATATCCTTAGTTTATGTTTTTGTTTATTTCTAGTTTATGCATAGTTATTTATGTTTCATATATATATATATATATAGAGAGAGAGAGAGAGAGAATGGAAGTTGAGAATGCAGATATATTCAGCTAGATATGGAGTCCAGCGGAGGACCAGTGGAAGATGGACGGGCCTCAACCACGCTTAAGAAGCATCTCGATTTTTCAAAAGTCGTTGCTCAATTTTGTCATCCTACAGGGAAGTCTTTTATTTTCCTCCTTGCGTTTTTACAATGAGGACATTGTATGAATTAAGTGTGGGGGGTTTATTAGATTCTCATGTATTTATGTGCTTGTCTGTCATCGCTTTGTAACGTCTCTATGTTACGTTTTGTCTAGTGTTTATATTTGTTATGATTTGTTTGTGATTGTGATTTGTGATGTAGTATACTTCCCCAATCTTGATCATATGCATGTTGTCTTGCTTGTTCGATTAATTTGTGTTGATGATGATCGATTATTAGCATGTGAGCCTTTGTATGAGCATGTAAGGTTGTAGGCTTAGATTGATTTAGTTCTCGATTGGGCTAGGTTGAGTGGTTAAGACGTGTAGTGGGGCATGTTACTTTGCTAGTTGGCGTGTATCGATCATGATTCGGATTATGAGTGACTTATCCCTAGTGTTTATGTTTTCGGTTCCCTTTGAATTAAAAAAAAGAAAAGAAAAGAAATGGAAGAAAGAATAGAAAGAGTATTAACTCTTCAAAAAAAAAAGTAATAAAACGCAAGAAGGACGTTAATAAAGGGGGAATTGGATATGTAAATGATAGGGAGATGTGAGATGTGTGTACATCGTGATCGTGTGCATGTTAATAAACTTAGTAATGGGAAACACTACATTTTGATTGAGTGACCGTACGATTGAGAATCGAATCTAGTTTTAAGTCTTGTTGTCACGCCCACTTTTCACTAAGTCTAGTAAAGTCGGGAAACGTGACTAATGAAAGGAATAAACGACGAGTATGGAATAGAATAAGGCAATGAATATCCCTCTCATAACATAAGTCAAGAATTCATCTCTCGGATTCGGAGATTGGCATACTTAGAGTCACAAGCTCATTACATAACACAACGAATTAAAAGAGTTTGAATATCAAGTCTATTACATAACGGTCTAGCAGCGGAAATGTATGATCGAAATGACGAAAATTCTACGTGTATGAAGACACATAGAACCCCCAAGAGTCAGCTACTAGGAGACCGAAAAAAAGCCCAACGTAGCACCCAATCTTCTTCATTCTTAACATGCACGTTTAGAAATACACGCAGGGCTGAGTACAAATTGTACTCAGTAGACACGTACCGAAATCGCACACATACAATTATAACTGTCACGCCATTTCAAGTGATACATAGGGATTTTTATCTCTAAAGCACCTATGTTCACAAAAGCATTTCTTAGAGAAAGTTCTAAGTTTGACTGCAGTCCTAGTTCTTTGTAATCAACCATATTTGAACGTTCTTGGTGCCGGGGAAGTGGCCATTTGTAATGTCCCACTATCCTACTAGTAATTATCATATACTGAAAATCGGGTTAAGAAAATTTCGTAATAAAAGTTTAAAATATCGATTAGCTAATCGATATTAGTAGCTATTATTTGTGCACATTATAATTATTAGAGTAATGATAGATATCATGTGAGTTCATTTTTATATTATAAGGTTATTCAAGAAGACAAAACCAATTAATTCTTGAGATGCATTCTCGATAATTAATTCAATTAATAACTATATATATTAATTAGAACTTATGCAATTTAAATTTAATAAAGATTAATGTTTGCAAAACAAAGATTATTATTTAAGAATTTGATTATATCTCAATTAGATAATAATTATATATATAGAGGTATGCTTAATGAATTAATAAGTGAATAATTAAGTGAAACCACGTATCTACACATTAAGGTTAAACAAGAACATAAGGAAATGAGGGTTAGGATAAGAGATGTACTATATATAAACATACGTAATACATATATTTGTAGGATCAGAGTTGTAGGAAAAGATTTATAATATAGTGTAATACATACAATTAGTGTCATATATTTATCACGTCATGGATCAGATTGTGGGAAAAGAACTAGCGTGCACTGTTCACATTCTCCAAAATAAAATAAAAAAGGAAAAAGAAACATTTGCGTGTAGCAACAGTAGTAAATAAGCAGCATGCTCCCTACGGATCCTAGCCACCAGCGACGCTCAAGCTCCACCAATCGCCCATGACTGCAAATCCAAAGGAAGAAGCAAATGCATAAGAATTTGTGATGAGTAGAGATCTAATCCTCTATATAAAGGGGAAAGATTCCCAACTTAAAACACACCTAAATATCAATTACACGAAGTGCTGCCGAAATTGTGACTTAAGGAAAGAATCAAGAGAAGAGAAGAGAAGAGATAGCAAGTCGTAAGGTAAACGGTTCTACCTATAACATTATGTTCATTAGCTATACCCCTTACTACTAAATCATGAGAGTAGAATTATCACTATGGTATGTTGGCTATGAACCTTAAGCCTCGAACAGCCTCGAGCAGCCCCGAACAGCCTCGAGCAGGCCCCGAACGGCCTCGAGCAGCCCCGGACAGCTTCGGATGGCCCCGAGCAGGCCCCGAACGACCCCTGCAGACCCCGAAACACTCCGAACAGCTCCGGCAGGCCTCGAACCACCCCGAATCACCCCGAACAACCTTGAAACACCTCGAACGAACTCCGAACAGCCCGAACAGATTCCGGACGACCTCGAATTACCTCGAACCAACCAAAACCAATCTGAAAATTTGAACATTCATAAGACTCAATTAATTTAGGAAATTTGAGGAGGATAGAAGCTTTCTGATCATAAACACTCTCTAATCAATCAACAAAATATAAAAGAAGTAGAAAGAAGGAGAAGATAGAGAAGAAGCGGGAGCTCGGCAATGGAGCTCGGCGATGGAGCTCGGCGATGGAGCTCGGTAATGGAGCTCAGTGCTAGGATTAACTGGTGGAGAACAGCAGCGCAGCGGTGAGAGCAGCGCCGTAATGGTGGCGCGATGGGAGAGAAGGAGACAGCGAGAGAGAGACAGCGAGAGACGAGAGACAGCGAGAGAAGGAGAGAC
>JAPKLX010000080.1:1026422-1049493 GCA_026898415.1 Leonotis leonurus
AGAGACAGCGAGAGAAGGAGAGACAGCGAGAGGAGAGACAGCGAGAGAGAGACAGTGAGAGAAGCAGAGGTGAATTGGGGAAGAAGGGGAATGAAATTTGTCTATGAACTTAGAGATACTAGGTATGGGCCGGATTCATGGGCCAAGTAATACAATAATTTGGGCCAAGTCTAATTAAGTTAATGATGGGCTAAAATAATTAATTGATGGACCTAAGGAATTAAAATATGGGCAAATTCATTAAGTATTTATGGGTTAAGAGGATTAATAAGAATGGCTTAATTAACTTATATGATGTGGGCCGAAAATTTATTAAAACATGGGCTAAATTATAGTATCAAATGGGCTATTAATAACCCTATTAGTTCAAGAATCCAATTAATTGGACTAAGTCCAAGAATTCATTTTAAAGCTAAACTAGGAGATTTAATTTATTAGTTAGCAATTAAATTTCTAAACTAGAATTTAATTGATTAGTTAGAACTTAATTGATTAAGTAGAATTTAATCATAAGAAATGATTAAATTATAAATTATGCTTATGGTGGCAATTAAAATTTATAATTAGCTAATTAGAAATTATTTGTCTCGAGTTAAGGATCGAGATATTAAATTAGAAATATCTTTAGTTATATACCCAATAACTATCTATTGGGTATAGTAAATTCCCGAATTATAAAGTGACTTAGAAATCATCATACGACTCCTCTAGAAATACAACTCTTAGACTCGTACGATAGTCGAGTTTTAAAGACCCGAGAATAAACTCTCAAATTAGCCAGGAATAGTAATTCCTTACAAATGGAATTAATTGATATACTTGAGTAATATATCTCACTCGAGATTTATATTAAAGGTTTCGACGAGAGGTTGGATTCGCACGTCGAGAACAAGGCTAATACCAGTCGAGACTATCCAAGTAGGCTTTCTTCTACAAAATAAAATATGTGTGCTCATATGCATTTATGTTATTTTATTTCGAAGAGATTTTGAATTGAAAATATGTTTCAAGTATTGTCTGCCATAAAATGTTTATGATTTTCGTATGATACCTATCTGCTCAGTGAAGTTAAAAGAATCGAATTCGGGTCCCAGTTGGATAGTTATCCTACTAGGACTAGTGTACACAAAGTAACCGTGAGTCATCGAGCGGGTTGGCCGGTTAAAGTGACCGTGAGTCATCGAGCGGGTTGGCCGGTCAAGGTGTTTGTGGAAGGTGGCCACCTTCCCGACACAAAAAGAAGAAGTTACAGATATGGTAGATTACTAAAGAACTTAGATCGATCGAACCTTAAGATTTCACAAAAGGATTTTAGTGAACATAGGTTCTTTAGAGACAAAATCCCTATGTTTCACTTACAATGGCATGACAATTATATATGTATGTGTGCGATTTTGGCATGTGTCTACTGAGTACAATTTGTACTCAGCCCTGCATATATTTATAAATGTGCAGGTTGAGCGATGATGAAGGAGGAGTGCTATGTTCGGGCTTTTTGTCGATCTCTTATTAATTGACTCTTGGGGGTTCTACATGTCTTCATACATGTAGAGCTTTTAGCGATCCAAGTAACCTTCCGCTGCTAGTTTGAAATCATTATGTACTAAACCTAAGACTCGAATTTCTTTCATGACAAGTTATTATGTATTGAGCATAAGACTCAAGTTCTTTCTTGCTAATCATACGATGAATTGTTCGCCCAATTATGATATTGTTGTTTAGTTTCAGTTTCGTCCTTGTTCCATTACCCCATTTCTATCCCGAATTCTTTACTCCCTTCCAAAGTCACGGTTTCCCCCGACTTCGCTATCCATAGCGGAGGGCGGGCGTGACACCATTTCCCACAGGCACTAGTCCGAGTAGTATATCTAATCTATTGGGACCCGAATTCGATTATACATATAGCAGATATGCATCATACGAAAATCAAAACATTTATGGCAAGACAGTACTTTGAAAAATATCTCGTTTCATTTTGAAGACATGCACACATATTTTTATAGATTGAGAAAAGTCTACTTGAATAGTCTTGACTGACAACTGTTTCGTTCTCGAACTGCGGTTCCGACCTTTCGTCGCAACCTTTAAATAAATTTTGAGTGAGATACATTGCTCAAGTATATCAAATACTTCTAAGTGTAGGGAAATATTATCCTTAGCTACCTTGATGATTATTCTCGGGTTTATTAACTCGACTATCATTCGAGTCTGGGAGTTATATTCCTAGAGTGTCGTTTGATGATTTCTAAGTCAAGCTATGATTTGGGAATTTACTATACCCAAGTAATAAAGGATTTCTAATTTAATATCTTGATCTTGGAATCAAGATAAATAATTTCTAATAGGCTAAGTAAATCTCAATTATCATACTTTAAGTATGGTTTATAATTTAACCATCTCTTATGATTACATTCTAATTAATCAACTAAGTTCTAATTAATGATTAATTTCTATAAATTCCCATTCAAATTTATTCTTGGGCATAGTCTAACTAATTTAAGTCTTAGTCTATGGATTTAATAAGAAATCCCCAATTAAGACTAATGTATTTAGCTTCTAGCCCATTAGCCATTCACTTAGTCCATTCCTATAATTTATTAAGTAGGCCCAACACCCAATTAAATTTAATTAGATCCGTCTAGATTAATAGTGTAGCCCAGTTAAATAAATTACTTGGGTCCAATAGCTTTAATAATCTGGCCCAGTCATTAAATTAAATCAATCCACTCTTAACAATTAACTAGTAAGGCCCAACAATTATCTAGCTTAAGCCCATTCGTTTTATTAAACCAGCTCAAACTTTTGGCCTATTTATTTTCGAACCCGGCCCGGGTTCTAGACTATTCTAACTCAATTAACCCTAGCTATCTCATTCTCCTACACTTCACTTCGCCTCCTCTCTTTAGCGACACTGCGTCGCGACCTCTCATCCCTCTCTTACGGCGTCGTCCCCTCGGCGTCCTCTCTCTCTCTGCTCTCGCATCCTCCGATATCCCGAATCACATTAACTACTTGTATTCTTTATATTTCTCTTTACTTTGATTCTTCATTATCTTTCATATTATCATCTTGAATCAACTTACTAAAGGTTTGATGAAGAAAATTGTTTTCCTCATTAAAAAGAGCATTAACCACCAACTTCCGCACACAACCTTGTTTAAGTTGAACTTTCTTTAAGTTATTCTTAATCATTGTTACTTACTCTTCAAGGCCTTATTTGTGCTTGTTTAGTTCTTCTTAAAGGAAGAACTTAACTTGCAACTGAAGTCATCTTACAATGTTAAGTGTGTTTAAGACTTGATTTTTAAGGTTAAACAAGAAAACCTTAAAAGTTTTGAATTGGTGGTTAAGATTTTTTGAAAACTAATAGAAAGAGCTCTGAGTAGGTTAAGATTTTTTCTCTCTCTAGTTGAATTATCTCTAGAGAGTGTTTACTCCCTTTCCTATTTCAACCCTCTTTTCTCTCTTGCATTTGTGGTTTTCTGTCCACATTTTTTGCATCTTATACTCTTAATCACCTTGGATATCATTTATTACATCTTACAACATTAATTGTTTTGGTTGGTTGGAGCATTCAAGGCCATTTATTTCAGGTTTTTCCCTGCTGGTGGCGACCTTCTCTCGCCAGCCTTGGCTGGTTCGCCGGTGAAGAGAAGCTTCTGCACATTGCTAGCTGCCACATCTCTCTTCTTTGGACTAGTTTTTTGGCTAACAATCGCTCTATCTTGTCCAAGCTTACTTATTGACGAGGCTGTCTTACTAATCGTTTTTTGGCAACTGTTGAGGACTCATCATTTTGTCTCCTTCCACCTTTATCTCGCTCTGGGTCTTGTTCGTATTTTGGCTGTGTTCTGGCTCGTGGATGCCAAGCAAAGATTTTGATTGCTCTGTTTCTCCATCTCTCTGGTGATATCAAGTCGTTACTGTGATATCAAGTCCTTACTATGATATCAAGGTAACCCTATCATCCTCCATCTTCATTTCTCTTGGGAATCCACACTTGGAGAGCTGGGTCAACTCTCTTGGCATTTTCTGACGCTATTACCTTATTTGGGCATGCACTTGTGTTGTTTTTCTGAAAGCATATTGCACTCTTTGCCTTACTTGTTTTGTGGACTGTTGTGCCCTATCTTTTCTGCACATACTTGCTTTTTTTGGCTATATTCTCTTTGTTGACTTGATTAGTGTGCAGCAAACATGGGCAAAAACAAAGCAAAGACAAAATATGTCAAAATTGACTTGGTTGCTCTCTTTGAATCCATCCATGATGACAGCTTTGTGAGTGATTCTCTAGAATCCTCCTCCAGCACCCCTGTGGGGAAATCTGATCTTGGTCCAATCCCCAACTCCAGCAGCCACCATGAACTGGGCATTAAGGAAGCTACTGACGCAAACTCACTGTCCTTCTCCTTTGGGCCCCCGCTCATTGATCTGTGTAATCCACAATAGGCACGCAACAACACCCCGACGATAAGGAACCGATCCAGCCCAACGGCCATAGAGAAGGAGGTCCAATCAGTACTGAAGGAGACAACTATCACTCAAAAAAGGGCCTTCTCCGACCTCATCCGTACATTCCCTTCCCACGCTTCCAAGCTCTACCTGAGGGAATGTGCAAATTCGGTCATCTCTTTTGACAAGGACGAGGTTTATGATATTAACAATGACTGGGGAAATTGCTTTCTTGGACTTTTCTTCGGGAAATTCCCTGGTTTAAAAGTCATTTTCAATATCATTGACTGTTGGGAAGCCAATTGTCAAGTACTCACACATCCATCGGGTTAGCTGGTCTTCAAGTTCACTCAAGAGAATGATATGCAACGCGTCCTCGCTAGTCGACCTGCCAACGCCTTTGGGAAAGCTCTCCTCCTACGAAAGCTCCCACCTTGCTTCATATTTGAAGACATCGAAATTACTGAGGTTCCAGTACGGATCCGCCTCAAAGGCCTCCCTCTACAGTACTACCACCCAAAAGTAGGGGTGTGCACGGGTCAACCGACCGACCCGACCAAATCCGAACGACCCGACTAACCGACCAACCGGTTAAAAAAGTGGCCGAATCGGCCGAAAATAATGCCTCAACCGACCGAAAACCGACCCGACTATCTTTGGTCGGTTTTCGGCCGAAAACCGACCCGACCGAAAAAAATAAAATATACTATAATCCACCACAATAATCTACTATATTCCACATTTAGGGATGTGAACGGGTCAACCGACCGACCGACCCGACCAAATAAAATGTGTATTTTAAATTTAAATGCAATAATCGGTCGGGTCGGCCGAAAAATATTCAAACCGCCGCCCGACCGAACTAACCGAAATTTGAACAATTTTGAACCGAACCGGACGAGTCAACTGCGGAACCCGACCGTTACCCGACCGAGTTTCGGCCGGTTTGGTCGGTTTGGTCGGCCGGTCCGGTTTTTGCTCACCCCTACCCAAAAGCACTTAGCAAAATTGCAACACACATTAGCAATCTCATATGTTGTGACAAACTCACACTGGAAAGACGTAGGATCTCCCACGCCCGTATTCTGGTTGAAGTTGATGCCACAGCTACGCTCGTTATGGAGGTTCCAATCAAACTTCCAAATGGGACAATTCTTATGCAGAAGACTGACTATAAACATCATCATAAGTACTGCACTACATGCAAGATGTTTGGCCACCATGTGGGAGCCTGCAATGAATCCTCTCATCCCCCATCCCTAATGAGAACTCGGAGTTGATCTAGGACTCCCAAATCCAAAGCCAACTGCTCGTACGGAATATCGGGTAAAGGAAAATCCTCTAGGACAGGCAGCCAATTCCAGCCTTGTGGAAGAGATACACGTCCCTGGTAATCCACCAATCAATCATCCTAAACCAACGCATTCTGTAATGACCCAAAATTATATATATAAATATTACATATTTATTATTATGGATTTTGAATTTGTATGACCAGATTGAAATTTGAAAATATATCTTTTAGCTAAAGTTGTTATATTTTTAAGGAGTCTTATATATTATTTTATTATGATTTAATAATCCAAACCCTAGTTACCCCTACTCCTATATATATCTCTCAAACTGTCATTTATTTTTCACAATCAATTAGTCGTTCTCTCTCCCACTTTCTCCAACTTATGATTTTCAGATTTATTAGAGTTTCTCTATGCGCGACTTCCTGATCTAATAATTGTCCATGATGATTTGGCTATTTATGTCGAATTACTTATCATGTGAGGGATGTCATTTATGGTTAAATGTAATTGCTAATATTTTTACTGTATAAGTGACTTGTTATGTTGAAATGTCAAACCTACGTGATATATGAAAAGTCTTGCGCAAGCGTACGAAGGTCACTTCATTTCCTTGATGTGGATCTGACATGTTGCTTTTGTACAAGACCTGAAAGTATAGGCCATCTCTTCTTTGAATGTGGTTTCTCTGAGTCAATTTAGGCAAACATTCGGAACTGGCTCGATCTCACAATTCGATCAACAACGCTTCTTAGTGCGGCCAAATGGATCGAGAAAGTTAAAACCGAGTCTGCCATTCTTAAGAAGGCGCGCTGGATAGCTCTTTCCTGCACTATCTATCTTATTTGGAAAGCTCGGAATATTGCCATGTTTGAGGAAATTCGGTCGATACCAGCAGATCTTGTGGAACAAATCAAAAGGCATGTATATAAGGTACTCTATCATATGTTCCCTCATGAGCTTATCAATTTTTAGTGGACTACATTCTTTTTAGGGTCAGTTGGTGGAGTTTGTGTGAATTGGGTTTTGCTACATTTAGCATTGCCCTCTCGGGCATCCTTGGCCTTGCCTATGTTTTTGTTCTGCCCGTTCATCCGTGAATGTGCACCTCTCGGCCTTAGGCCACCCATCATCATCAATGTAGCACCGCTCGCGTCTCTGAATAACTGTTATACCCTGGCCGAGTTCTTTCCTCTGGCGTATGCCATTTACTCCATTCCCGCATCACCCAGATACTCTCACACCCCGTGGCTCGCTACCTGCCGAGTGATACCACCCATAGCGCGCCCCCTGCCGAGCCTTGCCGCCCATAGCTCGTGCCACCGCCGAGACACGCCATCCATGGCACGCCCCCTACTGAGTCTTGCCGCCCATGGCGCGTGCTGTTTAGCCTCTTTTTGTTCGTCTAAACTCGTATTTTCCGTAGCTTTATTCATGTTATTTTCCCTCGTTACATGGTGTTTTGGCTCGATTTATGTTTCATTTTATGTTTCAGGATCACTAGTCTAAACGAGTGTTGAAGTTGGAAAAGAGAAGAGAAAAGATCGAAAAATGGCGAAAGAATGAAGTCTAGTGCCGAGAGCACTAGTCAGCGGTCGCGTAGCTCTAAGCGGCCGCTGACTAGGCCTTAGCGTGCCATGGCCGAGCCAACACCAAGCCCGGGCCAGCGACCGCTGACCCCAGCGGATGACTCGGGCCTGGCACAACGGCTCTCGCGTAGGACGGGGAACCACCCGGTTCAGCAGTCGCTGACATCTAAGCGGCCGCTGACCTACCCTCTCGACTATATATACTAGGCGAGTTTCTCATTCGATGGACATCACCTTTGGCACGTTTTTCAGGACCCTTTTCGACGCCACTTTTCAACACTACTTCCAGGCATTTTCCCTTCATAGTTTTAGCACGTCTCGACCTACATTCGAGGGTCGAGACTTTGATTTCTAGTTAGTTATCTTTAGCTTTAGATTTCGTACTCGAAGGTTTGTAGCCGATTGCAACATTCTGTTTCATATTCCATTTCCAGATTTCTCTTGTGGATTCAGACCTTTTCCAGTTATTAATCAAGTTCGTTTCCTTTTTATTATTTTGGCTTTCGTTTATTGATTTCATTCGTTTAATTGTTTATGCTTTCGGTTTCTTATTTCGTTTACAATTTCCAAATTTCTTTTCGCATTCTTGTTGATTTCGAATTTCAAATTACTTGATTTCTTTTGAATTCGCATCTCAGATTCTTAGATAGGTATTTTGTTTGCTCGTTGATTTCTATTAGATTAGGTTTAATTTGCTTTTCTTATTTATATTCTTCGCCTAGTTATAAAATCTCCAACAAATCTTTTTTATTGCTTTCATGAACAAAGAATCGAATTGCCCTGTTAAGTCTTCCTTGAGAATACGACTTAGGTTGGCTTATCATTGCTAGATGACCTCGTTTTAAATTGCGAGCGACTCAAAATATTTTTAGTCGAAACACGTGCCACTGCCGAGACACGGCGCCCATGGCGCGCACAGCGCCGAGACCTGGCGCCCATGACGCACCACCCGCCGAGACACACCCTACCGAGACACAGTGCCCAAGGCATGCACCCACGCCGGGACATGGCGCCCATGACACGCCCCCCTTCCGAGACACGGTGCCCATGGCGCGCCGCACGCCGAGACACAGCACCCATGGCACACACCCCACCGAGACCAGATGCCCATGGTGCGTCCCCCGCCTAAACACGACGCCTATGGCACGCCCCCCACACGAGATTGGACCGATCACTGCATGTCCTTTTTCTAGTTTTTGCCTTAGCTTTTTGATTATATAGCCCCACACCTAAATTGTGGCCCCAAGTATGTTTTGGGCTAATTTTGGGACTTTGTTTCCTTTTGTTTCCGCTTGCACCTTTGTAGTTCATTTTGGCTTGCTTGATGTTATGGTATCCTCTTTGTCAGATCACTATGGCATCAAGTTAAGTTTCATTTCCCACTAAGTTGGGCTCCGCTTGTACTTGTGTTTATTTATTAATGGATTTATTTATTTACCAAAAAAAAAATCTAGACAAATAGAGATAAAATTAATAAGGCGAAGAGAGTATAAATTAAGTAAAGGCATAACTTGAAAAAAAGAACTGTGATATAAAAAAAAATATCAAATTATATCACTTATGAAATATACAAATTTTTCGTGAAAATTTCAAAATGAAAAGTATTTTGTGGAAGGGTATTATTTTTGGATTGGAACTGTTGTAAAATTGCAAATTACTGAATACGGTCTAATAACTATTCTACAAGAGGGGAAAATTAAATTTACTCAACAATTAGGGGGTGTTTACTATGTAGGATGGGATTAATTAGAATAATCCACCCTCTTGGGATTACATTAATCCCATCCTTCTAGGTGGGATAGAAATCAAGGAAATAATCCCTTATTGGAACCTTAATCACGGGCTTTAGGATATCTTAGAAATCTAATCTTAATTAGTAAACACTAAATTAGCCTATACTATTTTTATCTATCTAGGCTTATCCCTCCTAATCCTACTTAGTAAACACCCCCTTAGTGTACTATTGCACCTTTCAACGGTATTATAAACAGCCTTTTTCTGTTAACCATATGACCAAATATAACAACCCGATCCTGAATCACCAGAAGTGAACAGCATTGATACACTAAATGATACTTTACTAAAATAAGGGACGACTATAGGATATGATTCACATCTAACGTCGAGCAACACAAGATACCTAAAAGGTTCAAATTTCAGCTTTACATGTTGCTCTAAGCAAGATAAACAACAAAATGAAGGTGTGATGTATGGATCTTAATGAATTGATGCACTGCCGCTACTTGACAATTAATCTCCTCGTCTTCTTCCTATCGAGAGGAGGTTCAGACTTGGAACCCCTCAGTGCAGCCATTAGTTGCTCGCGTCTGGCACTAGGGACATTCTTCTTTATAAATGAGTGTGCGTGCTTCATTTCATCATCTAATTTCTCCTCCAATCGCCTTTTGCAAGGGAGACGTTCTGCACTGCGTAGATGGCTGCGACAAATAATGAAACCTGAACCTAGAATACAAAACCACCATCAGCAATTAATAATTATACTTGTAGAGTAATAAATCAATAGATTTATGACAACTTTACCAGGTGAGTCTTCACTGTATATCTCAGGGCTTGGAGATCTGAAGACTGCATCGATATCAATTTGATTGTTTTGGAGGCCACTAACTTTCTCAGGTAAAGTCTGAGAAAGTTTTTGGCCTTTGGATAAAGACATACTTGAAGAATCCCTAGGATATGGTGCCACTGAAGCCTTCAGATCACATACTCTTGCTTTCTCCTTAATATCACTCTGCACTGGCCCGCTATCTTTGATTTCATTATCATAAACTCTCTTTTGAGTGGATCCAATATGATAACTTACATCATTTGAAGTAGAACTGCAACCAACTCTGCTTGTCAAATTGGGAGACACTGAGGTGTCTATGTTGTCTAACACAGATTTGGGTGATGTGTTCTGTATAGTTGAATTTATAATATTTGTCTGTGTTTCAATGAAACTTGAAAACCAGGGAGTGCTCTTTTTTGCATAAAATAGAACATAAGCCTCCTGTGATAGCACATAATCTTCAGGGACCAACTCAACCTGTATAATAATACAAAAAAGAGCACTTTAGACCTTAAGTAAAAAACAAGGTTTGAGAAAATGTTTACTGCCTCGAGGCGTTTTCCTGTCGCCTCACGAGGTGTAAGCCTCGAGGCGTTGCCAAGGCGTAACCTCAAGGTGTAAATCATAAATTCACATATAAATAATAAGCAAACATATAAAAACATAACAATTGCATAAAAACATATTAAAATCACAATCAAACTGCTTAAAAGTCTTAAATTTAAGTCCAAATTTTCTAAATAAAAGCAACAAACCAATAATAATTGTTACTGCTATTGCTGCTGTTGTTGCTCACTGCAAACCTACTGCTGGGGAGAGGGCACGAGAGATGGTGTAAGAGAGAGAGCCGTGAAGAACAGCGTGGGAGCGGAGGGGGAGGACGTGAAGAATGGTGTGAGAGGGAGAGAGCAGGCTGAAGTTGAGGAGGGTGTGAAGAGAGAGAATGGGTGAGAGCAGTAGAGGGAGAGAAGGTGCAGAGCTATGTTGCTCGGACTCCGGTACGGATGTTGGATATGGGAACGTGGATACGTATCCCAATATCCAACTAGAAAATTTTTCTAAATTTAGGATACATGTATATGGTAAAATAATTATCATTGTTCTAAAAAACTATAATAATTAAATTGAAAGATAATTATAAGTTTTAAACTTGGTTAGAAATTCAATGTAATCAATTAAATATAGCTTTTTTACACATAATTTGGGATTAATTCATTTTCAATAGAGTAAAATAGAAAATATTCTCCCCTATTAATAAAACTTAAAAAAATAAAAAGAAAACCTAATCTTGCACCCACCGCGCCCAAGTCATTATTAAACCCTATTACATTGTTCATAATTTCTCTCTTTATTGCTCTTTCGTACTACAAAACTACTCCGAAATTGCAATTAGTCCTCCCTCTCCTCCCTTCCCAAACGGCATCCCCATGAATATTCCCAAACGGCATCCCCATGAATATGGAATTGACAGCATTAGAAAAGCAATTGGGTAGAAAATGAAAGAATTAATGGATGCATAAAACTTCCTCCATAAACTGAAAAATGGATCGCCAAAAGAGTCCGTAGGAAAATTGACGCACTCAGTACGTATTCTGGTTACGACACGGGTACTACCACCATTTTTGGAGAGTCCAAGCAACATAGGTGCAGACCTAAGAAGCACCGATACAAATACGATACGAGTACGAAAATACGCTCGATTCTAAAAATATAGGATACGTTTATTTTTTTAATATTTTTTATTGATATTATAAAATTTTAAATATATATAAATTATTTAAAATATTATATTTATTTAGGATACATGTGGACTTAATTTAAGTTCATATATTTCAAAGCCCAAACCTTACATTACACCCAAATTTCGGCCCATTAGATCATTTAAAAAAAAAAATCTTAACCCTAACTCACACACATAGCCTTATATCACTCTTCTCCCTCTCTCTCAACCAGCGCTGCCGCGCCCCTCTTCTCTATTATAACAGAGAGATGCAGAGAGCGTGCTTTAATATTTAGGGTTTCAGATTTTTAGGGCTTCTCCCCGTATTTTATTTTAAAAATACAAAGATTCGTATTTTATCTTGTCAATACGTATTTTGCGTATTCGTATTTAATACGTATTAATACGCATACGTTGTCCAAAATGGTGCTACCTTGGTGCAGACTGCAGGTTGCTGCTGCTGATTTGTTGCTTCTGCAGGGTTGATGTTGTTGTCGCTTGCTGATGTTGCTCGCTGCAGGGGGTGAAGTTGAAGAGGGCGTGAAGAGAATGGGAGAAAACAGTAGGGGAAGAGTAAGTGCAGAATTGTGTGAGGCTGGGAGAGGGAGGGTGCAGATTGGGATAGTGGGTATTCATATGTTCAAGTTATTTGTTTAATTTAATTTATTTCTCTATAATTTATTTAATTAGATCTTTAATTCAAAGGCCCAAATAAATTTTAGATGATTCATTTAAAAGCCCAAACCATTTAAATCTCAAAAAAAACTAAATATTTTTAAAAGATGTCTAAAATACACTGAAACGTGCATCTCAGAAACGCCTCGACGGCTCGTTGCGTCTCACTCCATCAAAGGCATGCGCCCCACCTCAGCAGCCCAAGACGATGCCTCGAAGGCGTTTTCTGGACACCTCAATCTGACTCACGTCTCGAGCCGCATTTCGCATGCATTTTTTAAAATACTAGTAAAAAATACCCTTTATTTATTTATTTCATTTAGATTTTTTCCATCTCTAAAATCAATGAAGCACGGGCACACCAAAATGGGTATGTACCCGTATTAATACTCATTTAATATGAATACGTGTAAATACATCAAAAATACGTATTTTGCTTTTATTATACGTTTTCTTAATGAAAAATTCATCTCTGTCTTAAATTTAAATCACTCATTTAACACTCAATATTTCAAATCCTAATTTCTCGCAACTACACCTCACCTCACCTCCCACCGCACGCGCTGCAACTGCAACTTCGTGCCCGCTGCATTTTCGAGCATGCAGAGATGTTTGTGAGTGTGGACTTAACAGCGAGAGGCAAGAGGGAGATGAGTTAGGGTAGGGTTTTTGTGGAATTTGGCAAGATCAATGGGTAGTATTAAAATGTTGATGGGCTGGTTTTTAATAAGTATGGGTTCTAGTGTTATTTTAATTGGGGTTTCATTATTATATTGTGGGTTTGATCTTTTATCTATAATCTATATCAAATAATATTAAAATATCATTAATCGTAAACGTATTTTAAACGTATTCGTACTCTATGTTTTTGGAAATAGACGGATTCTCATCCTCATATTCGTATCGGTGCTTCTTAGTCTAAAACCAGAGAGTGAATAGATAGTTCAGCATCTCTCTAAAGCCATTCAATGAGAAAATTAAGAGCAGTGACCATTGAAAATAAAACGAACAATACAAATGATACGCAGAATAAAATGATAAACACAGTTACCTTTGAATCATCAAACTTGCACCACATATCAGAGGATAACCGTATGAAGCAGTAGTAGTGGCCAGATGTAGGTCTTAATCCAATGTGTACAACCACAGCGTACAGCACATATTGAAGATCTGCCTGCACAACACCCAAGAAGAAAACGGAAAGTTCAGAACAGTTTAGAGAAAGATGTATGAAGCATAATGATTGTGGCGTAACCCTCAGAAAAGTGATCATATTTATGATCCAGACCCGCTCATCAGACATTAACCCAACAACAGTCATCAAGAAAAGGAGTGCCCATTCAATAACCAATTTTATATGAAATATACATGCAAAGTTCACTTCATCCCAGGACATTTTCCATGAATAACTTAGCAATTAATTCGGCATGGTTTCCATCATGTTATCCATTATTCCCATGTCGTATTTACAATAAAGATGCGTTCAATGAATCGCATGCATTAAGAGAGTAAGCAATAAAAGAAACTCACATAATTATGTTTTCGAGTAGCAGTAAAAGGTTCCAAGTCCAGGTCTAATGGAAAAGCCACATGTTTATCAATCTTTTCAACAAAGCAGCCATCATTTTTGAACCTTTTCAAATGAAGTACTGCTACCGAAGGAACCTGATCAAATGAAAGTTTCTTTTCAACATATACTTGCTCTTTACACTTTTCACATGTAAACTTGGTCTCTGGATCTTCAATCTTTTCAGCCTTTGTGAAGGAGTGGAGAGCTGTAAACAGATTGTCCACATAATCAATCTCCAAACTCAGGTCAATTGAAGGTTCGTAAGTGTCAGAAGAGTGCCCGCAGTTACAGCACTTCAGCTGCAATCATAATATCCACTTAATAGTGCAATCATACATCATAATTTATGCAAAATTACCATAGAAAGGTGACTCAATTAAGCATGATAAAGGAAATAGATAAAGATTATGAGCTCGTACATTGCTGATAAGGCAACCACCAAATACTTCTTGCACTATGTTATTACATTGTGTAGACAAGCTATGTTTGCTCTCGGGTACATTACAGCTCTCAAGCCTGTCCAGAAAACACTGAAAGTATTCATGAGCATCTTCCTGCTGGAACCTTTTGAAGTTTGATGAAATATCTAGAAGTTTACGAAGTCAAAGGAAGCAACAACAAAAAAATCTTGTAACATGTAAGATAAAACTTTCAGACATGTTCTGTTTAGAGAACAAATTCAACCTGAATGTCGATTCCTGCTTATAACAAAAGTTTCCTAGTGCAGATTTAACATCATAACTCTATGAAATTAACCCTGGACTAATTGCTGTCAAGTGGAAATGCTAAAGTGGATACGAGTCAAGTTGTTCACGAGATCCCAAGGCAACATGGTGGTATTTGAAACAAGTGATCGCTGAATCAAATCCCGGAACGCATATAACAAGCAAAATTGTTCCTTGTCACCTACAGTCATCATTACAAAATCAACTTCACAATCTATACAAATATCAGCCGAAACAGAATGGCAACACTAATAAGGAGACTATAGCAGCATTTACCCACTTACAATTATTACTAGAGTGAGCTAGACACCCATCTGAAAGAATTGGTTGAAGAAGCGGAACAGTGTGAATAAAGCACTGCAAAACCGAGTTCAGAAAGCAAGTATTCCCTAAATTTTCCAACCCAGCTCCCTGCAATTTTTCAACAACGAACGAACACCAATAAATTAAGATCTCGGAAAACTAAACAGAACTGTTCTAACGAACAAAACACACAATTATAAATCAAAATAGGGGGAGTGCAGAAAATCATACTACTGTAAATTGTGCAGGTATGTGCGGCTTCTCTTCGGAGGTAAAATCGTCTGGAAGCAGGGAAAACAGAGGCTCCTCAGCATTTGTGCAGACCTCAGTGGGTTTAGACCACGAGCTCGACCAGTGAGCAGAGGAAGGAGCAGAATTGTTACGGTAGTCATCGGCAACATCATCGGTTTCAGATTCTTTCTCCAACTCTGCCAGCAGATGCTCGTCGTAGATATCAGGTGACTCATTTTCGTCGTCGCCGGCCATCGGAACTAGGGTTTTGGGGGAGGAAGGAGGAAAATTAGGGCTCCAAATTTAGGGATGGAAATTGGGGAAATAAAGCAAGTATTTGAGTGAGGAATTGGTTGGTTTTCGATCTACAAAAGTTTAGTTTTGGAGATTGGAATTTGGAGGGATTTCAAAATTAAAAGAGGAGGGAATTTTGGGGGTTTTATTTTGGAGGTTCGTTGAAATTTATATGCAGTTTTTCCCACTACCAAACCACATCGAGAGGGAAAGTGAAAAGTGAAGTATCCTTTCATAATTATTCGCATAATGGTTTGTTTGGTTGATAATTTTGGAAGGATAAATATAATATATAAAATTAAATTTATAAAGTGAAATACTAAAATTCATGATTAATAATATAATAAAATATTTATTTATTTGATACGTATATTGGAAGTGAAATAAAACTAATCTTGAGAATCAAACTTTTCGCCATCGGATAGAGCAGGTGTGGTATATGGGGGAATACACTACACTATAATTTTTTGCACATTCTGTTAGAACAAAAGGTCGAGACAGTTTATATGCTAAACAGAAGATTGTGAAGTGTGACAGATCGTGATCTGTCTAAATTGGGTTCTCGATACGAAGCATGAGTGATCTGTCTATGGAGTAGAAAGACTAGCAACTAGCTGAAGTATACTAGACAATCTGTCCAAACACAGATCGTGTGCGGAAGCTGTATGTTTGTTGTTCTGCTCTACACTTAGAACATATTTTGTAATTACCGAATGTTCTTTAAGAGATTGATTCAAATACACAGCTCACAGATTGTGATCAGCTCGCCGGTGAAGTGTTAAACAAGAATCAAAAATGCAATGCAATAAATAAAGAACACACAATATTTAACGTGGTTCAGAAACTTCCCTACGTACACAATCGATCGAGCTAGATCGATGAATCCCTTAACTTTGGATTCCTTACTTATTTATCTTCGCATTAAGTACGAGATCAGGTTCAGGTAAATATCAAATTTCCTCCAAAGCTTTGAGGCTAAGAAGGATACCATAACTATAGCTATGAAGGCTCAAATTTATTTTAAGCTCTAGTAGGTTACTTCAGAATATAGGTGTTCAACTCTCTATAAAATTACAACACTTATGAATATGAATCTTGATCTAATCTAGTGTTGAATATCTATGAAGACCAGAGAGATTTTTGGTGAATTTATGAATACTTGAACACCTTCTTCGTGGAGTTGAATGAAGTATATATAGGCTAATTTGAATTATAGTCCTTCTGAGTCTTTGCAGCTTTTGCAAATAGCATTAAATGCTCTTTGACCGTTGGTTGCTGACTGTACTTCTAGCCCTTGGAGTTTGTCCTTCGTGTCATCCGATGTGTCATCTCACGTGGCATGGACATGTTAGTTGTGATCCATTTAGGTAGATCTGTAGCTTCCTTCATTTTGTGTTGAGCAGCTCGTGTGATGTTCTGTTGGTAAACAGAACATCTTTGATAAACCTCGAGTTGTCTCTTCACATTCTGTTGATCAATCTATTAGATATAGATTGATACTCTCGTTATGCTTCTTGATCCGTCTCTCGATGTGTGATCATCTGAGTCCTGATGAAATCACGTTTTGCTCTTTTATCCTCATCTGTCCTTTGATCTTTTGTGAAGTGGCCTCGTCTTCTGGGTAGTAAACTGTGTTCTGCATCACCACGTTTTGTGTTGATCATATGTTCTCTCCATCTGTGCCTCTGTGCTGTGAATGCCCCTAAAACTAAGTCTAGACAGAACACATATTAAGTCATATGGACAGAACGTTATGTTGAAAACACGTTGCTAGACACAATAAAGTAGATCGTGAAAATAAAAAATAATATATTGACAATTAAATTAAATACAAACTATAAAGCCGAGTCGAGGAGTCCTCTCTCCGCAAGACGAAATACGCCCCGATAGTGCTCACGGATTGATGTATCGCCCCCAAAGATGAAACGGCTTCGTCCTTTAAAGTAGTAGCACCACTAACTCTTAAGGCCCCGACAAACTTCACGAGATTAGAGAACCGAGCAAACTATGCTCCTAAAATGCAAACTAGAATGTAAGAGATGAATGTAGAGAGGAGGAGGAGAGCTTGTTGTTGGTGTGTTTAAAAGAATGCAACAACACCTCCTTTTATAGGGGCTCATGGGGTAGCACATTAATATTGCTAATAATTTGTCATCATTAACCGACGCCGGTTTCACCAATTTTAAATTGGCCGGTGGATTCCAACGTTTAAGTCATTCATTTGTGCACCATTAAAAGTGCACGTAAATGCCATATAATTCCATGCATGCATTTGTTAATTGCATTTGACCAAGAAGACTTGATTTTAATGGGCTTTTCCATATCTAATTGGGCCAAACAATAAAATGTTTTGGTCCAAAATTAAAACCAAGCCCAAATCCACATTCTACATAATATAGCATATTATTTCTCACTCACAATAAAATTGATTTGAGAAATATACAATGCTACAAACCATTTAATCGAACACGATTAAATAAACAAACCGTCAAATTAATTAAGAACCCTACGAGTTCAAAATTAATCAGAATTAATTAAGAGTCCTACAAACTCAAAATCAATTTATCCAACACGTTACTCATGTTTTGTCTTTACATTTTGACTTAATCTTTTACAGCGGCATGATCTTATGGCACAAATTGTGACTCACGATCTATCCTTACAAATTGATCAGATGCTATAATACATAAACTAAATAAGACAAAGCTCTATATGATAGGTTATTATATCATTAACCTATCTTTGCATGTTAGTTGATCTGTTATGCACGATCTGTCTTTCATCGATCTGGTCCTTTTGCATTTAATCTTTTGCAGAATCTAACTATGCTAGACACTAAAACAATAAATCCTAACCATCACATAACAATGAATACGCACACAGAATGAATCAAACATCTCAACACTATAATGGTTTCGCAAACATCATCAAAACCAAACTAACAACTTTAACAACATAAAAAAGGTTCATAACATAACTATTAAATTAAAATAAAATACAAAATTAGTTATTTTTAACAATTTTTTTTACAACGGTTCGTGAATATATTTTTTGTTTATATTTTCCCTTGACCATTTCTTAAAATTGGCTCGTTTGTACTATTCGAAAGCGGATAGTCATACAAAAAGCTTGAACAAATCTTCTAAGTTATGAGAAAAACCTTTTCACGAGTTTGATGGGTAAAAATGGAGGTATTGACCACAATAATGGGGTTAGTATTGTTCTTCTACAGATAGACTTACAGCATTTTCCATTTATTTCTCTTATCATAAATGAATTGTTCAATGATAATTACTTATTTGATTACATTGCGGTACTTACTTTCATCTTCGGTTGATACACAGTTAAATCCGAAACAAGGTAGAGATTTTGGGAACAGATATTTTTGTGCGATGTATAGCGAATGAGAGGCAAATAAATCAACATGAACAAGCCGATGCCACACGCTAATATTAAGAGCGATGCGTACAAAACTCACCGCGCCATTTGATGTATCACGAAATTCTCTCTGCCTTCACCAAACGATGCCATAAAAAAGGGTTTAGTAGTAGGCTCCTTTCAAGCTGGTCTGATTCCGCCAAGGTTTGAAATGAAAATTATAGACTAACGATAAGATTATAAAAAGATGGGGATCGGAAAAATTATAAAAAGGTTTGTCTTATTATTGTTTATTTTTATAAAATAAATTAAAGTATGATTAATTTTTTTATTTACAGGAATAAATAGTTGCCAAACTTATGTGTTTTTTGATTAACTATTAGTTTTTTGGACTCTAATTTTCTAGATTATTTGTATTGTTTTTAAATATTAATATTTTGTATCAAGTTTTATTCTTACTAGGTATTGCACCCGTGCTATGCACGAAATTATTTATTTATAAATAATTTATGTATAAAGATATTTAAAGAAATAAAAAATATTGTAATCTGATTTTATTTGGTGGTTTTAGGACCATAATAGATAGTCATATTCTCAATTGTGGCTATGTTGAGGACAATTTGATTACAGTTTCAAAATTTGAAAACCGTGATCAACGATTTGAAATAATAACTATTAATTTCAAATTATTTCTTAATTTATAGTAAAGGGTCATTTTTATTAATTTATGAGAACATGTTAAAATTAACAAATAAGATAATATTACATAACTATTTAAACATATGTGTATATTGATAAAAATTCATAATACATATATTTGAAGTCATTATTATTTGTAGTTAGATTTTGTTGTGAAATTCTAATTTTGTTATGTAATAATAAATATTTGACATAATTTTATGTAACAATGAATTAATATTTTGAAGTCAACTACGAAGTTATCATTCAAAATTGATTTTCAATTTTATTACAAATTTGTGTAATAGTTATTGTTTAAAAATATATTTTAATATATTAAATTATATTAATCTTAAATATATTTTTGATCAAATTAGTTATCACAACATATATAACATTGTTATACATTTTTCATATATCAAAACTATATTAATAATTATATATTAATTAATTTTAATAATATATGTATTTTAATTTTATATGATATATGAATTAGTAAAATAAATTAATTTTTTATAATATATATGTATGAAAATATGTATATATATATACACAATTATTTTCAATTTATTAATTTACTGTAACTTTTATATATTAAATTTATTTTATGTTATATCAAATTAATTCTCTTTTCAATATATTTAAAATTAGATGTATATTATAAATATTTTTGGGAAGTGAATAATATAATTTTAGGAAGCAAAGTTAGAGGAGAGAGAAAATAAAAGTAATTATTTGTTTGAATTTTAAAAATTATATAATTTAATATATTTACTATTTATATAATTTTTACTAATAACGATTAAAATTATCTACAAATAAATTTAATAGATTAATAAATTTGAAATTATTTAATTAAATATATTTAATATTTTTATTTAACTTGTATCTTATAAATTAATAAAGCTCCTAAATGAAATGACTATTTATATTTCACTCTACGTTTCACCATTAAATTTAGCATTTAATTAATATTTATAATAATATATTAAAATTAATATCTTTTGAAAAACTATACTCCTTCCGTCCCACTTATTTAAATTCATTTACTTTTGACTCTGATAACAATATTTAGTTGTAATAGTTTTTTAAGAACATGATTTGTGCTTTAAAATTTGATAAATAAAGAAATGTGTCTAAATAAATGAGACAATTCAAAAAGAAAAATGTGTCTAAATAAGTGTGACGAAGTCAATATATGTTAGTTTTGAATTTATCAATTATACAAATTGATTATAATTATTAGTATTAAATATTAAAAACAATTATATATTATGTTCACATAATATAAGTTTTTAGTACTAAATAGATTCCGTTTGTACATCTATATTATGAATTGTTTAATGTATAACTTATCTTGCTGCTGTAATGGTTTGTTGTATAAGCTATGATACAAAAGGTATTGAGTTCAAATCTTAACAATGTTAATTTTTTAATCTAATAGCTATAGTATTATATTTGTCATTAAAATTAAATTTAATTATAAAATCATCGTTCAAATTGATTTGAAATTGGATGGTTGATGTTTTATATATATATAAATGTTCTATATCTTGCATTGATTTGCGGTTTTGACTTCTTATTTTTTGCAACTTCATTTTCAACCACCTTGATCACTCTCTAATGTTATACATGTTGAATTATTGAATGCAACTGGAAAATTGGAGTTGATATTGGTAATGTAAGTGTTTTTTTAATGCTAATCAAAGTTTTTTTTTTTTTTTTTTGTTTTTTACCAAATGTGTCCTACGGAATTTGTCAATTTTGCATAATCTTATTTATTTTGATATTGAAATTAGTAAGAAAATTAATCTAATCAAAATCTATTAATATATTAAAATAGAGTTTTTAACAGTAGCATCTTACCACCAAAATTAAAATTACAGTTATTTTTAAAATACAGTTTACACATTCACCAATTCACAACTTACAATTATTATAAAAATATAACTACCTTTTTCTCTTTCCTCTATTTTTTTAATTTGATAGAATCTTCCAATTTCTTTTATTTAAGCACATGCAATATCCATTTTAAATTAAAGATGTTGATAATAAATTTCATTTGATATATGATATGAAAAATAAAATTTAATATAAAATAGTTATAATCATTTTAAAAAAATCAAAATATATATATATATATATATTTATTAAAATATAAACAACAGTTTAAATATAATTATAGATATATACTCAACATATTGTTCATATCGCATTATTAATAAGAAATATATATATGATAAAAACTTTATTAATAGATTAATTCTGAGGTTATTATAATTTATTTTATCATATGTAAAAAAATATTTAAATCATATAATAAACTATAATTATCAATAATTGTTTATAAATTATAAATATAATATTAATATGATAATATTAATACACCTGTAAGAGAAAGTGGTTATCCAAAATTATAAATAAAAATATTATTATGATTTCATGATAAACATAACTATATATATTCACTTAATCTTATTCTAGTAACAACACATCTAACTTATTCATGAAAATTTATGCATATATCCGTAACAAATAATCGATCAATCTGAAAATAAGCAAATATGAACTGTAAATAAAAAGATCTGATTGGCCCGATCCGATCTAAATTGATCTCAAGCGCAATGGGGCAGCTCAGTGCAACCCAACATTTTACACTAAAAATTAAATTTTAGATATGTATAAATCGTTAAATAGATAACACATCATTTTTATTATGATTGTATAGTTTTTTACAATTTAATTTATACTAAATCAATTAATTATTATTCAAAATAGTAATGATTATTTTATCTAACAAGAATTTGGATATACTCAATATTATATATATATAGGGAGTGGTTCAGGTATAAAGTGAAATTAAAATAGGAAATAGGAAATGATCTCAGCCATTGATTTGGATGATCGGACGGATATGATTAAATCTGATCTACTTAAAAAGGCGGTGCATTCCATCGCTTTGAACGATGCACGAAGGATATTTTAGTAATTTGAAGTGGGCGGTTATCAATCATCCCCTATACGCATTCAAAATACAATGCATTTAATAGTTAAATACAATGCATTTAATAGTTAAATGCAATGCATAACTCAATTACATTTTCACAATACATTTTATAGTTACAAACAATGCATTTAACAGTTAAAAACAATGCATTTAACAATTAAATTACTGATTTGCCCTTAATTACTACTCCCTCAATCCCAGCATAAATGTCCACTATTCCTAATTGGGCTGTCCCAGCATATATGTCCACTTTCCAAAAATGGACATAAATTAGTGTTGACCCAGCCCACTTAAATTAACTAAACCCACTAAACCCACTAACCTTAATACCCTAACCCTAATCATTCTATCCGCCTCTCTCTGTACTCTTCCTCTTCTTTGCGATTCTCCTTCCCGAAACCCTTTGCGGCGATTTCTCTCATCTCCTTCCCGAAACCCTAATTTGTTTAGGTGTTTCCACCGCAGTGATGAGCTCTAGCCCGTTGTTTTCTGTTGGCCATCTTCTCTCATCCGATACTACACTTGATTCATCTTCTTCCTCTCCCCCAGAAACCCTAGATCCATTAAAACCTGAGGCCTGTGATGATA